>OY998177.1:20090722-20580518 GCA_963921935.1 Galeruca laticollis | reverse complement strand
GGTGAAACCAATCACAAAATTTATAATCATCATCTGCTTCTTTCAATGATGAGCGATATTTTAATAATAAATTATGTGGTAAATGAACTTCAGTTATAAAAGTTAGTTTAGTCATTCCTAAAAATTATTCTATTCCCCACGGAAGTGTATCTAAAGAATTATGAAGTAATTTTCTTTTATCATTGTGAGGACTCAACGCGATTTTGGTTTGTTCAACACTATACACATTATGGACAAAGGAACGTATCGTATTTTGAGTAATTGTCATCTGTTTCCAATTTTTCATACAATCGACATAATCATCAAAAGTTATTTTTTACTACACATTTTTTAATACTCTTTAACGACTTTACTCCCACACTGAACTTTGTAACCGTACATTTTGGACCAACGAAATGTGTGATGATTTGTTCATTAGACTCATCTTTCATTACGCATAATACTTTTTATTAACTCTAGGTATATTGTATGGATTATTAGTGTAGTAGTCTTATGTATCAAATTTGTCAATTTTTGTGTCAATTAAATATTTATATGCATCGTTACAAGTAAGTTGGTGAGCAAAACTGTTAGTGTCTGTGTACAATAGCTCACAATTGACTACTCCCATTGTTGGAAGCATAAAATTATAGTGAAAGTCGTACATTCCAATTTTGGAAATATCGAGAATTGCCATATTCATATACATTGGTTTATTGAAAATGGAGATTTTTTAATTTTCCTTAGAGTCAGATCATCATTGAAAATTGTTCTATTGTGATAACGCGGACTAGAAATGAGATTTTTAGCACCATAACGACCATCATGGGAAGATACAAATTCTATGATTGCATATACATTCCTTACATTTTATGTAACACACAGCGGGTGAAATCTTTTTGACCCTCCGAGAATGTCATTGTTATTTTTCATATAAAATCTTACCTGTCCGTCGACCGTAAATTATCTCTCCTATACAGACAAATCACAATATTTGAATAACATTTTGTGAGTTCCATTACTAAAATTGTTAGTTTTATAATCATGTTGTCGAAAGTGTTGTCACATTTCGGTATAATAATCCGTGCCTGAAGAGCGTAGTCTTACTGGGACTTGGGTAAAGCATATAACAGTTTAATTTTAAGAATTTACAAATACAGAAAATCATATAACTATATTAAATGAATATACAAATAACGTGATTAAATTATAAATAGCTATAATGTCTATGAAAATTATCAATATCGCCATCAGTATCATACGTCCCTCTAAATATTCGGGGTGATTCATAATGAAATTCGGAAATACAAGATTCCTGATATTTTGTTTCAAAGAGTACTGTTTGATACCAAAAATGTCAAACGTATAACGGTGATGCATGTCTGGTGCCTCTGTGGTGTATGTGTGCTAACCCTGTGATGTGTGTCTGCTGTCCCTCTGCTTGAGTTGTAAAGTTGGTTCTTCTTTCACCACATCTATGATAAAAATGACTTTCAGTGTATGACAAAGTTGTGAAATCATTGCTTCATTTTGTTGTTTTCTTGGAAAATAATTCATATAAACCGAGTGTCGCAGTAAATTTGTTAGTACTAGCACTGTCAAACAGACTTCTGATGTGAGTCTGGGGTGTGTTTGTTATCCCTTCTGTTACCCCTCTGCTATCTATCTGATATACTTCTGATGTGTGTTATCCGTTTAATAATATAATGAGTCACATCATATTTTACTATAGTGTAGTCGTACGAGCAACAAATCTCAAGCATGCAAACGCTTTGAGTGTCCTCTGTTGTCGAATAAAGTGGATTTGCTGTCATTGTCGTTGTCGTTCTAGTAACATCCTGTATGTGGAAATAATCTACCAATGCGGTTTGTTCGATGAAAATTTGAGCAATAATAGCAGAGATTCATTGTAACGTTCTTATCTTTATATACCATGTGGCATCTTTTATGAAAAAATTCGGTATTTTTATGACTACGACCTGAATATAAAAAATACGGTATCTTTATGACTACACCCTGTATAAAATCGCATCTGTTATGACTACACTCTGTATATATGAACATCACATCTTTTTGACTACACCTGTATATAAAGAAAAATGGTATATTTTATGACCACACCCTGTATAAAAAATGTGGTATCTGTATGTACGATGATGGTTTCTCAGTATCATATTCAGACATATATTTGTTATAATTTACGTAGACATCTCGCTCAAAATACTACTAAACTGTGTGTGTCATTAACTTTTATATCTACATATTTCTACAGTCTTAATAATTACAAACACCCCATGTATATATCAATTTTAATCATAACATGCCTCGTATATTTTACGTAGATATTCCCCGCAGAATAATAATAGGGATGCAAATATCTTTTAACACCCTGTATTGAAAAAATATTCGTATACTGTAATGAACCTAATTTATGTATCATACAGCGGACTATTTAATATAGAAACATTAATAATCTTTATGGTCTAAGCTCAACGTCTTGTCGGCTTCTCAAATCAACCACTATACAGAATATTGTCATTCAAATATTTTGATGCGTTCCCTACCTGTATCCCAATGAAAGAATGCAGTTGGATTTTACCAAGAATGATTACAATGGGGCATATTTCAACTATACTGAATTTTATCATAGCTATATGAATTCGACACAGAAGCGTCCTCTGTTGGATTATTCCTCATTCAAGAAGCGTGCATTGTTTGTTTATCACATTTTGGTATAATAATCGGTGGTTTATTATTAACGTTTCAAATTATACCAATATTTCAGAATAGCTATTTTAATGAAAAGTAATATTCAATAAAACTGTACCTCTAAGTTGTGTAATTATCGCTTCAAGATTTTTCTATTTGCATTGCATTCTTTTTGAAGAGCGGCTTAATTATATTAAGTGATTAAATTATAAATAGCTATAATGTCTATGAAAATTATCAATATCGCCATCAGTATCATACGTCCCTTTAAATATTTGGGGTGATCCATAATGAAATTCGGAAATACAAGATTCCTGATATTTTTTTTTAAAAGAGTACTGTTTGATGCCAAAAATGTTAAACGTATAACGTGGTGAATGTCTGGTGCCTCTGTGGTGTATGTGTGCTAACCCTGTGATGTGTGTCTGCTGCCCCTCTGCTTGAGTGGTAAAGTTGGCTCCTTGTTTCACCGCATCTATAATAAAAATGACATCCAGTGTATGACAAAGTTGTGAAATCATTGCTTCAAGATTTTTCTATTAGCGTAGCATTCTTTTTGAAGAGCGGCTTAATTATATCAATTTAGTTGGGTGCAAGCCTGATGTCTCAGATGTTCTCTTCTATCATGATAGATATCCGTTAATATCAGTATCTGCAAATATGTTGCTCTTTTGGTTGTTTCTTGGAAAATAATTCATATAAACCGAGTGTTGCAGTAAATTTGTTAGTACCAGCGCAGTCAAACTGATGTGGGTCTGAGGTGTGTTTGTTATCCATTCTGTTAACCCTCTGCTATCTGTCTGATAGACTTCTGATGTGTGTTATCTGTCTAATAATATATTAAGTCACGGCATATTTTACTATAATGTAGTCGTACGAGCAACAAATTTCAAGCATGCGAAGCTTTGGGTGTCCTCTGCTGTCGAATAAAGTGGATTTGCTGTCGTTGTCGTCGTTGTCGTCAGTGTCATCATTATCGTTGTCATCGTTGTCATCATTGTTGTTATCGTTAATGTTGTGGTTGTCGTGGTCGTTCTAGTAACATCGTGTGTGTGAAAATAATCTACCAATGCAGTTTGTCAGATGAAAATTTGAGCAGTAATAGCAGAGATTCATTGTAATGTCCTTATCTTTATATACCCTGTGGCATCTTTTATGAAAAAATACGGTGTTTTTATGACTACAACCTGTGTATATAAAAAATACGGTACTTTATGACTACACCCTGTATAAAATTGCATCTTTTTATGACTACGCACTGTATATATGGATTCTTTTATGACTACACTCTGTATATATGAACATCACATCTTTTTTGCCTATACCCTGTATATAAGGACAAATGGCATCTTTTATGATCACACCCTGTATAAAAAATGCAGTATTTTTATGACTATACTCTGTGTAAAATCACATCTTTTATGACTACACCGTTATATAAAGAAAATGCGCAAGGATGCTTTGTATATTATTGCGATAAAAATGCACTTTTACAGTCGTATGTTGATTGAAGCCATCACTTTTCATTCTGAAATTTAGAAGTCCCAATCAAAATCCTTGAGATTGTCACTAAAAATAATAAGCGATTTTTCTATGATTACCTACTTATGAAGGATTCTGAATATAGTCAACTGCTTGACGCATTGTTTTTGATTCACATGTTCTAGTGACTAAAACGATATTGGTACAAAGGAGTACTGAAGAAAAAATTGAAAAATTACATCGTATGGTGAAATCAGACTCTCTGTATCTTATACTGTTAGATTTCAAAACTAAAATATATTGGAGCCCTTATGGCGGAGATGTAACGGCGAAGGCTGGGAACGATGAGGTCCCGGGTTCGAATCTCACTCAAGGCAAATATTTTTTTCGATTGATGCACAAACGGATAAAAAATGGACGACCGAAAAATAGAAATCTGTAATCTACTGGAATAAAAATTGAGACAAAAAAAGAAATCTGCCGACTAAAAAATGGACGACAGAAAAAAGAAATCTGTAATCGCCGACAGCGACACCAGCGCCACCGTCGACTAGCGGACGTTTTTCGAAGTAGTGGTTTAGAACCCGCTTAGTATAACACTGTAATTCAATTTTTTTGGTTTCTAACATTGATCTGTCGCTTTGCCTGTAATAACATGAAATGATAATATGTACTACAATAAGCTTTCTGCTGACGAGCCCTGTTCAGCAAAAAATATGTTGAATAATAATACATAATATTCAATATAAATTAGTAGTTGATTTATTTTATAGACATGTGGAAATATAAAAATATACATACATTCATTTACTTTTCAGAGCATCACTTATGGTTGGAAGATTGTAACTGTGCAGATTTGTTTGGAAAGACTACAGATGCTTTACAAAAGAATTATAGGTTGTGTCAACATGAACGTATTTCTATGATAATTTAAACTCTAATAGCAAGAATGTACAACTGTCAAATTAGTGGGCGGAGCTAACAGTTAGAAGCAACAGGTAGATAATGGATCTCACTGACCTTTAAAATCCAAAGCCAACTTGAGCGAAAATTTTGTTGAACACTCGATATTATAGTTGAATATTTATAAATTTTAAAAGTTTATAGAGAATTATAAAGTTTATGTTTGTCTAATGAAAATTTGGACAATTTAATATTGAATTTCATTTTATTATGCTTAGGTAGTTAAAATATATTTTTTTCTTAGGTGTAACCAGAATTAAGCAATGTTATTGGCCTCATGTTCTGAATCGAATTTGTGCATGTGTCGCTTTATTCACTTTAAAAGCCACCATCCAGTGAATGGTCGAGTAGAGAATCCCATCAGGCTATGAAAATGTATTGATTTACAGAATTTTGAAAAAGTGCATTCACATGCATCCTATGTACTAAAACTCCCTCCCCCCCCCATTAACACTCCATCGGACGGGCGGATAGGTAGTTACATTAGCGGACGGGTTAAACCTATCAGAAACAAATTTCAAATATCAAAAAGTTCATTTTTTAATTTTTTTTTCAACGAAATCTTTTCAGATTGGTTAAATTAATACTCATTCTAATTTTCATTATATTTATTGTAGGCGATTTAACAAAAAAAAATTGCTGATTATAAAGAAAAACACAGTTATAATACCATTTTATTTATGACATTGTTTCACATGAAAAAACTAAAATCAGCTATAATCAACGGGTACACATGAATAAAAAAGGTATAAATAAGTATATAAAATAAAAGAAATTAAAAAATAAATCGACACAAAAAATTTGATGCCTTAAATTCAAAGTTGATTCCGTTCGGCGCATTCACCACAGCAGGCAGTAATGTGCTCCATGCAAAGCCAAGATTTGCAAAGCTTACAAAAGTATCTTGTTTGCCGTTTTTTACAATATTTAGAGTATCCTCGTTTGTTTGGAGGTGGATCCTGTGGTGGTACCATAATCACTCCTGCAAATTTAGCGGCCGTCTGTCGAATATTTCTTGGCAAGTTTAACATAGTTGCTCTTTTTGCTATGTTTACTTTCACCAACTCTAACCCTAACTGTTTTAAAAATAATCTTCGATTAATTTGGGATTCAGGTTCATTATTACTTCTATGAATGATAAATGCGTTGATATCCGCTAGATTCAGCATGCCATAATATATCACTAACGGCCATCTTCTTGTATTTCTCGCCACAGTATATGACGAAATCATTTTATGAACAACATCGACCCCGCATTTGGTGGTATTGTAGAATGTAATGATTTCAGGTTTTTGTGCATCACCCGTGCTTTCATCTATTACACCTTCTCGATGGAAACAAGATATCATTAGAATATTTTTTTTTTTTTTAGGAACATGAGATGCTAATGTCATATATGTTCCAAATCCAAAAACAGTCGAAGGAATAGGTCGCTTATTTTTCTCTCTAAATTCCTGTGGTATACCTTTTGCTCGGGAATTTAGTGTTCCGACAATTGTTAGTCTATGTTGTGTAAAAGCTTCTTCAGTCAGGGCAAAACTGTTGAACCACCTATCCATAGTGATATTTCGTCCCGAATTCCAAATATGTTCAAACATTCTAAGAGACACTGCTTTAGTTGAATTGTCTACCTGAAATGGCCCTTCTGGTTGCACACCAGCATAAATTTCCAATTTTGATGTATAATAAGTTCGAGTATCAACTAGTGAAAAAACTTTTATGCCGCACTTACTGGGTTTCTTAGGCATAAACATATGGAAGGCACATCGACCGCGAAAAGGCAACATCATTTCGTCTAATGTGGCGTACTCCCCTATCGAATAATAACGCTGGCAATTGTTATTGAATATCTGAAATATTTCCCTTATGGGCGCCAATTTATCTATAGATTGTCTCTCTGCTCTCGTTGTCGTATCATAAAATCTGATGACACTCAAAAGAAATCGGAATCTCCTTTGTGACATTGCTGCTACGAATATTTCCGATACCATTCCATCATTACTCCAATACTCCTCCAAAATTCGTCTAGCTGCTCGTTCAGTGCCGGAAAGATAAAGCAAGCCAAAAAAGCACTTTATCTCTCCTTTTGACGTAAGAGCTGCATCGTTTGGATTCTGGTACTTGCATGCTATTTTTTAATATATAAACTTGTATACCTCACAACAATATCCAAGATGTCATCAAAAAAGAGATGCCAAATATCAATAAGTTTTTTAACATTTTTTGCTTCCCGAAGAGGCCCAGGTAAATGCGTGACAATATTCTCTCTTCTTGTGCGAATATTGCGTGCACCGCCAAATTTTCTCCATTTGCACCCATCCTTTGCATGGTAATACAAACGCCGATCCTTTGTTGGCTCATCAGTGTCTGCATTTGTTGCTTCTATTTCATTTTGTTCCCTCTCAATATTTTTAGTCTCAGAGTCAGTGTCATGTTCACTAAATTCTACATGATCTGAGTCCACTATTGAACTGTCTGAATCTGCAGCCCCTTCCTCGTCAGTTGGAACATCTTCATAAAGTTTCATCAAACGTTCAATTTGCTTTTCATAGGTATCCATTTTAATTGAGCACTATAATTAAACATTTATGTTCTAAAAATATTATAGATATAACAATATGAAAATCACTTACCATGTAACAAGAAGAAATGTTCAGTATTATTGTGCACAAATCACAGTATACCATGTATCTGTATACACAAACTAACAGAAACGGGACATGAATTATAATTGAGGGAATCCCCCAATCACTATCGCATCTCGTATATAGATTCTAAAGTACAATAATTCAATATCTCTACCATAGATGGTGCCTAGAGTATGCTACGTAATTGAAAACACGTTTGAACGGGTTAAGCCTGTGAGTGCAAACACCGCTATAACGCAAAACATTGGATTCCTTTTTTAACACAATTTAGGCTGTAAACTTCATTTTAAATAGTAAAAAAGTTTATAGAATATAAATATCTCAACGCCATAAATTAAAAAGTTATTGCTAATTTTCAAAACCTTATGCACTGATAGGCTTAGCCCGTCCGATGGAGTGTTAAATGTATGGTTCTGAACATTTTGAGGATATTCCTGCAATATTCTGAATATACAAAGAATATTCCCTGAGTATACAATTTGAAATAATTCTACGAAATTACAAATGAATCTACCAAGAATGTTCATAGTATATATTGAATATTCTGGAAACATTCATTGAAGAATATATTAAGATAATGTTTTTCTGAATATTCTCAGAATAATCGTAGCTTATTATTAATACGAAAAAGAATATTCATTTGAGAACATTCCCTGAATATTTAGGATATTCCCATTTTCACTTTCTAGGAATTTGTCTGTGATGGGCTCAAGCCTGGCATGCTCAAAGTCAAGTGCCGTTTCTCTTCCGTTTTATCTAATATCAACCTATGAACTGGAGTGGATTGACATTCACCCATAGCTTAAATATATTATAAATAAAATATTTACCATTTTAATGTTTAGCAAAGAATACACCAACACAAACTGGCGAAACTTCGACTTTTAGACAGTTCATTTTCTGAATGGGCAGGTGTGACGTGTGATAGACGCCATGTTTCAACTTTCAAATAAGTTATATGTCAATGTCATATTTCATGTTAACGAAAAAATATTTTTATTGTGCTTTTTTTAAAGTAACTTTTGATTTTGTTTCAAACAATATCGTGACTAGTGGAACTCTTAGTAAGAAATTATTGTATTTGTTATGTGCAGTTTGTGAATGTCACTCAAGAACAGGAGAAGGAATAATTATGTTTGGATTTCCCAAAGACCTTGTGAGGTAAGAGTAATTGTTTCTATATGCTATATATTATAGGTATATATTACTTTTTAATATTTTACATTTTACTTTACATGTACCTATGCATTGTAAGTTGTGTAATTCTATGTTTTTGGTTTTTAACATTGATCTCTCCCTCTGCCTTCAATAACATGAAATAATAATATGTACTACAATAAGCTTTCTGCTGACGAGTCCTGTTCAGCAAAAAATATGTTAAATAATAGTACATATCCAATTTAAATTAATAGTTGATTTATTTCATAGACATATGATAATATACCTACATTTATCTACTTTTTAGGGCACACTTATGGTTGGAAGATTGTAACTGAGCAGATTTATTCGGAAAGGCTACAGATGCTTTACAAAAGAATTATAGGTTGTGTGAACTTCACTTTCAGGAAAAATTTGTTTCCAAAGGAGGATATCCCAAGCATTTGTTTCAGCTAGCTGTGCCTACCATATTTCCATGGTTAAAACGCAAAGGTGACATTTTATTGAATGATCCACCAACAAAAATATTTGTTCAGTCTGGTAAATATTAAATTTAAATAGACATTATAATCAGCTGTTATTGATTTTTATTTTTTATCATCTGGCAGCATAATTGATTAATACTTTATGACAGGATTAATACCTTCTTGGAATTTGTGTATGGAAACATCCTGGTGTTAAGATAATGGAAACAAGAAAATTAAAACATTTATATCTGTTGATAAAACTAAGTCAACATTCATTTAAACAAGTAAATTATCTTAAGAACTTGAGGCTGGTAAAAACTTACGTGAGAAGAACATACAATAATTAATCACCATCAGGCTATGAAAATTTATTGATTTACAGAAATTTGAAAAAAGTGCATGTACATGCATCCTACGTACTAACCCTCCCCTCTCCCCCCATTAAATGTATGGTTCTGAATATTCTGAGAATATTCCTGTAATATTCTGAATATACAAAGAATATCCCCTGAATATACAATTAGAAATAATTCTACAAACTTCCAAATGAATCTACCACGAATATTCATATTATATATTGAACATTCTGGAAACATTAATTGAAGAACATTCTTAGATAATTATTTTCTGAATATTCTCAGAATAATCCTAGCTTATATATAATACGAAAAAGAATATTCATTTGGGAATATTCTCTGAATATTTAGGATATTCCCATTTTCACTTTCTAGGAATACTCCAAAAAGCATAAAGATATTCTTGGCATTTATAGAGAATTTTCCAATATACCAAAATGAATATTCCACAGATATTTATAGAATATCTAATGTTGTCTGGGGTATTCGTCATAATCAGCATACAGCAGTATTTCTATTTTCGCAATGTTTATAAAAAGTGATAAGAAAAAATGTACATAGTTTATGTTCACCTTATATTTAATAAAAATATCTGTTCCAATTACACCGTCAATTTCACTTGAGAATTCATTTAACACCAAAAATTAATGATTAACCTTATACCCATTGTGCAGGTCAAGATTAATATTACAAGCTCCTACTGTATATGCTGATCCAGCAAAGCTATTTATTTTTACTGTTCTATTTTTATTTATAATACTTTCATTTTCTACTCATATTCTAATTCTTCATTACAATAACCTACTTTAATAAAATGCAAACCATTCATATTAAATAGAATTTCCTGCTTAGTGTTCTCGAAAAAACTGCATTATTTCCAGATTTTGTAATTGTTGATTATCAGTTTGTACAATGTTATTTGTCATATTGTAGCCATTATGTTAAGTATTTTGTCTGCTAGCCCCAAAGACTTGCGCTCCTCTGTTTCTTCTACTCGAAATATTACTATTATAATTATGACCTCTATTTCAATTATTGTAATTGACAAAATTATTATTTCTATATCCATTATTTCTAGAATCAAAGTGATAACTATTGTTATGATTTCTAAAATTATTATGGTTAAAAATATTACCTCATCTAATATTAATTGAATTACCCCTCGTGTGCAAAATTTGTGAAATATTTGTTTTCCTAGTTGTTTCTTCATTCATAGCTCCTACTATAGCATTCGCTAAACTACTAGCCTCAATAATTGTTTAATTATGCTCCTCTTTAACCCCATTAGTAAACACATTGATAGCTATTTCCACATTTACCACCGTTAGATACCTTTCTAAAACCTTCTGCTTGAGCTATGGATAAATTTATCATCAAGTCTTCAATTCTTTTTCCGAATGTTTCTATAGATTTATTATTTTGTCTTAAATTATGCAACTCTACAGATACTGCCACTACTGACTTTCTAGTAATTATCTTATCTTTAATATCCTTAGCAAGTTCTGCATTAGAAGCATATTTTTGATTTAACCTAAGCTTTGCACTTTGATATAATCGTGCTTTCAAAACATATTTAGTTGCATCGATAAGTATTTTTATGGATGACTCGGTATAATCCATTAGGGGAATTAAACCAGAGGCTCTTTTTAAATTAAATGTTTCAGCCATTTTTCTTTTTCACAGGACCTTTATGTTGAACTTTAATTAATCTACCATCTAAGATTTCCCTAATCTCACTAATTAATTTAACTGAACAATCTACGACAACTTTCACTTTATCTTTTATTTTTATATCATAATTACCTTCGTTAAATTTAGTTCTAACCAAAGCAAATTTAGTTTCTATTTCACTTAACTTAACATGATTTGTTAGTTTTTTTTTAAATTATTATGCCTTTCTATAGGGTCTTTATTAAGATTCCTCAAATAGTCATTAAGATCTTCATAAATTACTTTAAATGATTCTACTGACATTCATATGCAGATTTAACTTTACATGCACAAAAATATGGTAAAAATAAATATTGCTTACATACATTGATTGTTATACATTATAAAATCAAAAAAAAATCATTTCTTCTAACTTATATATTTTTGCCCAATTCCTCGTGTAGAATTTCAATATATTATTACTTAATACAAATCAATCTACTCGTGTACATAATTCTATTTTTCCAAAGTTAATAAATATTAAATATTATTCTTTCTTCTTTGCCTAAAATATTAACTTATCGTATCTTCATAAATTATTGTGATGTTCTTCTAGGTACACTAAAGTTGGCTATCTCAAAATCTATCCATATCCATTACACTATTATAATGATTAGTTCTTGAGTGGCAGAATTGCCATGTGATATGATTCTATTAAATGGTAAAAGAAATATAAACTCGTTGAAATGAATAGCAATAATGTATGCATACATACCATCAATAGCTTAACCTACTTAACTAAAACATATACAGGGTGATATTTGCATATCACAATTCCACTCACAGTTTTCGTAAAATAATGACACAATGACACAAATCAACATCAATTAATGGTGACGTAAATCAGTATTTGATGCGTGATACAAATACCCAGCATCCTAAATAGGTGGAGGACAGGTGACAGGAATTTGATAGACAAAAAATATGTTAGTTTGATTGAAGACAAAGCTGCTTCTGCCCAATGAAAATATTTTGTTCTAGAATGATGGAACTTACTTGAGTTAAATATATTGGCCAGCTAGATTGCCAAACCTTAAGGCATTGGATTTTTCATGTAGAGTTATATCAAGACTAAAGTATATGATACAGAACCAACTATCATTGCAGAACTTAGTGAATATACAGCTTCATGAATACTTTGAACAAAGTTTGTGATGAGTTTTATGGCGACTGTGCTATTGCCGACAATGTGGTGTACAATATTTAGAGCATGCATTTAATTGTAATTAAAATCAAAAAGTACTAGATCTACTATATGGGGATGTCTATTGGACATCGCCGTGCTTCAATAAAGACTCAGAGACGAAATTAGACAAGTGACTTTAGAAGTGTTACCAAACACTCATTTTCTACTCCTATAATAGTAAATAGTAAATACTACCAAAACTGCCATCTACGGTGTCAGTAAAACTTTGCGCCATGTACACGTCTCAAGTTACGCTAGAAAGAATAAAATTTCCATTTATTGAACAATTGAAGTACCTCAGCAAATAATAAAAAAAAATTAAAATCACTTAAAATACCATGTCGTATATTAAATTTATCCACCTTTTTCTGTTTTCAATTGATACTCACGAAGAAACATTCTTCCAAATAATTATCAATTTATTGACTGAAATTTATTCATGGGCCTTCATGAAAATGTTCCAAATGAATAAATTATTATTATTTGTGTGCCTCTTCAATACTGATTATAGAATTCATTTTTATAGAAGAAATTGATAAACATATCTGAATAGCTTATTTAAATTTGACATAACAAAATGACATTTGTATTGTAACGTCAAATAAAGCTGTTGTCGAGTATATTTATTTAAACGTGAAGACGATAGAATTCGATGGTTATAGGAACGGTGCCCGAGAATATAATTTTTAGGAACTATTTGCAAATAGAGCATTCACAGGCTTACGTATACATGACGTTGGGAACGATGTCAAGAATAGCGCACCGGTTCGAGATTCAGGGCGGGTGAAACTCAATCATCGACCAGCATACTTGCAAGAAATGAATCACCGGTGGCGACAGTGATTTTCTTACCGAAATATCGAAACCACACCTGCCAAACGTTCAACTTTATAAATATTTTTACAAAAGTTACAACTTTTATTTATTAGAACTGAATATCTTTTTAATAAATACGTGGAAAATTATCATTGATGCTGTAAATGGAAGATCATATTATATGAATTATATGGCAAATATATTCATAATTTTCCCGTAGATAATATACTTTTTAATTAATTAAAAAAAATAGAATTGCGGGTAGAGGAGAAAGACGAAATTTTCGGTATAACAGTGTCTGCTGTCTAGTGCAAAAATATATAGAAAAGGGCGGAATCGAGACGTGACATGGCGCGAGTGATGAGCATTCACTCTTGATTACATCACCGTATTGGGATCCGAGATTAAGATCGCAGCACTACCTAACAATCAAACTACTGTAGCAGATGCATTACATACAAAAATTCTTTAATTAAGTTTATAAGGGACATTGAACATTGCTATGTTCACAATTTAATAGATATTTTCTTATTATTGTTGTAAATAGATAATTCTACAATATATTGAAAAAATGTTAAAAAATTCTAAGAAATTGACAATTGTTTCGATATTAAATATCATCGTCAGAATGACAGAAGTTACCCTTCATTTAATGCCTACCTGAGGTTTATTAATTATTTTTGGCTAGCCTTGTGATTAACTTAATATATATTAACAGAAAAAAGAAGAGGATATGATATTACAAAGAATTAAGCTTAGATATTCTTAACCCTATGGGGATATCCTGGATATCTTTTCCCCATTTAAGATCAGTATAACTGTGCAATGATATAGAAAACCAAGAAAACTGATCTTTAGAATTATCACTAGGCAATTTTCTTCTTATCCAGTCTGCCGGAATCCTCAATTGCCCTTCACAAGTATGTAGTGAAATAATATTTTATAATAACCATATGAAAAAATGTTTTCACTTCCAGGTTTGGAAGAAATTCAGGCGAAATACCTTCTGGAAATAGCTGTTTTATCGAAGCAGATCAAGAGTGTTTTACTGAACAAATTTTTTTATAATGCTGCACAATCAATCATTATGTTGAAAATATTTTCTTTGTATTTTCATGTTCCTCACTGTTGTGCAGCATTATTAAAAACAACAGCAATTCGACGACCCAGAAAATAAATTTTAAACAAAAAAGTACGAACTGGAGATCAAGTAGGCAATTTCGAATAACAGGTTCCAGAAGTTATGAAATAAATACATATTCTAAAAATTACTTGAGCATGAAATATTTTTCGTCTAAGATATTTTCCAATAAATTCATAAAATATGGGGAGAAATTTGAAATATCGGCACACGAGGCATTTATTAGTGTTTCAGGTACTTAATTTTATTTACTTTTTAATTGTTTCAAACTATAAATATTTTAGGATGTGAAGTTGTAGAAGTAGTAATGGTGGGTTCCTCATAATATAGGGCTAGGTATTTCTCCTGATGGAGTTATTTTTGAGGACAACTATCCAAAACATCTATCAGAACTAAAATGTATATTTGAAAGTTAGTATAAATTTGGGGCACAATAAACCCTTGGTTTCAGTGCACTGTAACCCCGTTAAAATCTAGTATAAATTTCAGTATCATAAGAACAAGACACTTAAATACATATAAGATGGTTTTCTACTCGCACTTTTAAGTTTTTGCTCTCTCAACAAATATTATTCTTCTATAAATTGCTTTCTCACGATGAGATGGCATTTGACATTGACAACCCAACGTATAGGTTATGAGAATATATCGTATAAGGTGCGTTCTGGTACGATGACACTTGATACGTAGGAAAATTCAAAATAAAGAAAATTATAGTTTTCTTTACAACTCCCCCTCCCAGAGAAGATATATCCACTCACTTCTCATGATCCTCAAGCGCAGGAGCCGGAGTTAGTTTCGAGATGTGAAAAAATTTAGCTCTGATTTTCTATGGTTGGTGATTATCTTGTAAATTGAATTAGATATTTTGTCAATGATTTTATAAGGTCCGATTCTCATTCCGTCGAGCTTTTTCCTATTCATTTTGTTTCCATTATCCACAAAGACGGTATCACCAACTTTGAAATCTATATCTGTCCGGTTTTTACCCTAAATCGTCTTGTAAATTATATGATTTTATTGTATTTTTCAAGGCTGTTTTTCTGTCTCATGCTTGGTCTTTTTAAGTTCCAGATCATTTGGCAAAATTGAGACATATGTGCCGTTAAAGAGATACTTTGGAGCATATCCAGTGACAGTGTGCTCCGTTTCATTATAGTTTTTCACACAATTTTGTGCTATTGTTGTCCAGGCTAGTTTAGTTTCATTTTCGTTTATCTTGCATCTGATTTTGTTGAATAACGTTTGGTTTAGCCTCTCATTTAATCCATTTGAGAAGGGCGAGTCCACAGCAGTAAAGATGATTGGAATATTCTTTTCTTCCAAAAATTTTTTGAAGTCTCTAGAATTGATACCGGGGTATTGGTCTGAGAGTATCATGCCAATGTCATTAGTTTCCGTACAGTTACTGACTAGTTTAATGAAATCACTTGCATTTTGTATACTTGACGTCAAAATGTACGCCTCCCCTGTGAGGTGATTAGATAGCAGGTGCAAGTATTTCTTCGTTGACCTCAAATCCTCCAATTGTATCAATGGAACATATCTCAAAAGGTTTTGTGGCCTGACCCAAGTGGGACATCAATCCATATTTGTTTTTCCTCTTGATTTGTTCTTTATACACAATATACAACTTCCACAGATTCTTTTCATGTTTTTTGTCATTTTTTTCTGCTGTGTACCATGAACTGATC
Source organism: Galeruca laticollis (assembly GCA_963921935.1). Lineage (NCBI taxonomy): Eukaryota > Metazoa > Arthropoda > Insecta > Coleoptera > Chrysomelidae > Galeruca > Galeruca laticollis. The sequence goes on along the minus strand of OY998177.1, from coordinate 20,564,209 downwards.
ATTTTTTGAATTTGTTTTATTACTATGTGACCTAGGTCTGCATGTACATTTTTGATGAATTGTCTACTGAATTGTTCTGATAGTATTATTTTTTTCCCTAACTTTCTTGTAATAAATATTGTTCTTCGTTATTGACTTGTCTTTTTTACTCTATATCTTTTCATTTTTTACTTGGTCATATTAGATATCTTCTAGTGTTAAGAAATTGACTATTTTTAGTTGTTCATCCAGGTTTTCATTTGCTTCCAGGACTGGATTCCTGCTTAGGCAATCAGCTTCTATGATGTATATGTCTGTAAGAAAAGATTTATTGTATTATTTTACATGTAAGATTCACAATAAACAGTATGCATTAAACATTAAGCATTAACAAAAAACAAACTTTACCTGTAAGAAAAGAAACGACATTTAATGTTCTTAATGGCAATGTCGATTCCTAAACCATTACTAGCTTTTGATTCTATCATCAAATGTTAATTTTCAATAAATTGCTTTCTCATGATGAGATGGCATTTGACATTGACAATCCAACTTATAGGTTATGAGAATAGCGTATAAGGTGCGTTCTGATACGATGACACTTGATACGCGGGAATATACAGTACTATGCTTCATCGAGTGTAGACGTATCTTTCACGTGCTCTGTTGAAAAGCAAGTTGATGTGAAAAAAAGTTAACGGAAAAAATCTGATTTAGTGTGGTGGTAGGCTGCAAACAGACTGTTGATTGATTTAAGTGGAATAATAGAGGTTGTAGTTTTCTGCGGTAAATATGGGCACACGATCCAAGAAAGGTGAAGATGAATTGCACGAGTCAATCAAATTAATCGTGACTAAATTATGTACTTCTCAAGAGTTCATATCTCAGCTTAGTGATGCTGTAAGTACAATTATCACTAAAAACCTTGAAAATAAACTAGTGCCACTAAAGGAAAAGATAGAACAGTTGGAACAAATGGTGGATAAACAGGAAAAGGCTATACATTTTCTCGAAAATAAAAATGAAAGTTATGATAAACAAGTTCGGCAAAGAAATTTAGTTTCACTGGTACCAAAGGAAAATGTAAAGGGTTATACCACACCCGACGTTATAAAGATTTTTAATGGAAAAATGAAATTATCGATCCGGGAATCTGATATTGAAGGATGTTTCAAACTAAGAAATAATGGCCGAAGTGACGCTGTCCTAGTTAAATTTTGTAATACATATTGTCGTAATTTAGTATTTTCCACTAAGAAAATACTCAAAAATACCAAAATAATCATAAGAGAAGATTTGACAGCTAGGCAGCAAAAAATATTAAAAGCAGCTATCACGAAAATTGGGAGAGAAGGTCAAGTATGGAGTAATGATGGTCAAATTTACTCAAAATTGAATAAAGAAGACAATATTCGAAAAATTACTTCTTTAGAGGAACTGGAAGAAATATCACTATAATTTTTTTAATTTGTATCCTTAATATACATATCCTTTTAAAAGTTAGGTTTTGTTTGTTCCGTCTTATAACTTTGTTCTAATTAATGCTAATTGGTTGATGTTATTTTAACTTTTCCAGAATATGCTTCAAGTATTTATATTATTGTCGACAGGCGCGTGCAATTGATGCGTCTCTAACTGACTTCTTTTTGTTTATATTTTGTTTTTAGATTGAATAGATAACATTAGCATTGTCACTTTTTGATTTTGTTTTGGATATCTTGTTAAATTGTTTCGAATGAAATATTTAAAAATTGCTTGTTCAAATGCGAGGTCGTTAATTCCCTCACTACATAAAGTTAAATTAATTGTGTCTGATGAATGTATCGATATTCTTTTGATATGTGAATCATGGTTAAAATACGCTGTTACTGATGTTGAGTTGCATATTGGTGGTTTTAGTTTGTACAGGGTGGATCGTAATGTTAATGGAAAGGGCCTTTGTATGTATATTAGAAATACAATTAAATGGGAAATCATTGATATTTATAATTTAATTTGGGAACAATGTTGGATAAAAGTTACCATAAACAAGAAAACTTTAGCTGTTGGAGTGATATATAAACCACATGAACAAAATACAAGTATTTTTTTAGATGAATTTGAAGATAGTCTAGCATCAATTTTTCCTACAGTTGATGAAATTGTGTGTATGGGGGATTTTAATTTAGACTTATTTGATCTTGATAATAATAATGTAAATAGGTTCTACTCTTTAATTGAATCGTTAAATTTATCTCAATTAATAGATGTTCCAACTCGAGTTACAGCTAATTCATCCACTCTTTTAGACTATTTAATAATTCGGGAGGAGGCTGTAGTTGATAGGGGCGTTATACAGCATGATATTTCAGATCATGCTATCGTTTACTGTAAGGTACAGGTACAAGATGATAGGAAAAATCCAAAAATGCATACATATAGAAACTTCAATAATTTCTATAATGAACTATTTCAAGCAGATTTATTTAATACATCATTTTTCAGAATCTATGATCAGGAAACTATCGATGAAAAGGTCTCATATTTTACTAACTGTATATACCAACTATTCGATAGACATGCTCCTATAGTTACAGCCAGAATGACCAAACCCAAAGCTCCATGGTTAACATATTCCGTAAAACAAATGATGCGGGAGAGGGATAGTGCTCTGGGGAAATTTAGAAGAACTAAATCAAATATCCATCTTACGGCATACAGAGAATTACGTAATTACGTTAATAAGGCAGTTATTCGTGAGAAAAAGGCGTACTTTGCACATTATATTAATAAATGTAATAAAAAAGAAATGTGGAAAACATTAAGAACACACAAGGTTTTAACGGATAAGAAAGCAGAACTACCGGATAATTTAAAGAATGCTAATAATATAAATCGATATTTTATTGATTCTGTTCCTAGATCTAATGCAAGTAGTGAGATACTGAATTTTTATAGAAATAGTAGATTAGTTGCCTCGGAATTTCGCTTTACAGAAGTTAATGACTTTTTTGTATACCAAACAATTTGCGGAATTGGAACGAATGCGGTAGGTTCGGACCAACTAACTATCAATATGATAAAACTTTGCTGTCCACATGTAGTACCCTACATCACACATATTGTAAACTTCTGTCTTATTGAAAGTGTTTTTCCTTCAGTTTGGAAGAGATCCGTTGTGCGGGTGCTACCTAAAGTTAACAATCCTAAAGAATTTAAAGATCTTCGACCAATAAGTATATTACCGACTCTGTCTAAAGTAATCGAGAGAGCTATGGAAACACAAATTAAGGAACATTTGGAAAAATTTTCTTTGTTACCGAAGATTCAATCCGGCTTCAGAAAGGGACACAGCTGTACAACGGCTCTTCTTCACATTGTTGAAGATATTGTCAAGGCTATTGATGATGGTAAATGTACTGTGCTTGTCCTTCTGGATTTTAGCAGAGCATTTGATACTATTGATTATTGTTTGCTTGATAATATTTTACACTATATAGGTTTTTCAGGAAGTGCTCGTTTATTAGTGAATAATTACTTAAGAGATAGAGAACAGAGTGTCTCTCTTGACGGGTCAATTTCACAGTTGCTGCCACTTCTGTCAGGAGTACCACAGGGGTCAATATTGGGTCCCACTCTATTCACAATTTACACATCTCAATTATCGACCTATATTCATAATTGCAGTAAGCATTTATATGCTGACGATACGCAACTCTATTATACATTTTCGCCTGATTCAGTAGTAGATGCTTGTACTGTAATTAATCATGACCTAGACGCCTTTGTGGCTGCGGCTACAGACCATTCACTCAATATTAACTCTAATAAGTCAAAAATCCTTTTATTTGGGTCTAAATCTAATCGTCGGAAAGTTCGCGATAATGTTAATGTGAAAATAAATAATGAGAATTTAATAATGGTCAAGGAAGCTTAAAACTTGGGAGTAATAATTGACGACGATCTAAAATTTGAAAAGCACATTAATAGTAACCTCCAGAAAGCATACATAGCATTAAAAAAATTTATGGTGTCCGACATTTTTTACCATTTCAAGTAAAAAAGACATTGTGTGACTCATTAGTTTTATCATTATTTAATTATGCTGACATTCTATATGGTCCACACTTAAGTGTGCAATATAAAAAGAAAATTCAAAAAATGCAAAACTGCTGCATTCGGTCAATATTTGGCATACGTAAACGACGTACTATTTCTAACAAGTTAAAAGTAATACAGTGGTTGAATATGGATAATAGACGAATGTTACATTCTGCGTGTCTTTATAACAAACTAATTATGACAAAGAAACCATCATACTTATATAGGAAAATCTCCTTCAGGACGGACGTTCATAACATTAATATTAGAAATAAAGGGGTAATTACTATACCTCCCTTTAAATTGGAAATTTCTCGACGGTCTTTTAGATATCAGATTGGCTTTGTTTATAACGGACTGCCAATGGAAATCAAATATCAGCATTTAAAAAAATTCAAAGAGTCTATTCGGAAATACTTGTTTGATCATCAGAATTAATTAGGTTCAGAATTGTGAGAGGAATTGATGGCCTTACGCATCAAAGTACTGTACTGTAATATTATACAACTTGTGTTGCGGTATATAGGGTGTCCCGGGACTAATGGGAAAAAAGTCAGGAGCGTATAATCTGAGCCAAAATAATGTTAGTACTTCATATAAACTTTTTCTATGCAGGCCCTCGTTTTCGAGTTATAGGCCTCCAAAGTTTTAATTTTGAATTTGGTTTTAATTTTTATTTTTTGTACTAGTTATTAGATCTTCATAAAATTTACGGCAAAGCTATAATGTACGTGTATGTTTATTTTGGAGAGGTGAATAGATTTACAGTAGTCCCTTGAAGCCAGGGACGGACTACCCGCAATGGTTAGTGATCCAAAAATTTTGCAGGGTAGGCACACCCTGTATGAAATTATCGAAATTGACTTCCCCACATATTAAGCTAACGAAAAGATACTCTTGTTGGAATTCGATAAAATAAGCCGTTTGGCTAATATTTACAGTTTTATTAATGCACTACGTACCAATTTACCTAACTAACTTATTAATATGATGTCCAAGATTTACACCTTTACTACAACAAAATAATTTAACGATAGCAGAAGATAAGAAACATTAACGACTTATTAATGCGAAAGTTGGTAAAAACTTTTTAAAAGTGTTTTTACCGTTTATCATGTAACCATAGGATTAGTTGTCAAACGTTGTGTAGAATAGTTCGTAGTCAATAATTCATAAGTCCTTAATTTAACAGTTACAATAGCAGAATTCACTTTTATTGAGTGCGCTGATATGCATTTAATATATGGACTGGCTTCTCGAAACTGTTAAGAGGCCAGAAGGCTTTATGCAGAGCATTTTGCAAACAGAGCATCGCCAGGCAGACGAATGTTTGAGCGTATTGATCTCAGCTTACGAGAAACAGGTATGAATAAGAAAATGTAATTTTCTATGTATACAAAACTAAATTTTAAATTTCAGGAAGTTTTTGCCAAAAAGTGGAAAAGGTCCAGTACAAAGCGTACATACAGTGACAGTTGAACAAGACTTGTTAAATGCAGTTGATAATGAACCATCAACGAGTTTACGAAAATTATCAGGAGAACATAACGTCTCGAAATCAGTTGTTCATCGCGTCCTAAAAGAACAGTTTTTCACATGAAAAAAGTACACAGTATGACAGTGGCTGACTATCCTGCACGACTTGAGTATAGCCAGTGGTTTCTGCGACAATAACAAGCAGACAATACATTTATTAGTAACGTTCTCTTTACGGACGAATCTGGTTTCACCAGAGATGGAGTCATTATTTCTCATAATATGCATTTATGGGATGATGTGAATCCACATGGCATTATCCAAACTAGGAACCCGCATAGATTCATGGTTAATGTTTGGGCAGAAATAGTTGGCCATCATTTGATAGGGCCATACTTTATTGACGGTACTTTGACCGGTCAGAGATATTTGGAGTTTTTGCAAAATGGGTTATGGAACCTGTTTGATGATGTGCCTCTACAAACTCGTAGGAATTTATGGTTCTTGCATGATGGGGCCACTCCTCATTTCAGTTTAGATGTACGACAGCATTTACACACCAGGCTTCCTAATAAATGGATTGGTCGTGGAGGCCCTTTTCAATGGCCACCGCGATCAGGAGACGTTAATCCTATGCATTTCTTTCTCTGGGGTTATCTCAAAAGTAAGGTATACGCAACACCTGTGTAAATAAGGCAAGATTTAATAGACAGAATTATGTTACACTGCAATGTTATTAGAAGTAATATGGGATTGCTCTTTTAAGTGCAAAGAAACAACCTTCGTAGACTTAGAATGAGCGTGGAAGTGGGAGGAGCTCATATTGAACATTTATTAGAATAACGTTTTTTTTGTTGTTGTTTAGGAATTAGTATTAGTCTAATGTTTTATAACTTGTGTTTTTTGAGGTTATCTTAATGGTTTAATAATGTTGTGTTCGTAATTTTGATTAAAAGCAACTAATTACGTTGTTACCGTATCTATTTAATTCCCATTAAATAAGTTCTTAACGTTTTTATCATCTGCTATCATCAAATTATTTTTTTGTAGTACTGTAGGTAAATCTTGGACAAGTATTAATAAGTTAGTTAGGTAAATTGGTAGTTAGTGCATTAGTAAAACCGTAAATATTAGCCAAACGGCTTATTTTATCGAATTCCAATAAGAGTACCTTTTCGTTAGCGAAATGTGTGTGGAAGTCAATTTCGATAATTTCGTACAGGGTGTGCCATCCCTGCAAAAGTTTTGGATCACTAACCATTGCGGGTAGTCCGTCCCTGGCTTCAAGACACAACTGTAACTCTGTTTAACTTTCCAAAATAAACGTAGACGTACATTATAGCTTTGCCGTAAATTTTATAAAGATCAAATAACAAGTACAAAAAATAAAAATTAAAACCCAATTCAAAATTAAATCTTTGGAGGCCTATAACTCGAAAACGAGGGCCTGCATAGAAAAAGTTTATATGAAGTAATAACGTTATTTTGGCTCAGATTATACGCTCCTGACTTTTTTCCCATTAGTCCCGGGACACCCTGTATAATATATTATGTATGTATAGTGGGTATACAAGGTTAAGTGGAAGAGCAAGTTTTATAGCGTTTTTTACGCAGTAAAGGTTGAACTTCGCCTTGCATCTAATGTATTATAATTTATAATTTTGTTTATGGATATTAATAAAGACGATTATTATTATAATTATTATTATTATTATTATATTCAAAATAAAGGAAACTATAATTTTCTTTACATACATTTTTTTAGGATCAAATATGACGATTAGTAACTAACAGTTAATTATTTTAAGTGTTGTAAAAGGAGCCTATATATTAAAAGTTCCAAATATTGTGGACAAATACAATCGGGCCTTAGTAAAAATGTTTTTCAATATCATATACATCTTTTGCTGAATATAGAGGTACCATATTGTTGTGTGATGTAGGCGAGCCCAAGAAAACACCAGAGTAAAACTTCACAAATATTGAAATTTGAATTCTTGTGGTAGACTGTGGTAGGCTAGAGCCAATGGCAAACAAAGATATTTTACGCTGTTGTCACGAGGGAAAACTTTATAAGTAGACTAGTAATCTTTTTCTTTAACACTCGTTAAAGAGAAAGGCAAAGTACTGTCAAAACGTTCTCCTTCAAATAATGTTCTCCTAATCGGGTGCCTCTTAATAAAAAAGGTAACTCTCTCATAGTCAAAGAAATTTGGAAATATATATTTTAAACTGCAGTGATGATGCTTTCAAAATAGAAAATATAACGTAAAATGTATGTATAATGGAAATTAAATGTTCTCCATGAAGGTTGACTTGTTTGGAAAACGTGTCATATAACACACATACACAGATTGCGTTACCTCAGAGTTCCAAACTCGATTTAGTACCGGATCGCTTACTCTTCTTCTGTTTAGGGGAGTTCGAGTGACTGAGACACCATGTCCACATCCACTTGAGGAAGATTTGTCGAATTAGCGTCGGTGAAACCTGGATCCATTTTCAGGATGTCTTTTCAAAAGCCAAACAAACAGAAGCACATTTTCTATTATAAAATAATATAAAAAACAACTAAAAAGTCGGCGAGTATGATATCTGTTTAAGGTTGGTTGTGGATATTTATGTCAATTTTCAAATTCTTCTAGTCGACTTTCACTTTGTATTAATCAACTTGGATAGTCAAGTAGGATTTGTCAACAGAACGTACTTTCAATCTGACAACAAGGTCTTCTGTCATTGGTCGACTTATAGCGGTTTATTTAAATCCAATAAAATTTTCAAATCTAATTTTCGAAGATATTTAAAACTTTTTGAGATAAATATCGTTATCATAGAAAAAAATGTATGCGTCAGTCCAAAACTAACAGCGTCAAAAGTGAAACTTTTCATGTAATTCAAAAACTGTCAATGAGTGTACAAAAAAATACATTGCAGCAAAGAAAAATTGACTGGAAATTATAATAAAAATGATTTATAATAAAAATCGAGAAAAAAACTACAGACTATCCCGAATTAATTACTACGGAAGTTTCACTTGTACGTACTATTATTTACATATACATATACGTACAAGTGAAACTTCCGTAGTAATTAATTCGGGATAGTCTGTAGATTTTTCTTGATTTTGATTATAAATCATTTTTATTATAATTTCCAGTCAATTTTTCTTTGCTGCAATGTATTTTTTTGTACACTCATTGACAGTTTTTGAATTACATGAAAAGTTTCACTTTTGACGCTGTTAGTTTTGGACTGACGCATACATTTTTTGTATCTTCATTGACAATAACTGAGAATAAAAACAATATTAAAAATTTTTTAATATGAAATAATTTAATAGACATATACATACATATATATATATATATATATATTACATATACATAAACATTCTACATTAAGAAAAGAACTATATAAGTAATTAATATGACTTATGTTAATGAATCACAGATTCAAATATCTCTATCTGCACTGTCATTTTTATTTGGCAAAATAGAAATAATTGGCTGATGATAGCTAAAGTAGGATGCAAATACTTCAGATCTCAATGAATTCAAGTGTCTTGAAAAAACAGCATTCAAGCAAGTTCCATATCTTGTTGTTGAAATATGAATGTCATTGTTTATTTTTAATTGTAATTTATCATATAAAAATGAAATGAGTGGTTCTGAACTTTTGTCACTAAAATTTACATTAAAATCTCCAGCTAAGATCATTGGAATCTTATCTTTTTCTGATTTAGCCAACCAATAATACAAATAAATACACAATGCAAAGAAATTTCCTAGTTTTTATCGGCTTAATTTTAAAGGTAAACAATTTCTATATTAATTTCGCACTGGATTATACCAATATCGGCAGAAATTATTAAGCGCTTTTGGTATCCTTTTCCCCCCGAATGCGTTCTCACTTTATCGTTCGCGCAGCGAAGTGGGGATTGATAAACGGAATAACATGATCGCCATCAATAAACAATGCCCTGCGACTATTCTCGGCGTCTCCTCTTTGTGCGGATCTTCGTTAATTTTTTCCGCCTCTCTCACAAGGAGTTTAACAGTTTTGTTAGCTCGACGAGTTAACTCTCATGACAAAACGCTAGTGTCCCATAAAAAGTTTCACTTCAATATATGATATTTTTAATCCTTCTGATATGATTTCACTTGTTAACTGATACCCATGAAACTAGCCCATTGCTCTTAAGTGGCATTCAATCAAAAGCCTCGTAAATCATAAGTGCAAGAGTTCTATTGTATTTTTATGTCACGTGATTTTATTAAACTTCGTGTATTATTTTAACCAATCACATTCGTCCAACAAAACAATTACAACATACGATTTATATTGTGTGTCATGTTATAGTATAGGAAAATATATTTATAGATACAATTATTAATATTATTCATAATTAATCTATTTTACAACACTTCCCATCTATTGTTGAAAATTGTACCCAGGATTGGCACAATTTTTACCAATTCTTACTTCCACATCACTATTATCCTTGTCCAGTTTTTCTATGAAAACTGTTTCAATTTCATTATCGTTAATCTCATTTTATTTAGTTTCTTCAACTTTCGTTTGTGAACAATTATAAACAAAAACATAACAACGGATAGCGCAATTATTAACCCTCCGGTAGTCGCGCGAATTTTTCTTTTAAGTTTAGTCGCGCCGGTTTCTGAGACCAGGTGGGAAAAAAAATATTAAATGATTTTTTAAATTTTTTATTTTGTAAGAATACGGTAATATAATGAAAAATACACAGTTTTCGTGAATTTTTTTTATTAAAACTCATTTAACAAATGCTTAACATTGGTGTGAAAAAAAGACTCATAAAAAAACATACATTCAAATATAACCCAACTAAAAAAATGGCACATTCTATTGAGATCAGCAAAATTTAAAAATGGTAACTAAATGTATAGTGAACATATTATAACAAAATACCTAGAGCCAACTATTATTACTGTGCTGCCCTGCAGTTCTGACAAACACATATAATATGCTCTAAACACATATAGGTACTGCACTTATAACAATAAAATCTTGTTTTTCTATTTTTCCCCCATCCACAGGGGGCACATCTTCCAGGTGGTAAATGTCTATCTTGAAGGTCTCGTTCTTCTGTGTTGGTATATAACTTCCAAAAGTCTGCACTTTAGTGTCCTTGGAAGATTGGTAAGAGCTGCTCTCCGTTTCAACAGAGGCTGGATCAGTACGTTTGCTATTTCTCTCCAAAAATTTCGCCGACGTAAATTTTTTTGATTGGGTTTGTTAGCCTTGTATATAACCTGACTATTGATTCCTGCAACATTCAACATGTTGTAAAATATCACCATGGGCCATCTTCTACTATTGCGGAAGCAATCATATGAAGCACACAACTGATCGACGACCTCGACACCCACTTTTGTCTCATTATATGTAGTAACAATTACCGGCTTACATTTCTCACCACTATCAGGGTCAAGATCGTCATGGTGGTGCATACTGGATGTTAATATAACATTTTTCCCTTTTTTAGAAATATATGAAACTATTGTTAGATCTTCGGTGAAGCCAAACATACTTGTACGTACAGATGGGGCGTTTAGTTGGTCTTGAAAATTCAATTGGAAGTTCTGTTTTATTTTTTCTCACTGTTCCAATTACAGTTATTTTGTAATCCTTTAGTAATTTTTCCACCAAAGGAATAGACGTGAACCAATTGTCCATGGTCAAGTTAATGCGTGAACCAGAAAGATTCTTAAACCAGGTCATAGGTTTTGTTAGAAAGTTTATATGGGCCTTCGGGCTGGGATCCCACATAGACTTCCAAATTGGAAGTATAAAAGACTTTCGCGTCACAAACTGCTATAATCTTCAGGCGGTATTTGTTAGGTTTCGAGGGTATGTATTGACGGAATTGGCATTTACCTCTAAACCCCGGAAGCATCTCATCAATGGTATCAAACGCCGAATGATTATAACCATTCATACAATTTCTTACGAATTGATCAAATATTACACGAATGGGAGCTAGTTTATCAAATGGTATTCGATTTATCCTCGTTGCTTTATCATCAAAACGTAAGCAACGTAAAAGGAATCGGAACATTTTTAGGCTCATTGTAAGGAGAAACATTTCTATGCCATACCCATCTCCCCTCCAAAGATCCTCAGCATTTGAGCGGTTGGAGTGACCAAGACCAGATAAATATAGTAGTCCTTTAAAAGCCCGGATTTCAATGTTGTCCGTTAGACTAGCATCTCGGTCTCTTGAAAAATTTTCTTGGATGGACAATATGTATATTTGTTTGTACTGTCAACAATAATTCGAATTATCGTATCATCGAAGAAATAATTCCAAATTTCCTCAGCAGTCTTCAAATTTTTGGTTGCCTGTGTAGGCCTTGTTCTTACAGTTTTTGGGCGTGGGAGATGCTTTTTCCAACGCATGGTACCATTCTTGCCTAAAAGAACAACAGTAAATTTTGGATAGTTATTTTAATTTTTGTCATATTTTTTACAATACCTATGTTGACAAGTGGGGAAATTGGATGCTCAACAATTTCTTCTGAATCAGAAATTTCCTGTTCAGAATCACTTTGGTGATTTACAAGTTCCACATTGTCCTGTTCCTCTTCATCTGATTCAACTTCGAAAACAATTTCTTCATTGTCACTATCACCTAGTCCTATATCATCCAGAAGATTTTGCAAATATTCTTGGTCCTATTCATAGCAAGCCATGGCTATAATTTAACATTTTTTTCTAAATACAGTGATCAAATAACATAAAAAACAAAAAAATACCTTTTTACAATTTTGTATCACAGCAGGTCGCGCCGGTCTCAGACACCCGAAATGATTATTTCTGTACACACATTCACCCAGTAACGACTAAAACACGACTGAAGGTCAACTGTAACGATAGATGAAGGTACTGAAGAGCTCAACCGAAAATGACTAAAAGCCGATTTATTACGACGCAAAAAGTGACGACCCGGTCTCACAGACAGCGGCGCGACTACCGGAGGGTTAAGATGTATAATATATGATAATGATGATAAGCAGAATTTGATATTCCATTAAAAATTTCCTTTATTTCCATTTTTGCAAAATTTTCAATATTGTTAGAATCAATAGAAAACGCAAATTTCATGTAGGTATTTATTTTCGAAAAATTGTATTTGGAAAATTTTACATAAATATCATTCTTTAAATATACCTAACGCATGTAGGTTATTGTAATATTACTAGAAAATTGCTGATGCGACTTCAATATAGGGGAAAGGGGGGAATGGTGGCCAGTGGGGTAGTAATAGCCATCAAATATAAGAGTTACTGGCCTATTATTATTTCACTTTTAATACCTATTACGCCATCTATATCTGTGTCATTCAAACTGTACTTTAGCAACCAAGAAGTTCAGCCGGTAAAGGAGAAATTTTTGGCAATGTCAGTTTTAGTTGATATTCATGCTTCATTGTCCGATTTTTAGAGGTATGTAAAAGTACTCAATTCAACTTATTTAACTACATAATTGGTACCGAAATGTTGCAATTTTAATGTAGCTTAAGCCTGCATAACAAAATTTTGTTTTAATTTAAGACATTAATTACTGTGAGTTTATGAACATAAATATGTATTTTGGGGTTATAATGGCCTCGTGTGTAGCGGTAATGTTGGCCGGCTACTATTACCCCATTTTTTCTCATAAAAAATACATGGTGTTTCTTCTTATATTTCAGATGCCTCGAGTTTACAAGAGAAAAAGCGACAAAGCAGGATGGACTTCTCAACAACTTACTACAGCAATAAATGCAATAAATAATGGCAGAATCATCCATGAAGTCGCAAGAAGTTTTGCTATTCCTAGATCTACACTTCAAATACGAATAACGCAAAATGACACATCAGAGGCTTCTTTAGGTCGAAATTCGGTATTTTCAAAACAAGAAGAGAAAGTTTTAGCAGAGATTAAAAAATGTGCCTATAAATACGCCGAAGAAAAACAATTACCTCATCCATTTTCCAAAGAAAAAGAAACTGCAGGAAGTTATTGGCTGACCGGCTTTTTAAAAACTATTCGATTAAGAAAACCGGAAGCGACAAGCATTAACCGCATATCTGCGTTTAACAGAACTGACTTATTTTTCTCTAATTTAAAGTCTCTTCTGGATAAGTATAAATTTTCAGCATCCAAAATATATAATGCAGACGAGACGGGCATTACAACTGTCCAAAACCCTGGAAGAATATTTGCTGAAAAAGGACAAAAGAGAATCGGCTTCATAACAAGCGCAGAAAGAGGCCAAACAACGACAATTATGTGCTGCATAAATGCTTCAGGAACATATATTCCACCCTTATTTATTTCTGTGCGCAAAAGGATGAAATCTGAATTAACGAAAAATGGGCCACCAAGTGCAATTTACTGCTGCTCTGACAATAGTTGGATAAATGAAATCATATTTCTAGAATAGCTCCACCATTTTTACGATGTAGTAAAACCATCAATGGATCCACCATTTTTACGATGTAGTAAAACCATCAAAGGAAGATCCAGTTTTGCTAATTGTCGACAACCACAGTAGCCACTGTAGATTGGAGGGGTACAATTTCTGTAAAGAAAGAGGAATTGTAGTGTTAATAATACCACCGCACACGTCACATCGACTCCAACCGCTGGATGTGGCATTTTACTCATCCTTGAAATCACCATATAACATTGAACGTGCAAATTATCTAAGAAGTCATCCTCATGAACGTATCACAACGTCCGAAATAGCTCAAATATTTCAAAATGCATATGGTCGCGTAACCACACCAATTAAAGCCATTAAAGGATTTGAGAATACAGGAATATTTCCATACAAACCAGAAAATTTTACCGATGAAGACTTTGCTCCAGGTGAATTATTTATACAAGAACTGTATGGAAAAAAAACAAAATCAAGAGAAGGGGGTAATCGAACTAGATGAGAAAAGAGAATAATAAGGAAGTTACGGAGAATCCAGAAAATATGACACCTGATAAAAAGCTTGACCTATCGTTTGTTGACATAATTCCAATACCAGGATGCTCGAAGGACAACTCAGTTAGAAATAAAAGATCCAACCATAATAACAGTAGGAAGCAACATTCAGAAATAATGACGTCAACTCCAATGAAGTCAATTTTAGAAGAAAAGCGGCGGAAAAAGGAGGAACAAATTAGACTTAAAGTGGATAAAGGAACAAAACGAAAAATAGGTGTCGAAAAATCAACTCCTTTAAAACCCAGTCCTACTCTTCGAATAATACCCAAAAGAAAATGCTTAAAAACCCAGATGATCGCGACATCGACGTTAACGAGGATATTTGTGGCGAATTCGATAAGAATAAAGAACTGTGGATCAAGTGTAGTATTTGTAGTCTTTGGGCACATAAAGACTGTACCAGTTTTGAGGGAAAAATATATATCTGCGATTTTTGTCAATACAATGGGGGTAATACTGGCATTGGCTACTATTACCTCTTAACCGTGAGTAATTATAGCTGTAATATTTTAAAAATCTGAGCAGGTATAACGGAAACAAAAAAATGCTTAGGCGGCCGCCATTCCCCCCCTTTCCCCTAACCGATTTCGAATAAATTGAACAATTCGAATTTATGTACAATACTCCTATATTTTCTATGGTAAAGGATTGATCTATTCCATTTGATCTGAATGTTTTAGTTCTAAATATTTCATCTGTGCAGCCACAGATATCAACGAGTTTTCTTCAGATAACACTGTTCTGCACGAAAATCCTATCTGCCAAACAAATACGTTATTTCGATAAGCCCTACATATTTAACTCTTACGCCAACCTTTAAATTGTCGTATCACGTAAAAGAGTCCAGAGAGAGCCAACAACATGATTAAGGCAGGTGTAAGAATGTACTTGTGCGATATCTTCCTATTTTCTATAGCATAATGGGGTGTAACGTTGCCAAGTCTACGTTTTCTCTTAGTCGAGGGAAAGTGTGCACACTCTGGCAACAACAAATGGGGGTGTCTGGGGATGTTCCTCATCTACGAAGTCTCAGCCCCCTACGGCTTCAAATAAAGGATATACCCATTAAACCCCAAGTAATTCCCAATTTCATCGTACCCCATATTCGTCAAAGGGACAGCTACTTATTGAAGGGCCCCTGTATACAAAAATCGTCTTCGATACTATTGACTCCCGATGTTTCTAGAAAATACCAGATGTTCGTAACGGGTATATAAGCACCCATCCACTTGTCAGGGGATCAGTATTCAGCAGGGGATATATAAGCGAAGCGATGCCGTTGCGATCATTTGTGAACTATCCGAACAGTTTCTGTTATATATGTCGTGAGGTGCACTGAAAGCTCAATGAAAGACCTTGAGTCCACTTGTAAGAAAAGCCTGGGCTCCCAAAAAATGCTGCCGCAGTTGCTCAAGAACCTTAGTGGGAATAGAATTTTCGGAGGTGGATAAGCCAACGCAAGTAGGGAAAGATACTGGTCCCAATCTCTCTGGTGGCTGGAAACTACTTTGAACAGGTAATTTCCAATGGTCCTGTTCATTATTTCGACCATTCCATCTGATTGTGGATGCAACGCTGTTGTCCTGGTCTTCTTCATTCCCAGCTTGTCACAAATTTCCTGGAATAGCTGGCTCTCGAAATTTCTTCCTTGGTCGCTGTGGTTTTCTTCACTCCCAGATGTCCTCCCGATGGACTGCCGTGTAACTTCTTCAGTACCTCAGCTACTCTCATTCTCGGGATAACTATCTGTCTACTCATCTGGGAACCATCATCGTTTACAAGGACTCTTTTTAACAGCCTTTCTTCCAGGACAAGGGAGTCCCACTGAGCCCAATATGCCTTGAGTGTCGGTGAAAAGCTTCACACTTTTTGCCATGTAGGTCGCCGATTTTCTTCCTTTCATTGCCGAATCTTCTTTAGGTAACGGTCATTCTCCTGATCTTCTCTGATCCTGGTGGGTGACCTTTTCTCAGGTGTTCGTCAAACGTTTTTCCCAGTACTGCGATGTCATCCAAAAAGACTAGGCATGTCCTACAAGACAACCCTCTCATGACATTTTACATAAGTCTTTAAAATGTCGTGGGTGCATTACAGAGCCCGAATAGCATAACGTTGAATTGCTATAATCCAGATCCGGTGGAATAAGTAGTCTTCTCTTTGTCTTCTGGGTCCATTTCTATAATATACGCAGAATCTCGTAGTTTCATTCATTTTCTTGACGAGCACTATTGGACTAGTAAATGGTTCTATTACTTTTTCTTCTGACATCACTCGAATGATTCTTGCAGCTTACTCTCTCTTCACTCGTGATAGTCTTCTAGCTGGTTTTGGCTTGGCATTACCAGAATCTATTTTGTGTTTGACGGCTGATGTTCTACCAGTCTTTCCTCCTTTCGGTACGAATAAGTCTCGATACTGAAAGAGAAAGTCTCTCAATCTCTTTTTTTCAGCTCGATCAAAATATTGACCAGCTACTGATAACATTTGTTTGAATTTGGCATTAGAATTGTCAATGGTCATTGTTTGGAGAACTATAGACTTCACTGGTACGCAGGATCCAATCTTTGTTTCTTCTTGATGATAATTGGGTAAACGTCCACGTTTATAACACGTACTTGGGTCTCCTTCGCCGACGAAACCAACCGTATTCCAATTAGTACTCCTCTGCCAACCTCTTCGTGGTTCTTTGGCTCCATCATAATCGGTGCACCTTCCTCCATGATTCCCTGTAGCCATCCTACTATCATGGTTTCGCTTCGCGCAGACAGAACGGTATCTTCCTGTACAACTGCCAACACCGTGCTGCCTTCATATGGATGAACGAATACCTCCTCAGAACCCAGTTCAATGGTCCTGTTTCTAAAGTCCAATTGGAAAAGATGTAGACTCATTACCAGAATCACGTCTTCTTCGATGTCAGCTACGATTACCATATGCGTGAACTTTTCCGCGCCAATTCCCAATTGGATTTGTGTCTCCCCGTGAACATTGGCACTCTCACCTGTGATGGTACGCAGTCGCAGTCTTGTTGGTTGAAGCTTCTTCTTCGAATTTATTATTTCTGGTCGTATAATGGTTCCAGTTGCTGTGTCTACCAGCAAAGTATATTTCTTGACATTTATTTCGCCATCTATATATACACTGTCGTTGCGACACCTGAAAGAGGTTATCAGTATGAGAGTGTCTTTCGAATGATTATAGGTGGGTGCTGCCCCCTCGTAGCTGACCCGTTCTAGTTTTCCTGTGACTGGGACTGTTCGTTTGCAGGAGTCCTGGAGCGCTTACACGAACTGCGTACATTCCCTAGCTCGCCACAATTCCAGCATCTGATCCTTCTCGGTTTCTTGTCCATCATATTTTTTATCACATTGACGATCTGGTCAAGTCTGTCCTCGTCACCTTGTTCTTGGATGATCCTGACTTTGTTATATCCCGAAGCCTTCGTTGCTGCTACATATTCAAGAGCAGCTGTTAATGCGTCGACTAATGTTTTGGGATGGGCTAAACGAAGCGCCCTCTGCTTATCAGGGTCACGTAATCCATCAATAAAGGACTGGATGCCCAGACATTCCATCATGTTCTCTGGTGCTGATGGATACGCGAATCGAATTAGTTTGGGCAATATCCATTCCATACTCTTGAAGGGCTTCGTCACGTTTCTGCCTTCTGTTCTTCAGCTGGGCTTGGCACAAATGTTCTAGATGTTCGTGGCCATATCGCATGTCCAACCTCTTCTTCAGCTGCTCGAAATCCGTTTCTTCCAGAGATATCATTTGAAGTACATCTAAGGCATCTCCCCTAAGCGCGATAGTTAAGTTCACTGCCTTCTCCTTATGGGACCAATTATTCACTTTAGCAGCTGCTTTAAACTGTTTTGGTCCACGACATATTTCCATCGAACGTTGGAGCTTTGACTCGGAAAACTGCCAATGTCTCCTAACTTAGGGTATGTTTCTGGCGTGCAAGGTTTCGTTTGCTTAGTCTTCTCATGTCTCGCTGACGTGTCTTCATTTCTTAAATCTGTCATCTTTCTTTCTAACTCCTTGATTTTGTCTTCCATCGTTGTCATCTTATTATCAATCTTCTCGTCCATAGTTGTAATCTTATTCTCGATTTTCTCGTCCATCGTTGACATCTTATTCTCGATTTCAGATTTCAGAGGCGAAATTTCATTTTCAACGTCAGCGGCAATGTCGTTTTTCATTAATAAGATATCGGCAGATATATCGTTCTTTTAAGTAGACATTTTCTGGTCCATGTTAGCAGAAATATTAGCAGAAATGTCGTTCTTCATAGCAGAAATATCGTTTTTCACACTCGTTGCAATCTTCTCTTCCGTGGCAGAAATATCGTTCTTCAAATTAGTTGAAATCTTCTCTTCTATGGCAGGAATATCGTTCTTCACATTAGTTGAAATCTTCTCTTCCATAGCAGAAATTGACGAGATTAAGGTTGAAACCTCGTCATCAAATAAAACTGTTTCTGGATCAAAGCCGCCTTTTTCCAGTGCCACTTTAAATCTTTCTACTAATTCACTTTTCTTACCGGACGTTTCCAACTCACGATGTTCCAATTCTGCTCTTAGTTCCGTCACTTTCAGGTCACTTAGTCTCTTACTCATGTTTACGTAACTATTCATTTATATTATCGCACTTCTGACACCAATGTAATGTGTTTCTTATTTATTTAAAAAACGTTTATCCTGACGGGTGGGATAAATGTATACACACGGTATGCCTACTCACTTATTTTATTCAATCACTAAATTATTCACTAATTAATGTCAAATACACAGTATATTCACTTACACGAATTTATATAAAAACTTTACTACTGTTTATTCACTTAGACTATTTACTTGTTCACTGTTTATATCACGAGATCCAATTATAAACTGACTTTTCCTACTGCTCGTTTTTCTTTATATACATAAGTGCCCTTTTTTCTAGATAATTCTAGATTGCGGCTTACCCAAAAACAATTTCCTCCCGGGAATTGTCTAGATAAGACTGGAAATGTCTAGATAAGAATAGTTACAATAAATTATGGTAAACAGTTCAAACTCCTTAACTAGACTTTTTGGACTTAAAATTAACGGATTTAAAACACCCTTCTGTGCTAAGAAAATAATGTCTAAGAGATTGTTTTGATTTGTTTTAAATTAGGTCATTACATTGTTAAAAATTGGGACCACTTCCACAACTTTTAAAATAATTTCCTCTCTTTCTTCAAATTCATAATATGCATTGACTGATTCAACTACTGAATTTAGTTACTTTTGAAATTTATTTTAATATGATAATGAGGTGGTGTTTACAAATTTGACGGTTTGCAATAATAGAAGTTTGTTGTTTCATGAGTGACATTAAGTGGTCTTGTTTGTTGTCTAACGTATTAATTTGTTTGTTTATCATATTCTTCGTCTAAAGATCTGAAACAGCTGTACCAAGTGCGTTATATCGGGCGTTAGGATCTAGTAACGCTCGTGGTGCATACAAGATTTTATTTTTCAAGAAAAAATTATCTTAAACGACGTTGTTTACTTCATAAATTTCTTCTCATAGTGTTTACTGCGTTCTGGTCGGCAACTGAGCACAAGTGAGCTTTTATGCATTTGCCATGGAAACATTGAACAGGCTGCTAAGGGTTGTTTATTTAATAAAACGACGCTGCATTTTTGTAAGAATTGACAAGCTTGTTAGTGGAGGAAACTAAAAACGGTTGTGTTCATAATCATTATGGAGATCCCACAGCATGTGACGCTCAAAGCTGAAGAAGCGTTAAGAAATTCACTGCTTGTGAAATCCAAACACTTATACGAGAAGGAGTAGGACCATTTTCTGAAATGGAAAAATGAAAACAGAGTGAATACCGTAAATGAAACTGTCGTAATGGCATACTTCCAGGAACTGGTGA
The DNA here is from genome assembly GCA_963921935.1 of Galeruca laticollis. Taxonomy (NCBI): domain Eukaryota; kingdom Metazoa; phylum Arthropoda; class Insecta; order Coleoptera; family Chrysomelidae; genus Galeruca; species Galeruca laticollis. Next base: position 20,543,736 of record OY998177.1, on the reverse strand, counting down.
GTTTATCTCGTGAAAAATATTATCATTTTTTACTTATTTTACATTATTTCAGTCTGAAGAATATAGTGCAAATAGTCTATGAACTAAATACTCACAGCTGAAATCAACATTGATTTTTACAGAAAACATTAATATATCAGCATTCAGTCAACTGATGGCATTTCTAAAAGTTAATTCAAAAGGATACATTCCTAAAAAATCAGAGGTGTTGGAAGATGGACAAGTATTACTTTTCATAAGAAAAGCTCCAGATGATACTTTTCTGCTACATAAAGTTGTTCTGGTAATGGGCGTATTTGGAGGCTTAAGACGTGATGAAATGGTCAAGATGATAGTTGATGACATTGAAGACAGAGAAGCCGTTTTACTGATCAAGGTACCAGAAACCAAAACCTGCACCTCAAAAAGTTTCATCATTGTTGAAGAAAGCGACATAGGAGCCTTGAACTTAGTCAAAAAGTACATTGCACTACGACCAAAAGGATTTTTTAACCTACAGAAATAATAAATGCATTGAGTTACCTGTAGATAAAAATACTATAGGAAGTGTTCCTTTTATCATAGCGAAATACCTAAGTTTGGAAAACCCGAAAGGTTACACTGGACATTGGCTACGTCGAACGTCGTCAACGCTTCTTGTTCAAGGTGGTGCGTCCACTAAAATTACATGGAAAATGGAAGAGTAGTACGGTAGCGGAGAGCTATATTGAAAAAAGTATCTCCTCGAAAAACAAAATGGCTATAATGATAGCCCATTCCGTGTCTGAAAAAGAAAATGTTAACGTTCCGAACGAAACCCAATGCACATTGAGGAGTTCATCATCGGTCAACTCACAGAACTTCAAACTTGGTACTAATTTTTCAGGAACATTTGAAAATTGTAATTTCTATTTGAGAGAAAATAATTAGTCCCTTTTTTAAGTACAGTTATAAATAAAACTTTTCTGAGTAATTAATTTATTGAACTACAGAAAAAAATATTTAGCGGTCGTTTTGATTCATAATGCCCTCCATAACGCCCCGGGTGTTATGGGTCTGTTAATAGCAACCATTGCCAAGGTATTATAAAGCAGTAACGATCAAGTGAAAAATAAAGTACATTAGATACTATTGCTACTGCATTTAGTAACCCTCACATTTCTCTTAAATTATTATTTATTCCTAATACACCAAAAATTAGTGAGTCCTGCCTTTCGATACCACTTATAGAATCTATTAGGATTTTTTTGAAAGAGCGACACTCAGGACTAATTAGATACTTTCACTCTGATGAGTTACATAATTGGTTTATTTGATTTGTTTAATAGAGAATAATCTCGTATTCATCATGACAATTTTGAAAATTTGAATATGTTAATAATTTCTATTCTTCTGTATATATTCTTTCATAATACACTCCTGCACTCGATGGAAAATGTTGAATTTTGAAGAAGGTAGATTCGCCAAAAGGTAAGATACAAATATATTTTTAATGACCGTAAATTCTTAATTTCTTATATTTTCATGGGTTTCGTTCAGATATAAAATCACTTGCTTATGGTGGTAACGTTTTTCTTTGTTTTTTTTTTAACAGAAGAGTAAGTAGGAACCAATTTTTTGATCGATACATGATCTATTGTACAATCTAATTCATATATAGTAATATAAGGTATAATTTTTTCCTAGTTATATATTTTGTCTTTTCCAGTTTTTTTTATTTAAGGATTAGACAAGGACACGTGCCACGCTTAGGGGCCTATCAAAGCGTTCTTAATACATCACTGAAAGGGCCTGGGATAGAAAGGGTTACAGTTGGGGTACACCATAGGATTACTTACAATGATATGTTACAATTAACAAAGTGTTTATACAATAAATTATACATAAATATATCCGATGATTGTACTAATTGCAGTAAGTTAAATGGTCTTACCAATTTAATTCTTGAAGAGTAAATATAATTATACAAAACATCCAAAAATTTTGAATTTTTATTCTCATTTAGGTTACAGTTCCATATTATGTGTTCCAGAGATCCTCCTTCTCCACATTCACACATATAACTATCTGACAGTTTAATTTTATGTTTATAAACAGGTGTTAAACAATGATTAAATCGAATTCTGCAAATTGTTGATCTAGCTTTTTTATGGAAATTTGTTCTCTTGAACCAAGGTTCGTTTTGTATAGTTGGTTGAATAGTTTTATAGTAAAGACCTTTCTGGGATGTATTAAATAATTGTTGCCATTCTGCATTACACTTTTCTTGATCAATGGATAAAGATCTTCCACCGGACATTTATATCCCCCATTATATATATATTCTCTATAGTTTTTTGCGACTTCATCGACTATTTCATTATAGTTTATTCCACAATGTGCCTTAATCCAACATAATGAAATACTTATTCCTCTGGATGACAATTTGGAGATAAGTATAATTTCGACTACTATGTAACTGAGACTTTTTTTGTGTTGTTTTGGATCGAAACAATTGCACTTTTGGAGTTCGAAAATATAATATATCTGTCGATTATTTCCTCTAAAGAATTGATATATTTAAGTGCTTCTAGAATCGCAATTAGTTCAGCAGAGAATATTGATAGTTTGTTATTTATTCTTATTCCTAAAGACTTCCCTTTCTTCGGATCATACAGTGCTGCTGAAACATTTATTTGAGTTTTTGATGCGTCAGTAAAAATAAAATAATGTTCAGGGAAAAACTCTTCCTCATCATATAGGAACATACTATTTCTTATTGCAAATGGGAAATTAGAGTAATATCTTTGATAATACACATTCACAGGTTTAATCTTCCCAATTTACAGAGTAGTATGGTAATTTATTTGAGATGTTAATGTCTTCCTGTAATTTTTTTTTATCTGTGTATGAAGACACTAACGGTATCGTATTTTTCTTTTTCCAATAATTTGCAATCAGATCTTGTATAGATAATTCGTAAATTTTCATCAATATGTTACTATTTTTTGAGATGGGTTTTAGCAGAAATTTGTCTATAAGGTACTCTTTTCTGAGATTTAATGTTGGTTCTGTACATTCTACAGCTAGGTTTGATATCGGAGTGCTTTTCATAGCTCCTAAACACAGACGAAGTGATCTATTAATTATTCTGTCCAGCTTTTTCAAATGAGTTTCGGCAGCTTGAGAAAATGGATCGATAATCTATAACTGATCTGATGAAAGATTTATATAACATAAGTGAAATATTTGGTTCAGAACCCCACTTGGTATGGCACCCGGATCTTAATATATTGAGTCCCTTATCTGCTTTTGTTACAATATGTTGAATATGTTCTTTCCATAATATCTTTCTATCTAATACTACCCCTAAATATTTTACAGTCGGCTGTACGTCAAACATAGTATTATTTAATAATATTTGGCTCGGTATATTATGTTTTTTGGAGAATATACACGTTTGCGTTTTTCTAACTGAGATAGTTAACCCTTTATTAAAACCGTTGATTGAGAAGTACGTACTTCTCAATCAACGTTAAAACAATATCTTTCTATTTGTTGATATAATGTATTCATGGCAGTTATACCCTGTAAAATTTCCAATCTTTCTGAATAGAGACAAACGTCATCTGCAAATTGCAGAATCTTTCCTTCATGCGAAATACTAGAGTGTAAATCAAATGTATATATTGAGTATAAAATTGGTCTCAAAATACTTCCTTGTGGTAAACCTATATTAGAAATTCTATTTCCTACTATTTCGTTATTTACCTGTAGAAATATTTTTCTGTTTGTGTAAATTGATACCACTTTTTTATTGAATTCACCTGGAAGTCCAATTTTTTCCATTTGCTCGTGAAGAATGTTTAATTTTAAATTATCATAAGCACTTTCTGTATCTAGGAACATCTATATTAACGTTTTTTCTTTTGAAAATGATAAATTAATGTCCAAAACTAAATTTCTGAAATCAATTTATTTTTTTCCAACCAATATTCCAATTTCATTTTAATCATTCTTTCGAATGTTTTAAGAATACAAGAGCCCAATGATATACCTCTATAGGAATCGGGGGATTCCGGATCTCTGTTCGGTTTTAATATTGGGATAATAATATATTCTTTCCAATCATCCGGATACTTACCAGTAATCCAAATTTGATTAATTAAATTTAACAGATACATTTTTTGTTGTGTAGGTAAATAATATAACATAATATAATGTATGCTATCTATCCCTGGGGTTGTGTTTTTGTGATTTTTCAGACAAACGTCTGATTCCCGTATTTCGAAATTTTTGATAGATAACTTACATCATTCACATTACCAGTGTAATCAAATAGATTTGGTGAAACCCAGGGTGGAGCTAACTTATCAAGAACCCTTTCAGACCATACGTCGTTAGCAACTATATTTTTTGGAGAATTATATACATTCTTAATTTTTTTAACTTGTTGCCATATCTCAGTGATAGGTGTATTTCTTTTTAACTTATTACAATATTTTTTCCAAGAGGCTCTTTTACTTTTTAAAATTACTTTCTTTTTATGAGCTTCTACTTTCTGATAATTTAAATAATATTCATAATTTGAATTTTGTTTATAAAGTAAAAAGGCATCTTTCTGGTTCTTTATTGCAAGATCACACTCTGAATTCCACCATTTTTTGTTAAATTTACTGTTGGTTAACCTATTCTTCTTCGGAATTGATATATTACAAACATTAATGAGTTTTTCAACAAAAGTAGTATAGGCATTTTCCACAAAATTTAATTCTTCATTTTCGTTATCAAATGAAGAAGAAAATGTACCCCAGTTAGCATGATTTGAGTTCCATCTTACTCTTCCCTTATTACTAACTGTTGGCTCTAGCTCAAAACATATTTGAATTGGGAAATGATCAGATCCTAAAGATATTTGTTTTACTTGCCAGTCACATGTCGACGATATATCATTGGAACAGATTGTTAAGTCTATCGAGTATTTATTTTTGTTGTAAGGTCCAGTTATTAAAGTTTCTGTTCCATCATTTAGGAAACTGAATTGTGATTCTTCTATAGCTTCCAATAAGCTATCGCCGGCCCTATCATTCTCCTACGTTTAGCAGTAACTGTATAATGTGAACTTTTATTAAGACTTCTTGTCACTGTAGTGTAACTATTATCATATTTACTTTTGGCTTCAATATATGAAATATTTCCATTCACCATGCTATATTTTATTGTTTTTTGTTTCTGAAATTCTAAACAATCTTTTCTTTCTGTTGCTAAATGATCACCATTACACAAAATACATACTCCTCTTATCCCCACATATTGCACATCCTAACCTACCCCTACATTGGAATTATTTCATCGTTTGTTTTACGCATCATTCTTTTGACAAAATTTATTTTAAGTTTATTTTCAAGTCTTGGCCTAATTATCTCCTTTAATTCTGATTCACTAATATCTTTATCAATATTTTTAATGACACCTTTTTTAGATGTAAATAAAACCGGAATATATGCTTCGTATTTTTTATCTCATAACGACTTCGATTCCCCTAATTGATTTGCACTTGAATAAGAATTTAATTCAACCTTGTAGTAATAAATTTATTTAACAACAAACAAAAATATTACTAATTGAAAATAACATGAACTATTTAAAATATATAATAATACGTAATCCGTGTTCGCTTCTACCCTTCACCATGCTACTATGTATAGGACTAGGTTACATCACTATCGGTGTGGTGTAAGGCGATTCGAGTGGCGCCATCTTACCATTTATAACAGAGTCTCAGACGTTGTGCGGGGCCTATCTACATGAAGGTGGTACAACAGATAGAGCTGTATAGACTGGTAGGGATCGTTCTGCTATAACCTCCCCCTCTAGCTTCGAGATCGTCCCGATGAGAGGCTAGCACACCAAGCAGGACGATTAAGGTTGTTGTTTCTTGGGTCTACCTCGTAATCCTTTCTTCCTTAGGGGTGGATTGGCAGGTGATGCTACTTCCTCCGTGGTCATTGATGGAACTACCTTCCGGGGTCTTCCACGTCTTCTCATAGCTCTTACCGACACGGGGGTCACATCTTCATTCTTATCTCCTTGGTACAGAGAAATAGTGGACGAGTGATGGACGCCTAGAGGTAGAGTAGGGTTCTCAAGGTCAGCAAGCTCGTAACTAGTAGGACCGTGTTTGCGGATGATAACGTAAGGTCCATCACGCCGAGGAGCAAGTTTTGACGAGTAACCTTTAGCAGCGTTACTAAGGGTGTGGGTGGTCACCCAAACTTTGTCCCCTGGACGATAACAAGGATCGTTCCGTCGATGCTGATTGATTCGCGTTTGATTCTGGTCTTGGCGCAACTCGGTAGCCTCTTTTGCCAGTTTTAGGGTTTCCGCCAGCTGGAGCAACTTTGGACTTATTTCAGCTACAAAATTTTCTGACTCTACAATAGCGATCGCAGTGGTTAGCACATGGTGGTCGAGATAAGAAATCTGCTACTATGTTGGTTCTACCAGGAGAATAAAGTACCTTTAAATTATAAGGTTGAAGTTGTAGTGCCCATCGTGCAAGGCGTCCCGTAGGAGTTTTCAATCCTAATAACCACTTCAACGGCTGGTGGTCAGTAATGACAATTGTTTCGGAATTTTCGATATATCCTCGAAATTTCGAGATAGCCCAAACAATTGCTAAGGCTTCTCGCTCCGTAGTCGTATAGTTCCTCTCTGCACTCGTTAATAAGCGACTCGCATACTCAATAGGGTGTTCGGTTGCTCCCTCCCCCTGGGCCAAAACTGCACCGATGGCATAGCTACTGGCGTCGGATTTAATAGTGAAGGGTTCACTCTCATCTGCTTGTTTGAGGATTGGAGCAGTTATCAGACAGTTCTTCAATTTGTTATACGCATCTTGCTCAGTTGTTCCCCATTTCCACGGAGTATTCTTCCGAGTCAAATTCGTAAGAGGTTTTGCAATGCTGGCAAAATTTGCAATAAATCGGCGATACCATGAACAAGTTTGGATAAATCTTAGGAGATCCTTTACATGGGTAGGCACAGGTAAATCCACAATTGCTTGAATTTTGTTGGGATCCATCGTGATCCCATCTGGTGTCAGCACGTGGCCTAAGAATCCAATGGTCGAACAAGCAAAACGGCATTTAGTTCTATTAATACGGAGTTGGAAATCGTGTAAACGTCGAAAAACTTGTTCCAAGTCCCTCAAGTGGTCTTCAAACGTTGATGAACGAATAATCAACTCATCTAAATATACTAGAAGTGTTATATGACTGACACTAATTTTAAACCTATCCATTAATCTCTGAAATGTTGCCGGAGCATTTCTTAGACCGAATGGCATGCGCATGAAGCAGTAAACTCCAAAAGGTGTAATAAACCCGGTTTTCTTCTTATCTTCCTCATGCATTCTTATTTGCCAGTAACCAGATTTGAGATCCAAGGTAGTCATATAAGGTTTGCTCTTTGCTGTGTGTAGCAAATCGTCGATACGAGGAAGTGGGTATCGATCTGGTATCGTAATCGAATTTAATCGGCGATAGTCGACGCAGACCCTAACATCGCCATCTTTCTTTGGTACCATGACGACGGGGGAAGTCCACGCTGTTTCACTTTCCTCGATTATTCCATTAGCTAACATCTCGTCGAGTTTGTCGCGTAAAATGGTTTGCTTGGTGACATTAAGACGATAAGGCGCAGTGGAAATTGGTCCACTAGTGCCTGTGTCTATTCGATGCTCCGCCCGCGTGGTAGGAGGGCCATGTTCCTCAAATAAATTTGGAAATTCCTGCAGTATTGCATTCAGCTGGTTTCGATTAGTCGGGCATAGCGTTGCGGCTTCGTTTGGTTGCAGGGAGACATCGAAACTAAATAACTCAAGGATTTTTCGCTTGGTGTCTGTTTTCTTTTGTGGCGAGTAAGTGAGAGGTAGGCTGTCACGAGAAATTTCATCTATGTCTTCCGGTGCATACGCATTACTCGTGTGCTTGTTTTCTTTAACATTTGGGAATCTGGAGTCTGGAGCTTCCCATAACTCATCCCGTAAGGGTGACGTGAAAAACTCTAAGAATGGAGATAAAACGTCATCATTCTCGTCAACGTCCGTGATGTTAAGTTGTATTCTAGGATCTGGTACCTTAGTTGGTTCGCTTTCGATATTTAGAGATTTCTTCGGCTTCTTCGATTCTGCTGATTGATCCCGTGGTCTTTGTATTAGTCCTTGGTACTGTGGTTGAAACTCAAAACGCTCGAAAGGCCGGTCTGCGTAGTACCAGCACCGTTGTCCTAAGTCTAACACGATGCCAACTTTTTCTAGGAAATCTATACCTAATAAGGTCCAGTTGTCCACGGCGTTAGGCAGCACGACAAAGTTGATATTATGAGTTCTACCGCCTAACTCTATAGTAGTAAATGTTGTCAGTAACTCTGTTTGCTTTTGAAGTTCATCAGCGAGTGTGACTCGGGCTGTGGTTTTGGTGAATGCACAATTCTTGTCTTTTAAAAGTTTGTAGAGGGTGACGCCAGCTACGCTTGTTTTAGCCGCAGTATCTATATGTGCTTGGCCCTTAATACCACATATTCTTGCAAGAACTGTTGGGACTTCAGGTGTAGATCTTAAAAGCGTATTTATCGAATAGAAGTGGACAGCTTGGGCATCGACAACTTTGCCGACATTAGTGCAATTGGGACAATTGCTGCGGAAGTATCCAGCTCTGCCACATCCGTAGCAGTGAAGGGGACCTTTGTCGGTTTTGGTAGCGGTTGATTGTGTAGGCTCCGTATGTGTCGCAGTCGTTTTAGGTTGGTCTTGCTTCTGCCGTTTACGACATTCTTGTATGCTGTGACCTTTAAAATTACAAAACGTGCATCTTAATTTGGTTTTCTTTACCGGTAGCGTATCGGTTGATTCATTGCGTCGTAAAGTAGACGTATCCTTGAGTTCCATTTCTAGATGCTCAACTTGTCTAGCTTTTGTCAGCAAGTCAGTAAATGTAGTAATTTTTCCTCTTGGGATTTTTTCCCTAAGTCTAATGTGCATAAGACCGTAGATTAGATCAATCTGTGCTTCTTCGGAATGTCTTCCTTGTGGAAGTTTGGAAAGGAGTGCTCGTTTTTGACAAATAAATTCGTCAGTAGGTGCCGAGATTCCTTGAGGGGACTTGAAGATATCTAGGTAAATTTGATATGCAGGAGTTGCCGGAGAGAAAGCGGCACGGATTAATCGAATAGCATTATTCCAGTCTGTTGCTTCTCCTTTTATGCCTTGCCACCAAGTAGCTGCAGTGTCAGTAAGTAGTAGTGGCAAGCCTTTAATTGCGTCTTGGTCTGTGATTTGTTCCATATCCTTATAGACTGCTATGGTGTTTAGGAAATTGTCGACTGTCTCATGACAACGTGTTCCGTCGAATCGGGCCGTGCATTTGCTCAAACTCCCTTTCTTCCGATTATCTGGTTCTGTCCTTATGCCGGCTACGGCTTGTAGAAGCTGTTGGAATTGCTCTGGAGACATCGCCATGGTTGTTTGGCTTGCAGCAATGCGTTTACTTCGACGCGGAATGTTTGGTGAAATCGGAATGGATAAAGTCAACAGCGAATATTCCTCTCGTTATAACTGGAAAAAGCCGGACTGACGAAATTCCAATCTGTCAAATGTGACAGTTTCGATTCTACAAGACAAAAAAATGTCGAAGTATTCACGAAACTCTCACTTGCATTCAGGAATTCTTAATTCGACCTCCACGTCAGGGCGCCAGTGTAGTAATAATTTTATTTAACAACAAACAAAAATATTACTAAATGAAAATAACATGAACTATTTAAAATATATAATAATACGTAATCCGTGTTCGCTTCTACCCTTCACCATGCTACTATGTATAGGACTAGGTTACATCACTATCGGTGTGGTGTAAGGCGATTCGAGTGGCGCCATCTTACCATTTATAACAGAGTCTCAGACGTTGTGCGGGGCCTATCTACATGAAGGTGGTACTGTAGATAGAGCTGTATAGCCTGGTAGGGATCGTTCTGCTATAACCTTTACTTTATTCAAACCTGTAACTGATATATTTAGAATATTTTCTCGTATATCTGGTTCTGCATTTAAAATTACTCTAGCCGTAGCAATTTTATGTAGCTTACCAATATTTCCAGTTTTATTCTGAATAAATACAAAAAGGGACCTAGATCAGTTGATGAATATTTGTTTATTGTTTTTTCCTGCCGTGACTTCATTGAACTATTATTTCCATTTTCATATATTTGACCCATCTCCATTAAACTTGAATCATAGTTATTTAGGATTCCCGGATCAGGAGGTTCTTGCGAACCTCTCAACTCACCCGCACTCATCATTGCTAATTACACCGGTTCTCGCACTCACAGACTCATTATCCGTTTGAATGTTTAAACCGAACTGAGTGGTAACGTTTCTTTTATTTAAACCATTCTAAAAATTTGAAAACACAATTTATTCATTTAAATACATAAATTTAAAATACATTCCTTTAAAACTTACTTTTTGATTATGCATCTGTACAGTAATATTTCTTAAATTAAAAAAATGCTTGCAATGGTACTTACATTGGTCAATCTAGTCAATATTTACATAAGAGAATTCAGCAACACCAGAAATCAGTTCGAAATAATAATGAATGTACTGCATTACCAAAACATTGACTTGATAAAAATCACTCTTTTAATTTCAACAACGTAGAAATAATAACTACAGAAAAAAATAATAGTAAAAGATTAATCAAGAAATGATAAATATTAAGAAGAATCCTGACTCAATCAATTTGAGAACTGACATAGACAACTTAAGTTTTATATATACGAACTTACTATTATAAACAAATATCTACACCTTACCTAGTTACTAAAAATTAAAAAATACATCTCTAATTCTAATTTTAATTTAATTAGGACACTCTGTACATGTATTTTAATCATCTTTAACATATTTAATTGTTTATATTATTTGTTTTTATATATATCAATCGTCTTTTTATTAATTTAAGAATTACAACTGTAGAGTAGTAGACAAGCCTCTACGGGGGCATAATTAAAAGGTAAGTTTTAAAGAAATATATTTTAACTATATGTATTTAAATAAATGTATTGTGTTTTCGAAATTTTTAGAAACGTTTGAAAATGGTTTAAATAAAATAAACCACTATGAGCAAGTGATTTTATTTCTGACGGAAACCCATGAAAATATAAGAAAGTAGGATACAGAGAACTTCAGCAACCAGAAATACCCACATATTTAACTACAACAGGCTATATCTGTAACAACAAGGGATGCTTGATTTATTTTCAATTTTTTTAAACGGTTTACGTGAATTTTGCGCTTATTTATTAATAACGTAACATACACATGAGAATGTACTTCGATAACCTCATAAGGACCGTTATAGAAAGGTAGAAGTTTTTTGATTTCCCAGGAGAAGTTGATTCATTTTTTAAAACGACTTTTTCTCCTATTTCAAACGCCACCTTCTTACTTTTTTTATAGTATTGTTTTTTGGAGTTTTCCTTTTGATTTATGAGTGTTTCGCAAGCACATTCATGAGCTACTTATAACCGTGATTTTAATTCATTATAATAGTCATCAAAACTGTATAGTTCAGGGTTTTGGTAATATTTGAAGGTAAAATTTCTTTTCTACCGAATATTAAATTAAATGGCGTAAACTATGCAGCTGTATGGGGTATAGTATTATATGTAAATTGCACACAATAGAGTTGAGTATCCCAACCGTTCATATATTTATTAGCAAAAATCCGAAGGTACGAGTATTCTGTTAATGTTCTATGGCTTCGTTTTAAACTACTATTTATAAATAATAATCACTTTTCCGCCCAACCTATCTAATATGCGAGAAAAGTATTGGTTTACCCTAAAAAAAGTTGGAATTATGAAAATTTTTTTGAGTTATTCTTACGTTTTTCTTCAAAAATAACACGAAAGAACGGTTTTTATAAAAAAATCCTGTGTGTATGTCGTCGTCGTCGTTCGTCGTCGTCGTTGTCTTCGGCCACTTTGCGTTACATGTCTTGATACAGCCTCCAGAATGCAACAAGTCACCAATTTCATGATTGAATATTGTTCAGGACATCTCACAGATGAACCCTATTGATATAGAAATGTAACCATAAGCGAGGAGGAAGATGATAGCCGACCTAGATGCATGATCAGCAAATAGAATGTTATAAATTCAGTTTACTCATATATTTTAAAGGCTTTTTTATAGTAAGATCTTTATTATATACGTTGTGTTAATAAAATATATTTATACTATTAAAATTTCCAAAGTTATTTGTGATTAGTTTATATTTTCACTTAAAAGTTTTTTAAAAGTCACAAAGTGCTTCGAACTACATTTCTGGCGCTGCGAACAGAATCCTCGTACAGAAACATCCGTCGTTTTCTGGTCAATTTCAATTGTTTGACGAGAATCCACCGAACCTGGGAACAGAAGGAAGAACATGCAGAAGAAATCTTTATGTTTCTTTCCTTTATGAGCATTTTTAGTGACATTTCTCAAGATAATTTACATTTACTTATTGACACTCTTACCATAAATAATTCTACTAAATGTATTTCAAATTTATTAGATAATAAAGTAACCAATATGCCAATGCGCTACTTTGCCCGAATTTTCTACCGGTGACAATCTTTCTACGTTCATTAAATCAGCCGATAATTTAATTGCATTTTTGGTATCTCAAGAAATTACCTTAGCACAAGAATTTATATTAAATGCTAATATTCGGACGTTCGGAAGACATTTTAGTAACGCAGTTGTCGACAACAGTACAAAAATTTAACGAGACTTACGACCAATATCATCAGCGTGTATCAAATAATTTAAATGACTTACTCCAACATATTACGTTAAACAACAATGTAGAAACGGTAGCATTCAAAACCCCTTATTTCAAAAATATGGCCCTCAAAACTTTTTGTTCTGGCATAAATGAACCTTATTGTGAATATCTGTCACATTTTCAATTTACTTCTCTTGAAGAAGCCCTTCAAAAATGTATAGCCTATGATAATCATAAAAATCAACAACAATATATGAACTTCTTAAAAACGCAACAAAACAAAGGACCGACATCATCTAGACATAATTCATACCAAAATCGACATAATAATAGATCCAGCAATTTCTGGACACAACCACATAATAACCCACAGCGTAATTTCAATTCTCACAATACTTTTCCTCGAAATAATAATAATTCCCAACCAACAAATTATTCACCGTCCCCTCGTAACGATTCTCAACAAAATTTCAATTTTCCAAGAAATAGTTTTCAGAACCATTCCCAAAGAAATATTTTTCAACGTCCGAATTATAATAATAACGCTGAAAATTTGAATAGATCTCCTCTTATCAGAAATACCCATAATCAACAAAACAATTCCTCTCCTATGAGCGGTGTACAAACAATTCACGAAAGGAACCAGTCCATGAGTGTTTCTACTAGACGAATCCACAATTTTAATATAAATTCCTTAAACGACGACGAAATTGAAAATTACAACGAGAATAATTTTCTGGATTTTCACGAGAACCTTCCCGAGGAACAACCGCCTCCTGCATGAACGTGAATAATATTCGAAAATACCATCAATTGCCTTATTTTATAATGCCAAAATCAAAATTAATAATTTTAATTGATTCAGGTGGATCTAACACCGTAATCTCTCCCAAAGCCGCAAAATTTTTCAACAAATCCCATATTTATCATAAACCATTCACATTAACTTCTATAAAATTAACTCGAAAATACAGCTTAAACATAAATACACTTTCATTTGATGAATATAACATAAATGAATCTATTGATGCCCGGATTGCTCCATGGAGTGAAAATTTTGATATTTTACTTGATAATTTTGATTTAGAACGATTTAATGCTATTTTATATTATTCGAATAAGACATTAACCTTCAGAAACTTAAATATAATAATTCCGTTTGAAACTTTATATAATAAAATTCCTGTTAACATAAGTCATGATGAAATACTACTCCCGGAAACAGTTGTTGATAATATAAAAATTCCAGAGTCTATTCACACAGTAAGACATGATTTTATAGATGATATTACATTACCAACACCTGTTAACATAAAACGCGTGGTAGTAGATCACTTAGAAAATTATGAAATAAAGAATCCTACGCGTAATTTTGATGAGTCAGTTATTCGAACAGAACATTTAAATGCTGAAGAAAAAGAAAAACTTTTAAAATTATGTAAAAAATTCAGAGACGTATTTTATGACGATAAATCAAATTTAACATTCACATTCGCTATCAAACATGAAATTACAACAAAAGACGAAAATCCGATTTATGTTAGAAGTTACAGACACCCTAAGGTAATGCAAGAAGAAATCGTTAAACAGGTCAACAAATTATTAGATAACAATATCATTAGAGCCTCTAGCTCTCCGTATTCCGCGCCCATCTGGATTGGCCCGAAGAAGGCTGACGCTTCCGGTCAGAAGAAGTTTCGAATGGTAATCGATTATCGAAAACTTAACGAGAATACTATTGATGATAAATATCCGATACCCAAAACTGACGAAATTTTAGATAATCTAGGAAAAGCTACTTATTTTACTACTCTAAACTTAGCCCAAGGATTTCATCAAATCAAACTCCATCCCAATTCCATTGAAAAAACAGCCTTTACCGTACCACATGGTCATTTCAAATACGCAAAACTTCCGATGGGACTGAAAAACCTCCCAGCAACATTTGAAAGATTAATGGACAAAATTTTGAGACCTTTCTTATATAAATCTTGCTTTGTATACATGGACGATGTAATCATCTCCTCCAAATCTCTCCATGAACATCTTGTTCATGTTTCCGCTATTTTAGAAGTTTTTAGGAAAAATAATTGAAAAATTCAATTGGACAAATACGAATTCCTTAAGAAGGAAGTCGCTTTCCTTGGTCACTTAGTAACTGTTGATGGTATTAAACCAAACCCCAGTAAGATTGAAGCTATCCAAAAATTTCCTTTGCCGAAGACAGTGAAAGAGATAAAATAATTTTTAGGACTATAGGATATTATCGAAGATTTATATCAAATTTCGCTAAAGTCACATACCCATTTTCTAGATGCACTAGAAAAGGAGCAATAATCGACCCCACTAATCCTAACTATTTAGAATGTTTCGAAAAATGCAAACAATTATTAATTAACGCCCCCATCCTTCAATATCCCGATTTTTCAAAACCCTCCGTACTAACTACAGACGCCTCGAATATAGCTATCGGATCTGTACTTTCACAAGACAATCACCCTATCGCCTATTATTCGAGAACTTTAAATTCATCAGAACAAAATTACTCCACTATAGAAAAAGAACTTTTGGCAATCGTAGATTCTTGCAAACATTTTCGTCCTTATTTATACGGACAAAAATTTCTAATTGAAACTGATCATAACCCTCTCGTCTGGATATATAAAATTACAGACCCCACTTCTATATTAACACGTCGGAGACTAAAATTAGAGGATTATAATTTTGAGGTGAAATATAAATTAGGCTAAAAAATCAAGTAGCCGACTCTCTTTCTAGAATACACATAAATGCACTTACAGACAGTTCAAACTGTGCTGAACCCCCAGACTCCAATGAAATGTTTGACATAGATGAATTTTTGAAACATTTTGATCAAAATCAATTATCTGACAATACACAACATACTGCAACCGAAAATCCTATCACGGGAATCCTAATCTCCGAAGAACCTATTAATTTATCAACAAATCAAATAATTTTCATAACAGATTCGGGAAATTATGATTTAATTTATAAAAAAATATTTAATAAACATAGATTGACGGTAAATTTAACTTAAAATTGGAAAACCGAAATAGTTGATGTTTTTAAAGAAATATTACGACCAAATCAAAAGTTTGCAATAAAAATTGATCACGAATTTAGACCTTATATTTGTAATTACTTTAGACAAAATTTAGATTCAACAGTTAAAGCTTATTTTTGTACGTCAATGTTACAAGACATTGAAGACGAACAAAAACAAACAGAATGTGTTAAGACATATCATTCTGAAAATCATAACGGAATATTAGAAACCTACAAACATTTGCGACAACAATTTTATTGAGCCTCTATGCAGACAACAATCGCTAATTTTATCAATAGATGCGAAATTTAATTGAAAAATAAATATGAAAGACACCCATATAATCTTCCACAAGTAGGTCCACTTCTTGGTCAAAAACCTTTCGATATTTTACATATAGATGTATTCCATTGTAACAAAAATTTGTATTTGACAATATTAGATTAATTTTCAAAGTATGGACAATGTTATAAAATACCCGACAAAATATTTTTATTTTTTTTTATTTACAAGCAAGTCGCATCTACCACTGGGATAATTAGCGACACAAATATGGGTTGTTTATAGTATAGTTAATATGTTACTGTCACTTAGATATTTAAAAAGGTTCTGTGTATTACAGTTTTCGCCAAGAACTTGGTCTAAATTGTTGCTGAGGTTGTTATCTTGTCTTAATTGTTGGAATTTTGGGCAATTGGTTATTAAATGTTTGACAGTAAGCTGGATCTTGTATAATTCACATTTTGGGGGTTCACTTTTAGTAATTAAGTAACTATGAGTAAGTTTGGTGTGGCCTATTCGTAGCCTAGTCAGTTTAACTTGAAGCGATCTTTTGTTTATTGGCTGCGCTCGAGGTTTCACTTCCGGTTTCACGTCGCGTAGTTTCGATTGGGACGTTTGCCACTCGATTTGCCACAATTTTAGCACTTTTGATTTAAGTAGCGGTTTTATGTCGTTATACACTACCGTTTGCGGTTTCACTAATTGCTGCTTGTCGTGATTTGCGGTCGGCTTCTTCGTTTCCTTGAAGGCCGGTATGAGAAGGAATCCAAAGTATTTCCACAAAGCTATTGGAATGTTGCAACTGCGATAATTCGACTTTAATTTGGAGGGCTATTGGATGTGTGGGATAAAGTTGATTGAGTTAAGAGAGTCTGTTATTATGAGGGATCTTGGAGTATTTTTTGTTTTTATGTGAGTAAGTGCTTGAATAATGGCGTATAGTTCTCCAGTGCAGACGCTGCTTATTTTGGGTAACATGAATTGTAGCGTACTGTTTTGCATGATCACTGCCGCGCCTACGCCAGAGGTTTTGGATGCGTCTGTATATGCGAGGTGAAATTGTGGATATTTGTCAAGTATGGAGGCAAATGTTTTCCTAATTAGGGTATGGGGGGTTTCTAATTTGTTAAATTTGCACAGTGAAGTGTCGCTGGGAGGGATATTGATCGACCATGGAAAGGAAAGGAAACGGGGACCGACAAAATATCAATTTCAATATTAAGTAAATCACGACACTATTTTGCACATCACAATTATCCCAAGAGAATTGTAGCCGACAGTGGTACCGAATTTAACTCTTCTCTAATCAAAGAATTCTTGAAAATGCATAAGATCGAAATTCATTATACGACAGTAAATAACTCTTCTTCTAATTCTCCAGTTGAAAGGTTCCATTCAAGACTTTCCGAAAAAATTAGAACTTTAAGAGAACAAAACCCAAATGATCCTATAGACGACATTTTTACACACGCCGCATTAATTTACAATCAATCTATTCATTCTGCAACAAATGATTCACCTTTTTCAATCTTATATGGCCATATGCTGAAGAGATACATTTTAACTTTGACCTTCTTATATATGAAACTTATAATTAAAGACACAAAGACGAGTTACAACCTTTTATCGAAGATTTATATAATAAGCAAAAATAAAAAAGAGAAAAATTTTTAAATGAACAAAATAGAAATGCCGAAAGTATACCAGAGATAAACCTTGATCAAACCCTGTACGTATCCAAGAAAAAACACCGACCAAAATTATAAGCTCCCTATACGACTATGCGCCCAGAGAAACAAGAAAAAACGAAAATCGTCGGAAAAACCAAAAACCAATAACCAAAAAGACACTAGCACCCACTTAAAATTTGTAAAGAGAATTCGACAACAAACTGACAAAAAGACTCATGACGAAACTTCTTTGCAGGATAACCCTATCCCTGGTACATCCCATCAAGATCCAGAACATTCCGAATAATGGATATTACGCAGAAGAATGGGAAATCTAAAGAAATCTCCCATTATCATCGACACATATTACACATAGACTTAGATTTATTAGCCGAAACTTTAAATATTGACCCAAATAGTTTTTTAGAGCTACTTTTAAAACTGGACCTCTCTCACTCCTATACGCTCAGTACAAGCACCTATGCGAACAAGCGAACGACGACCTTCATAAGATAACAAGGAAACAAAAGAAGGCACTTTTTAACTTTCTTGGTACAGCCACCGTACATAAGCAAATGAATGGTAAGTTCACTCGACGTCGGCTCTTTGATGTAACGCTGTTAAAGGCTTTCCGAAAAACGTTGATTTATAAATTGAGTGTTTGGTACGAGGGCTAATAAAAATGTACATTGTTAGAAAACTATTTCAAAAAACGATAGGTATTGTTTTGTTATGCAGGGTAGGTTTTAATATTTAATAGGGAATATAAAATTACTCATAAGAAATAAACTAGAATTATAGAGATAGACGGCTGCAAGCTAATGATACAAATAAGTTACTGTACTGAGCCATTTGGTAAACACGTGTTAATTCATTTCAAATGACGACTCATTGATAGATGATTCAAGTTACAAAGGTCGTCGTCGTTACAACTTAAGTTACTGACGTGCGATGCCCAAATTATTCGTTTAAGTTATAGAGGGTTCGTATTTTAAGTAAAGGAGGTTTTGGACTCAGAGGGGAAGGGATCACAAAATTTTATGTTTTTATAGAGGTTATTATGTTATCGAGATTTGAGTTATCAAGGTTCTACGTATATAAATACTTAGATTAAATCAAATCCTCATGTATACATTACAATATAAAAATAGGAAGCATGAACAACTATATATTTAAAACAGTTAAAAATTATACCAGATTCTATAACACTCTTTAGAATTTGTTTTGCATATAAGAACAATATTGAATAATAACATATAGTTAAGAATGTAATCCTAAACCAAACTTGTGAAGCAAAGCAAAAAGGAATAATTACAAATTTTGTAATATTTGTAATTTTGTATTGGGTTTATAAGATTTTTTAAGTTTTATTTCACGGTTTGCAAATTTAATTGTGTAATATAACCGCACTCTTGTATAAAGCGATAAGAAATAACTTGAAGGAAAATTTTTACAAGGATGCGTAAATGAACTTTTAACGTCGCTCCGATAGAATTTCTACATGCTAATTTATTGAAGATAACTACAAATATACCTATCCAACAAAATTCTGGTTAGGTACATTGAGCCCTCCAAATGGAAAATTTGTATTGCCGACATAGGCTTTTGTCTGAGAAAAAATGGTTGTTTCTTTTCTTAAGGTATTCGTTTCATTAAAATTTCATTAAAAGCAATACATATGTCGCAGGAATGTTGGTGCATACATTTTTTTAATAAATAACCAGTAACGTAAACTAACGCGTTGCCATCGGTACTGTTTAGATTCCTGTAATCAGTTGTAAAGACTTTCAAAGGATTTGATGGTTCTATTGACGGTAAAATGAGATCTTTACAGTTTTCTGCCAAGTCTGGAGTAATATTAATGTCATTAGCGCAGTTGGCGCCGTCAACATGGTCTAAATACTTCAGAGTAAACAACTTTTCGAATGCTCTAGAAAACTGTATAGGCGTAGGGTTTCTTGAATTACCACAACAGTTTCTAACTTGCCCAAAAAAGTTTTCAAGGCAGTCTTGGTTTAAATTTCTTGTCAGTAAAAAGGTGTAACCCTTTTATTTTAATATACCCCAAAGGGCTTTAACTGATTTTATTGTAAGCCTCCACCCAAATATAAATTTCATTTTATTTGTTAAATTTTTTCCTTCACTGTTAACCACACATTTTTCAGTAAAGTTCAAAATTCTTCCATTAGCTGAAACTGTTGTTGGATACCCATGAATGCATTGAAATTATTTAAATGGCTCGAATTTAATAAATCGAAAACATCTTTCATTGTTTTAATGAATTTAGCAGTTACTTTGGCATCTGCAGACAAAACTTTGAAATCAATGTACTTATTAAGAACAACTGCAACAGAATGACTAAAAATCTGAGAAGCATATTTTACTTTCATTTTCTGAAAATTATTTAGAAACATATGCTCGTCAGTTAATTTTGGACAGAGTCAAAATTCCTTTTTTTCATAATTGTAAAATGTATCCAAATACATTTTATTGGTAGTTCCTCCTGGTAACTCAAACCAGTAAGAAAAAAAAAGTTCCTAGTAGATTTAAGTAAGTGTGGCACGTCAAAAAAGTAAACAAGCTTGATATTGTCTACGTAAGAAAAACATTGTTTGTGCTCAATTTAAGGTAGCTTTTAACTAATGTTTGGAAGTTAGAACCCTGATCAGACACCACACCTAGCACATTTAGACCGATATCACGTAACTTTCTAACTGTTTCGAACAAAATGTCTTTTATTTCATTTGAAGGCGCCGTTGATTTATAAAAGAAGTTGGCAAGCGGTTGTTTCCAGCTGCTTGATACACCCCGTGCCATAACAACTAATGCACTAGTTGCTGGTTCGGATTCGTTTTCTGCTGAAAGTGATTCTTGGAAGCCTAATAATTTAACCTTTGATAAATCATAAAATAAATGAGTTTTAAATGACATCTCATCAAGGCATATAATGCAATCTTTTCCTTTATCACTTAATAGTCGAGATCTAAGATCAATAAGGCGAAACATAAATTCGTTAAAGCCTGGGTTTACTGGCGGGTAAACTGGTTGAGCGTGCTTTTGGAAGGTAACCGATACAAAGTAGAAAATTTCTTGTATGCTTTAGGTCCTAAAAAGTAAACGCTCAAAGCAAACTTTTTAAAATCGTCTGTGTACCTACAACCTTTAGGTGATTTATTTAATAAACTTTTCTGAGACGTTAGAAGTTTGCAGGCATCTTCTGAGTAGTTAGTTTCCAAATATTTGGAAATATCTTCAAACGATATTCCGGTTTCCAACTTTCTTGAACATTGAGCAGGCACAGTTGATTTTTCAAACACTTTATCTCCTCTCTCAACACTTTATTTCGAGGAGTATTGTAAGTAAGCGTCATTGAGGTCTGTAAATGTTGATCTAAAACAAATCAAAAGTTCTATAAAGGATTAAACTTTCGCCACCACTTTTAAATGAGTATTACTTATTAACCACGAAATCATAATAGACGTAAAAATAAAAAAAAATCAATTTAAATCATTCATAGCGTAGCTTTTAGAAATGTATCTAGCTATAAAAAAACATTAAATACCTCTGGTAACCACAGAAGCTAGAGTAGAAACATCGTTACCACTTTCAACATTTTCTGAAAAAAATTCGCCTTCTGTTTGAACATAAACATCTTGATATTTCATATCGTCTGAAAAATAAAATTTCTATAAAATACTTAACTTACATATATTTATTTTATCCAAAACACGCCATCGATAAGTTTAATAACATACCTTCACTGTGCAGCATTGCCTTAAAATCAGTTTGAACTGCGACTTCCTTTAAAATTGTACCGCCATCTAAAAAATTTGCAAATTATTTGAAATACCTAGTAAAAATATACAAGACAAAATCCTATTGTCAGAAGTAATGTTTAGGGACTAAAAATTTTGGGAACTTAGTATTCTTTTTCAAATTCAAGGACGGAACTGCATTATATTGCAGATTTGTACTGCTATTACTGCACATATAAGAATCTTGGGAAAAGTGTCTATCGCACACTCTTAATGTTTTGTTGCATTGTTCTGCGTCCAAATTGGCATACCTGTGACAATCAACAAAGCCTAAGGCCTGTTTCCAACATTGACATCTGAAAAGATATATTGGTAATATTTTATTTTGAAACACAATAACATCTACTACACTGCTTCTTATAACAAAATTACTAATATCCTTTGCTAAATAATATTGTAAAATTTACCTTGTGTCATCCTTGGGAAATCTGAAGAAAGATGTTTTTACCCAATCTCTACTTCTACAACCGTCCACACAACACATTCGTGGCATTTTCTTTCTAATAAATATCCCGTAATAATAATCAAATAATTCACTGAAAAGACAGTCCACCCGGTATACTATTAACTCCGCTCGTACCTTGAACTACAAAAGACACACGGTAACTGTTGTGGTGGTTACTTAGTAAGTGTCCCTCGTATACTTTACGTTTACCATAAAGGCATATTATCTTTGAGGAAAACACTTACCTAGTAACCGATATTCGGGAGTAGAATAAACGACATCCCTTATACAAAATCACTGGGCTCTTTTAATACATTTAAAAATACACAAAATATAATATCAGTTGACTTATTCAGACTACCAATAACAACTAATAATCCTGGTTCGTTATACTTTCATTTTATAGGAAGTGTACGTACGCTGTACTACATGCCTGACCTTCGTCTATTAATTGAACGTGTCTGTTTACATTTTAACTAGAACGTGCTTCCACACATAACTAACATTGACCTTCCTAGATCAACTCTCGCTAAATATTGTAAATAATATTAACCTAAATTTTAAATCTTATTTCTAAGCTAATGTCCTTTTGCCGTTACCGTCCTTTCGGGATCACTACATCATCCCCTCTTGGAAGAGAAAAATAATCATTTTAATTTTTCGATATCACCTATACCTATAACAGTTTTTATTGAATGTTTTTGTTTTGTTTTTGTTTACTAAACACTACTTGTTCGTTTATAAACACACTTCACTTGTTTACAATTGCTTCCGGTCGTTGTATCTATACATACGATTCTTATGAACTATCTGTTGTTTACTGTCTGGAGATGTAATCTCACAATTTACGCCCTTTATTCCCGTTATTTTAAACGGACCTAAATAATGTGGATCAAACTTATTTCTCCCTTCATTTTTTAAAATACCTAATTCCCCTACTGTAAAATTTACAGGTGAAGAATCCTTTTCACTATTACTGACTCTACTTAATTTATTATTTATTGAAAACTGTCTGGCTCTTTCATTAGCGTATTGTAACTTGTACTTTAATTCTTTATCGTATCTTTCAAAATTGTAACACGGTTCAATTTTTACATTTAAAAATTCTGGCAAATTTGGTTTTCTCCCGTATAATAACTCAAAATGAGTATCCGTGATACGTGTTTGGTGTTGTATTATAACAATATGCAAACATTTTTACAAAATCGCACCAGTTATCCCTAGAATCTTTAATAAAGTTTCTTATATACTCATTAAATGTTCTATGTAATCTTTCACAACTGCCTATTGCTTTCGTGATGGTATGCTGTTGAAAAATTATGTTTTATATTTAAAAGTTCCGCTAAATTCTTCATTATTTCGTTCTTATATTCCGTCCCTTGATCTGTTCTTATTTCCTTCATCAGTCCGTAATTCGGTATAAAATTGTCGAATATTGCTTTTGCTATAGTGTGTGCTTCCTTATTCTGAACCGGTATCATAACTGCGTATTTAGTTAATTCGCATAATATTGTAATACAGTAACGATTCCCGTTGTTACTTTCTACGAACGGACCTATTGTGTCTATGTGAATAATATCAAACGGTTTTATAGATGTATCTGTGATGACAAATTTATCTTTATGATTAGGCTTCGCTTTATTCACTTGACATTTATGACAATTCTTTACATACTTCCTTACGTCTTTCCCCATGTTTTTCCACTTGAAATTTGCTCTTTGTTTCTTTGATAATCTATTATTTCCTACATGTCCTTCAAACATTGGATCGTTGTGGTATCTTTCTAATATCTTTGGGATCTCTTCTTTTTGCTGTACCGTTTTTGGTACTTTGCATATACATACTTGAATACTTTTTAACCTTTGAGTTCCTACTTCTATAAAGTCTTCTACTGTGCACTTTTTAAATATATCATCATTTGTATATATTTTCATCCTTTTTACTTCATCTCTTACCGATAGCTCTTCAAGCTTTTCCAACGTTCATCCCAGGTCGAAGTTGTGTAATCCGGTATTTAAGGCAAATCCAACCAATTGAACCATTGGAAAATGTACCACAAATATCTACGGGTCTCAGTTCTGCTTGTATCATTTTATTAATATATGTTTTAGCATTTTTGTTTATGATTGTAATTAAGAAGAAAAGAAAAATTTGAAAATTCCTTTTTGGACCTAAACTGCAATCGGCCCAAATCCAAACATTGGACGAGTCATTCGAAAATATTCCCAAGACTTCGAGGACGAAGTCAGAACCAAAGGAGGGAGGAGAAATGTAATAATAAGCGAGCAGGAAGATGATAGCCGACCTAGATGCATGATCAGCAAACAGAATGGTATAAATTCAGTTTACTCATACATTTGTAACGCGAAAATTCGCCGAGCCGTCGGAGACTTAATATTGGCTAACCTGTCGACTGGGAGAAGTCACAGCGCTCTCGGTACGAAGTTAAAAATTTCAGTCCTCCATTTGCCGTCAAGGTGTAAACACACCGCTTCAACTTAAAATTTTCGCATGTGCTCTGGGAGCCATAAGTGTTTTATTGGAAAACCCGACAATTCCGACATAGGGGAAGAGAAATACGGCTGGAACCAACAATTAGCAGCTCCGACCCGATAGGTTTCTGGTCCAAAAACGGTCGATGACTGTGGGTTCCATAAGAGTTTAGAGGAATTGCGTTTTGTGGTAAATTTCCGTAGACGGCGTTAGTTAAAAGGATTCATTATAAAGGTAAATGGTTGAAAATACTTTCTCGGAATTAACAGTTTTATAGGTATTTTAACGTAGAAATTTTAGTTTTGATTTGTAGTTTATTGGAGTATGTAATCTGGATTTCACGAGATAGTTTCGATGCATTTCATAAATTCTTATTAGTTCATATTCTTCATTGCTTTATATTTTGTTGAAATAAGAATATATCACGGGGGTTGTATAAATATTCAGGGATGTGTCCAACGACATAGTTTTTATATTATGGGTTTTTTTGGTATCGTAGTTTTTTGCTAAGCGGAAAAAAACCAGTCATATAGTTTTTATTTTCAGTGTAGGTGGCTTTTATACAGTTAAAAGTCATGATGTATGATTATTTGCGAATTTCGGGTGTTATTAATATTGTCAGTATGATGGGATATTACGGGGGTACGTCGAAAATTTGACCGGGGTAAAATGTAAACCCTATGTAGAGGCTAATTCGTTTCTCTATTTTAGGGGGGTTTTTGTACGTGGACATTAATGATTGGAATTTAATGGGTCAGTGAGACCAGTTCCAGGAGAGCAGGAATATTCTGGAGCAACTTCAGTTCCTGTTCTGGTGCCGGAAAAGGATAAGTGAACAGTTTTCCTTTTCTTATTTCTTCAACTTCATTAGTAAACTCACATTTATGCTTCACATATAAAGTTTTTTTTATTTCTTCTTTTGCGGCAATTACTATAATTTCGCTTACACTTGTACTTGATATTTGAAAAATTTGAAATCTTTGCTCATAGATTAAGATACGCTAAGACACTACGAAACGTACCTGGTATTGCGTTATTTAGTGGTTTTTTTGCCTATTTCTGATGATTTTATGTATATAACTTACTCCGTACATAATTTTGAGTTGTATTTTCTCTAGCAACGCTAAACTCGTTGCTATTTAAATTTTAGGCTTATGCAATTATTTATATTGATATTGGTATAAATTGCGGAAGTGTGAACCCTTGTAACTGTACATTGTTGACTTTGATATATATATATATATATATATATATATATATATATATATATATATATATTATCGTTGTATTTTTGAGGTATTGTACATGAACAATTTGGTCGATTCTCTAGAATTTTAGAATTGAGACATCGGTGTAGTTTGGGGCCCTCAGCTCTTCTGCACCCTGCGTTTGAAGCCTTCAGCTCTGCTCAGAGTTTATAGAATCTGCTTGACAGCTATTTACTTGAGTTGTAACTGATAAATTAGTTAGAAATTCTTGGATTTATGTAGTTTTGTAAGATTTTTGGTAGTGACATTGTAATAAATATTTTGAAAAGAGACCTTTGGTCCACAAAGACTAATTAAATCTACAATCAGGGGATACTTGCTGACTTTTATTCACTTATGATAATTTACCTATCAGTTTAACCTTTGGAGTGTGTAGTGAGTGTTGTTAACCCACTGAGGAGTTGTGGGCTAACTTAGGAAGTCTTGGGTGCTTGCCAAAACTTCTCTGGCGCCCTTTTGTAAACTTAATAGTTTTTTTTGAAGAATCCACCCCTTCTTCGACTCGAAGCTAGTCGACTGGCGAGCACGGG
Organism: Galeruca laticollis; assembly: GCA_963921935.1. NCBI lineage: Eukaryota > Metazoa > Arthropoda > Insecta > Coleoptera > Chrysomelidae > Galeruca > Galeruca laticollis. Next base: position 20,517,369 of record OY998177.1, on the reverse strand, counting down.
TTGTACCACGTGAGACAACCCGCATACCTATAACGAGCTCTGAGAGGGTTAGTAGGTTTTTCTCGTTATACATTTTAACGGCTTTTTTATAGTAAGATCTTTATTATATACGTTGTGTTAGTAAAATCTATTTATACTATTAAAATTTCCAAAGTTATTTGTAATTAGTTCATATTTTAAAAATAAAAGTTTTTTAAAAGTCACGAAGTGCGTCAAACTACATTTCTATATTCAGCTCACCAGAGCCAGTAGAACGGGTGCTATGGTACTTGAAGTACGACATTTTCGTCATTTTTTGAGAAATTTCAGTTTGTTAGCACGATACTGCCTCCGCAGTGCAACAACTCACCAAATTTATGATAGAATATTATTCCGGGCATCTCACAGATGAACCCTATTAATTTTCAACTCACCAGAGCCAGTATACCAGGTGCTATAGGACTATAAGTAAGACATTTTTATCATTTTTGGAGAAATTTCAGTTTGTTAGCACGATACAACCTCCGGAGTATATAGAAGTGACCAATTTTATGATCGAATATAATTCAGGGCGTCTCAAAGATGAACCCTATTGAGATTCAGCTCACTAAAGCCAGTACAACGAGTGTTATGGTACTTGAAGTTCCAAATTTTTGTCATTTTTGGAGAATTTTCAGTTTGTTAGCACGATACAACTTCCAGAGTGGATGCAAGTGACCAATTTTAAAATTGAATATTTTTCAAGGTGTACACATATACACTATTGATTTTCAGCTGACTAGAGAGAGTACAGCGGGTCCTATAAAACCAGATATACTACGTTTTTGGTTATTTTTGGAGAATGCTCGGGTTTGTTAATACGATACATCCCCCGAAGTGTATACAAGTGACAATTTTATCATAGAATATTGTTCAGGCCATCTCACAGATGCGGAAAAGTTAGTTTGAACCTTTAAAACCGTTTATTTTTATAACTAGATTTTTAAAAAGGTAGCGAAACATTATCCTAATCATTTCAATTTTCAGGTCAACTTGGCACGTACGTTTTGAAATGACTATTTTAGAAATCTTGTTTGTAATGCAAAATTCCTTCAGTGCAAATATAAAATAAAATACGTTGTAATAAAATACGAATACCTAAAAAATAATTTTATGGTAGAAAATTTCAGAACACACGGTAAAACATATTTTATTTTTCATTTAATAATAACTGGAACGCGACACACATAATGTTTAATAAAACAACTACGAAGCCAAAACAGAATAGAGAAATAAAAAACATCTTACTGCGTCAAAGCGAAATAATTGTTTTGAATACAATTATTTCAATAACAAAAAACTAGCACGATTCAAAAAACAAAAGCTGTTTTTTGCAACTCGACGAAAACCCCAAAACCGAAGTCGGGGGAAAACAAAAAAAGGAGTGTACACAGACCAGCAGCGGCAGTGAGTGTGTACCGGGGGTCGATCACGCGAAGGGAAAGTTTTTTTCCCCTGCCACGGTGAACGGTACTAGTGTTTTTTTAGTGTTAGCGGTACGAGTGGTAAGACTTACCCTCTACGCTAATTGCCTTTCGACATAGCACGATTCCGTTTATTGGCACGACTCGCGGTGAACAAGCAGATAGTAAGAAAAGTCAAGAAAATTCCCGGCGAGACGGAGGACGTTTATCAAGCAGTAAGTTTTTGAATTGAATTCAGATTGGGATAATTTTTTACTAGTGATATATTTACTCGTTATTGGTCGAGCTGGATCCTGAACTTGGGTGTATAGGTCAATTGCTATAAACAAGGTGTAGCGATAGCAAATATATTTATTAAACTTTTTTGTTTGATTGTTGATTTTTTTCAAAGAGACGGGACATAGATGTTCACTCTTCAGATTGAGTTTATCGTCCTGACAAATATATAATTTACCGTGTGTACTGGAATAATTTAGATTTTGCCGAGAGGCCGGTATGTTTTCCATCTTCACGGGTTTCAGCGGAATTGCGCTGATAAGTCAATCTATTGTAGAGAAATATTGTTATCAGTCTTTTGTTTAGCCGTAAATTATAAATTAAAACTCTTTCTTATTTTGCCAGCGTAAACGCATAAATTTATCGTAGGTAATTATATTACTGGGGACTTCCGCAACTTGTAACGCCAGTGTCGATAAATAATTTAAATTGTTTTACTTAGCTCATCAGAATTTTTCTTTATAGAACAAAAATTTCACTTTCGTTCCCTGAAGGTCAATGACGACCGGAACGACGTAAAATGAATCATTGTTGCATATAAAGGTATTTACACGTAATAGTTATTTATTTTTTCTCGACACCGGAGAATAGAAGGATTGAGAAACGAATATATAAAACATACGCCTTTCACGCATTTTTTTTTGAAAAACAAGACCAAGCCGATAAAAGGGCTAGTTTTGCCGCACCACCGAACAAACGAGAATTCTGTTCATAAATTTGATTTTGTTTTTATAATTGCAGTATATACAGGAGTAGGTTTGATAATAAACCAATTTTAGATAAATATGTATAGGTAGAGTTACACCAAGGAATTGGGATTAATTTAATCATACGGAATTGTAGTTTAATTTTAAATATATATGTATAGCTGTATAGGAGGATTTGGAGAGATTATTTTATTATATATATTTTTTTGTATAACGTGGAGGTTCTACATTATTTTTCCTATCACCCCTACTCCAAAAATTTCCCCCTCTGGAAGTGCAACAAACGTGGACGTGTGACGGAGACGAGGAGGACAAACCCTGTCCTGGCAAAGGAAGTTTCATCCGTTCTAAGACCAGGCGAACCTAGCAAAAACCAATCGGACTGGATTGCCTTACACGCTCAGCCGCGCACGGGAAGCAGAATTTGGTGATTTTATCAGAGTGGTGACAGCAGATTTAATTAGGGGTATACAAGTTATAACACTTTGATTTAAATTTAAAATACAACGAAGTATAGAGTTACTATTTCGTTACACTGGTGACAGTTATTTAACTTACACTTTAATTTAGACATTATTACACTGGTGACAGCGGTTTGCGGATCATCCCCTATTGGAACAACCTCATCCAGGGAAGGTGACAGCGGTTGTCCAAAACCATTTCTCTCCGAAAGGTATATCTGGTTGTCTGGAACCACACCCCACGAGCGGTGACAAGCGGTTCAGCTACCCTACCTAGGAGGGAGAAAAATTGATGGTCGCAACCAGGATCTAGTATAGCGCAACATAGAGCCTACGGGACCATAGCTTCCGCTAGATCAAGACCAGTGTGCGTGGTGAAGAGCCACAACCTACACGAGGTGTCACTGCGGGCGCAGTACACACTGGATCTAGACCAGAGAAGGTCGAGAAAAAATCCATACATCAGATAAAAGGCGTAATACCGATCTGAGGTGAACATGCCAAACGGCGTAAGGTGGAATACTTCGGCCAACTAAGTATTGACAACGGAGTTTTTCTAACCAGGGTCTAGTAATTGCGCAACACTTAGCTTCCACTAGACCAAGATCAGTGTGCGTGATGAAGAATCACACCCTGCCAAACGGGTAGCACAGCTCCTGCAAATCACACTGGATCTAGACCAGTCAAGGTCGAAAAATAATCCTACTCAGCAATCATCGACTGAGTTGATTTCTGCTTCACCATAAGATTGTACAAATATGGTCTAGAGTTATTACATTTACATGTTAAAAAAAATAACATCTAGCGATTATTAAGTTTTGTTGTACATCTGGTGACAGCGGTTTTCCGATACAGGGTTGTTCGTTTAAGTCGTCACAGCGGTTTTCCGATACAGGGTTGTTCGTTCAAGTCGTCACAGCGGTTCCCGATACAGGATTGGTCGTTCTAGTCGTCAAATCGGGAATCTGCAATACAGGGTTGTAAGTCAGCAGGGACGCCGGATCTTCACACAAGATACTCCTGTCAGGCCAAGATTATATGCCAATCTTGCTACAGCACAAGAGAATACAGGGAACGGTGAAGCTGTACGGTCTGTAACCAGAGGCTGCAATAGGCAGTAAACGGGGCATACAGGAGGGGAGAAGGCTGGAACACATCGAGAGCTAGCCGACACTCTTCCACCGTCATCGCAGCTACCCACAGGTACAAAAGTCATCAATTAACGGGACAAATAACAGATTAGTTTTGGTTTACTACTCCGTCATAAAAGTGATTTTTTTTCTTTTTGTCTTAAGTTCCATTTGTTAGAATACATCATACTCCCAAAACTACGTGAGCTCCACTTTTTTAAAGGGGAAAGTTAACCCGTCCTTAAAATATCCTATCCGTGCACCAAAAGCTATCCATTTCAGGCGTCGTAGAAGCCAGAAAGGTAGGAGTAATATAAGGTTATAAAGTTGAATTTTTTTTTTTCAATTAATAAATATAAAAAAAGTAACCAAGTTCAGACAGCGATATGCCACTCGATTTACAAAATATGTTAGGTACAGGCAGTCAAGGAGACCAAGAAACCACGGGAGACACAAGCAGCATGCCGCCCACATGGAGGGTAGCACAGGCACAACCATTAGGGGTCATAGCGGCGACTTTAGCCGATTTCACAGGTAGAGATGCGGCTAGATACATAGAGAAACTCGAATTAAGGGCTAAATTAGACGGGTGGACGGAATCAGAAACACTAACATTATTGAAATTTAAGCTTGAGGGCGTAGCACACGATTTTTTCAAGGCGGATCCTAGGTTGGACACAGTGTCATATTCGGAATTTAAAGAAAAATTACTACGGAAATCTGTACCAAAAAAATCGATAGCAGATTGGTGGATGCAATTGATGCAATGCTATCAAAGACACGATGAGGATGTGGCGTCGTTCTGCACCAGACTAAAATTAATCGGAAACAAGATACTAGAAGAGGATATAAAGGGCGCAAGTAGGGAACAAATACCAAACATACAAAAAAAAAATAATTCGGTATTAATAAACCAATTCAAAGTAGGGTTGAGAAAAGACTTATTAAGGGAGGTAGGTTTTTACATTTTACACAAAGACGACATGACACTAGAAGAAGCAGAAGAAATAGTTAGTTGTCAAGAAACAGCGGTAACTATGACAAGCGGCAGAAACAGTGGCCAGAAAGTCGCATTTATGAGTGAACAACTGAGGTGCACAACGTGCGGAAGGTCGAATCACACTTCGGAAGAATGTAGGCAGAACGCGAAATGTTTGTTCTGTGGCAGACAGGGGCATTGGATGGCTAATTGTAGGACAAAGGAAGCAGAAGAAACAAAAAGAGAGACAAGATGCCAAATTTGCAAAAAACAAGGACACTGGGCACCGGATTGCAGAGAGAAAGGGAACGAACCAATAAATACATGCTATTACTGTGGAAAACAAGGACATTGGGCAAAAGCATGTAGAAAGAAAATGTTCGACGAAGCAAACAAACGGAATACGAAGTACGACAGATACACCAACGGGAAAGTAAGTCCATGGAAAACGGAGAAAACTAGATATCACGGGGAAAACCAAATTATATATTTTCATTGTAAACCAATGTCTTATTTGTTTTTTTCTGCAAAATTTATTTATACAGTGTGTACATAAAGTAACGTAACTTGCTAATATTTTGATTTCCGTTAGGTATACAAAAAAAATGTTGAATACAAGTTTTTTCAAATAATCCAGACCATCTGCATAAGTCGATTAGAAGTATACAGGGTGCACCGTTGCTCCAAAATAACTTATTAATATATATTTTTAAATAGTACACCATGTATATATTTTCAGTTTTTCACAATCTATTAAATTACAAATACAACAGTCAAGACCGCATATTTCTAACCTCATTTGTTCTACACTTATTGAGAAAAATAATTGACGGGAACGTTTTTATTACCAAAATAATTAACAAGAACAAATACAATCTTATTTAATAAGATGTTCAAATTATCTTCCTTCTTCTATTTGACAGTATCCAAGTCGATTATAAAAAGCTAATATGGTATTACGCAATTGCTGATTTGTTATTTGATGGACTGTTAACAATATTCTATTCCTCACTTCATTTTCACAACAAGGAAACTACAGAGAATATAACAGACACAGAAACCAAAGGGAAGAGTATCATAAACAAGAAACACAGAGGAGGTCTCAACAAAATAATTTTGGGAACTACGAGAGAAACAGACGCCAAATGAACGATGATAGAAGAGGACAGTCTGAAGAAAGAGGACACACAAGTAACAAAGAATGGACGAAACATTTAAACTAGTAAGGACCACAGTTAGTCCCCGGACAAGTGGCCGAGCAAATTTAAGAGGGGAAACAGATTTAAATAAACCACAATGGGAAAAAACAAACCAAGAAGCAACGAATAAGGATAAACCGAGAATGGAAAAAAAGGAAAAAAAGAAACAATGTATCACAATGATGCAACGTCAATAACAAACGAGGATGCCCCATATATAGTAATGTTAAGGGTGAATGGTATAAACAGACCATGTATGATAGATATAGGAGGAGCGTATTCATTAGTAAATAGGTCAATAATTGCAGACTGGGAATTAGACACAAGAATCATAGAAGAATTAACTCTAAAAGGGATAACAGGACGCACAATACAGCTGTATGGATCGACGGAATTGGCGATAAGCACAAACGGAATGAATTACAACATTTACACAAGAGCCATCGCAGCAGAAGACGAAATAATGGGAGAAATACCAGTTCTTTTAGGAAGAGATTTCCTAGAAAAGCAAAAAGCAATCATATCATACAAAGGAGAGCCTTCATTAGAAATATGGGAAAAAAGAATACCATTGATAAACGCAAGGCAAGTTGAGAGCACAATAGATAACGGTAGAAGCACAGAAGCAAACGACCAAGTGGCAACAATAAGGAAAAAACCAGACACTACAGAAATGAACAATTGGAAGAAATGGTTAATAATAGTGGAAACAATGTATAAAAGAAGGGACACAGAACACAGAACAATGGAGAAAAAAGAGAAGGCAATGACAAGAGGAAATAAATCAAGAGCAAATCAAACAGACAAACAAAGACAAAACGGCTACAGAGACGAAAATATAGAACTATGCAGAATGAAGAAAGACATCGACACAAAGAAAGAAGAAAGGCAGGAAACAAAAATTAACGAAGAAAGATACGGACACATAGAACAAAAGAAGAATAGTACAGAATCAGAAACAGGGAAAAAGGGAGAAACAGAAACCAGGGAGAAGAACAAAGGAATAAAAGAAACAATAACTAACAGAAACTTCACAGATGTATACATAGAAGATAGCATAAGTATACCGGCACTAACCGAAGTTCACACAATTGGGACACTAAAACATACCATAAGATAAAATACGATTGCGTGTGAAACACAACACAAAGGACCAGAAGCAATAATACTAGCAAATAGCATAGCTAATAACGGGAAAAAGATTCCAATTAGAATAATAAACAGACTAGTACAAGAAATACACCTAACAAAAGGATGCAACTACATAGAGATATCATACGAAGATTACTTACAATACGTTAACGGAAAACGAAGTACCAGCAAAAGACAAAATACTAGAAAAAGAAGGAAAGTTAGTATCCATACAAGAAGAACAAGCAATAGTACTATTTACAGCCAAAAATAAGACAAACCAAGACCCATGGATAAAGGAAATAGAAGCCACATATAATTTACCGGACGTCACACAGAATCGAATAGAAGAAATTAAAGAATGGGACACGTTGGACGCAAAATTCTACATAGGGGTAAACAGAGCAGCGGTGAAAGAAGAAACCTCGTATGAAATCATGTGGAACATAATACAACAGTTGAAGACACTATGCGAAGAAAACAAAGAGGAGAGCATAACCTTCATAGCAAGCAAAGATCAAATTCCAGGACTTTGTTGGGACGAAATTACTAAAATGATCCAATTTACATTTTACGGTATACCCACCAAAATAATCATTCTACGGCCAGATAACACAGGGGAAACAAAAAAAATTTACGCGATAGAAATAGAAGAAGGTTGGGAGCCAATATGGGACAAAGACCTGCTGAAAAAAGCACAAAAACGAGATGAATTCTGCAACAACACCTTACAACAAATGGACAAGGACGAAGAAACAAAAAGAAAATACTACATCGACAAAGAAGGTATTTTATATATACAAGAGCAGGAAGAACTGTTACGAAGTGTTCGTTACTGGCATGCTAAAGTTGATGCGCCGAGTGTAATTTCATTTTTGGTTTATGTCGCCGAGTATATATTTGATTTATATTATGCATCAACCGTCATATATTCGTTTCTTTGTACCTAATCATGTTAAAGTTTATGCGCCGAGTGTAATTTCATTTTTAGTTTTCTGCCGCTGAGTATAATTGTTTTATATTACATATCACCCGTCACGTATTCGTTTCTTTGTTATATTTTCATTTGATGGTTTATGTCACCGAGTATATATTTGAGTTAAATTATTTGATAGTTTATGTCACCGAGTATATATTCATTTTCATTATGTATCACTCATTGCATATTCGTTACTTTGTTATACTTTCATTTGATGGTTTATGTCACCGAATATATATTTAATTTAAATTATTTCATTGTATATATTTAATTGATATTATGTATCACCCGTCACATATCCGTTTCTTTATTTATAATTCATTTAATATTTTATGAGCCGAATATATTTTCATTTTACAATTTATGTCGACGAGTGTATCTAATCATTTGTATATTGACTTATAATTAGGGTAAAGTATTGTAAATCTTCGTGAACATTTTATTTTATTTTATCCCCTGGTTTCGGGGTAGAACCAAATGTTATAATAGGTTAATTTATCCAAATTCCGATATTTTTATTTTCTTCCTAGTTGCGATGGAGGGATCAATTTTTTTCGGGAGTAAAGTATTTACTTCAATTTTAAAATTCAACATTTGAAGGTACTGGTCGCCCCACTGCAACAAGGTAGATATGGATAGAAGCGCGCAGGTCGAGAGGGAGGTGGAACCGTGAGGTTAGACGGCTGATATTATTTTTAAAAATAGAGAGAGTATCGAAGTGCCAGCCGACCGAGCCAGAAGTGTAACTTATTCATCGTCCGCTGTAAATTATTTTAACTTTTCTTTTGCCGATTTACTTTTGAGTTTTTTTTCGTTGGGAAAAAAAATTTCAGTGATAACTTATTACTGTGAAGGTAAGAACTTTAAACAATAATAATTCCGAAAATATGTGGTCTTTTCAATGATAATTTAAAACATTTAGATAGTTGACTTTCATTTTAAAATACGTTGATATATCTAGTACATTTATATATCGTATCTGATTTAATACTTTTTCCGATTTTCCTTTTTCGTAGTTTTCTTAATATTAGTATATTATTCTTCTATTTTGCAAAGAAAATTCCTGATTGAAATATCCGTCTGCGCCAGGCATACCCAAGCTAGGGCTCCCGGATATTTTAAATCTTGAGTTCCCGACTGCAATACTTTTTCCGAGTCTCCTTTTGGGGAATTTAGTTGATATCCGCCCCGTGTTTTAACACGAATTTGGTTTATATTAGTTCCGTTTCGAATATTTTATTCTTCTCTCCTCTTTGTGAATTAAGTTGATATTCGCCCCGTGTTTTAACACGAATTTGGCTTATATTAGTTCCGTTTCGAATATTTTATTCTTCTATTTTGCAAGGAAAATTCCTGATTGAAATATCCGTCTGCGCCAGGCATACCCAAGCTAGGGCTCCCGGATATTTTAAATCTTGAGTTCCTAACTGCAATACTTTTTCCGAGTCTCCTTTTTGGTGAATTTTGTTGATATCCGCCCCGTGTTTTAACACGAATTTGGTTTATATTAGTCCCGTTTCGAATATTTTATTCTTCTATTTTGCAAGGAAAATTCCTGATTGAAATATCCGTCTGCGCCAGGCATACCCAAGCTAGGGCTCCCGGATATTTTAAATCTTGAGTTCCCAACTGCAATACTTTTTCCGAGTCTCCTTTTTGGGGAATTTAGTTGATATCCGCCCCGTGTTTTAACACGAATTTGGTTTATATTAGTCCCGTTTCGAATATTTTATTCTTCTATTTTGCAAGGAAAATTCCTGATTGAAATATCCGTCTGCGCCAGGCATACCCAAGCTAGGGCTCCCGGATATTTTAAATCTTGAGTTCCCAACTGCAATACTTTTTCCGAGTCTCCTTTTTGGTGAATTTAGTTGATATCCGCCCCGTGTTTTAACACGAATTTGGGTTATATTAGTCCCGTTTCGAATATCTTATTCTTCTATTTTGCAAAGAAAATTCCTGATTGAAATATCCGTCTGCGCCAGGCATACCCAAGCTAGGGCTCCCGGATATTTTAAATCTTGAGTTCCCAACTGCAATACTTTTTCCGAGTCTCCTTTTTGTGAATTTAGTTGATATCCGCCCCGTGTTTTAACACGAATTTGGTTTATATTAGTCCCGTTTCGAATATTTTATTCTTCTATTTTGCAAGGAAAATTCCTGATTGAAATATCCGTCTGCGCCAGGCATACCCAAGCTAGGGCTCCCGGATATTTTAAATCTTGAGTTCCCAACTGCAATACTTTTTCCGAGTCTCCTTTTTGGTGAATTTAGTTGATATCCGCCCCGTGTTTTAACACGAATTTGGGTTATATTAGTCCCGTTTCGAATATTTTATTCTTCTATTTTGCAAGGAAAATTCCTGATTGAAATATCCGTCTGCGCCAGGCATACCCGAGCTAGGGCTCCCGGATATTTTAAATCTTGAGTTCCCAACTGCAATACTTTTTCCGAGTCTCCTTTTTGTGAATTTAGTTGATATTCGCCCCGTGTTTTGACACGAATTTGGCTTATTCTAGTCCCGTTTCGAATATTTTATTCTTCTATTTTGCAAGGAAAATTCCTGATTGAAATATCCGTCTGCGCCAGGCATACCCAAGCTAGGGCTCCCGGATATTTTAAATCTTGAGTTCCCAACTGCAATACTTTTTCCGAGTCTCCTTTTTGTGAATTTAGTTGATATTCGCCCCGTGTTTTGACACGAATTTGGCTTATATTAGTTCCGTTTCGAATATATTATTCTTCTATTTTGCAAGGAAAATTCCTGATTGAAATATCCGTCTGCGCCAGGCATACCCAAGCTAGGGCTCCCGGATATTTTAAATCTTGAGTTCCCAATTGCAATACTTCTTCCGAGTCTCCTTTTGTGAATTTAGTTGATATCCGCCCCGTGTTTTAACACGAATTTGGTTTATATTAGTCCCGTTTCGAATATTTTATTCTTCTATTTTGCAAGGAAAATTCCTGATTGAAATATCCGTCTGCGCCAGGCATACCCAAGCTAGGGCTCCCGGATATTTTAAATCTTGAGTTCCCAATTGCAATACTTTTTCCGAGTCTCCTTTTGTGAATTTAGTTGATATCCGCCCCGTGTTTTAACACGAATTTGGTTTATATTAGTCCCGTTTCGAATATTTTATTCTTCTATCCTGCAAGGAAAATTCCTGATTGAAATATCCGTCTGCGCCAGGCATACCCAAGCTAGGGCTCCCGGATATTTTAAATCTTGAGTTCCAACTGCAATACTTTTTCCGAGTCTCCTTTTTGGTGAATTTAGTTGATTTTCGCCCCGTGTTTTGACACGAATTTGGCTTATATTAGTTCCGTTTCGAATATTTTATTCTTCTATTTTGCAAGGAAAATTCCTGATTAAAATATCCGTCTGCGCCAGGCATACCCAAGCTAGGGCTCCCGGATATTTTAAATCTTGAGTTCCCAACTGCAATACTTTTTCCGAGTCTCCTTTTGTGTGAATTTAGTTGATATTCGCCCCGTGTTTTGACACGAATTTGGCTTATATTAGTCCCGTTTCGAATATTTTATTCTTCTATTTTGCAAGGAAAAATTCCTGATTGAAATATCCGTCTGCGCCAGGCATACCCAAGCTAGGGCTCCCGGATATTTTAAATCTTGAGTTCCCAATTGCAATACTTTTCCGAGTTTCATTTCTTTGAATTTGGTTGATAGTCGCCCGTTCTTTAACACAAATTTGGTTTATATTTAAATCTGGTTAACTCTAGAATTGCCTTCCGTTTTCATTACCTTCCCCGAATTTTCTTTTAGTGGGATTTCGTGATATTAGTTCCGCCCTTTTGATACCCTTCTTGATTTTGTTAAAAGCTTAGCGAAATGTCTGACGAGTAGATATAGAGTCCCCGATCTATAGTATTGTTTTCCCGATTGGATAGTTTTTTTTAGTAGCACCGGTCCCGTTCGTTACATAAGGGTCTATCAAATACATGAATGAAAAGACCACCAAGCTTAACATAGTTTTGCTTGCCTTTTTTACCGCTTCTTTTATTTGCATGAACGCTATTTTATAATTACAAACCACTCTCGCTTATGTCCTGCCCGCTTCGTCGCTAATAATACATATGTGCTTTTGAGTATTGTTTATTTTGTATGTATATAACAACTTAGAAGGTATTAATGTAATAAAACTGAAATAAACCGGTGTTGTGTTTTATTGACCTATTATTGACTAGTATTTCCTTATGGTAGCGTAGTTGTTTGGCAGCACGAATTTTAGCTTCTCCGTAGTGTGGATCAGGATAATAACAGTTATTTCAGGACTAGCGAGAACATTTGTTTTATATATTTAGGAATATCCCGAATTTTGACGACAATAGACCCCTGGAATTTACCGTACCTCCATCTGAGGCTACCTGGAACTCTCGATGAGGGAAGTCGAGGGGCCGTGGATACAACCACGTTAAAAATCTGGCGCCCGAGAAAGTGTAAGGTTTCAAAGGTGTCAGGAGTGACGTTTCCGAGGCGTTCCACGCGCAGTGCAGCGCGCAGTCTTCGCCTCTCTTGTGGGGAGGAAAACGCGTCACATCTTGGCGCCCGAGCAGGGACCTGAATTTGTTGTTTAAGTAGGAACTGTTTTATTTTTTTTTCAGGCTATCCGTATTCTTCATTAGTGAAGAATATTTTTTTTCCCGTGTTGCTGATTTATTGATTGAGCAGGGACATTAATTTGTTGTTTAAATAGGAACTGTTTAATTTTTTTTTTAGGTTTTCCGTATTCTTGATTAGTAAAGAATATTTTTCTCCCGTATTACTGATTTATTGATTGAGCAAGGACCTGAAATTGTTGCCTAAGTACGAACTGTTTTATTTTTTTCAGGTTTTCCGGATTCTTGATTATTAAATAATATTTTTTCCCGTACTGCCGATTTATTGATTGAGTAGAGACCTTAATTTGTTGTTTAAGTAGGAACTGTTTTATTTTTTTTTTCAGGTTATCCGTATTCTTGATTAGTGAAGAATATTTTTTTCCCGTATTGCTGATTTATTGATTGAACAAGGACCTTAAATTGTTGTTTAAGTACGAACTGTTTTATTCTTTTTCAGGTGTTCCGTATTTTTGATTATTAAATAATATTTTTTTCCCGTATTGCCGATTTATTGGTTGAGCAGAGATCTTGAATTGTTGTTTGATGCTGATTAAGCAGGGATCTTGAATTGTTGGTTGAATACGAACTGTTTTATTATTTTTCAGGTTTTGCGTATTCTTGATCATTGAATAATATTCTTTTCCCGTATTGTTGATTCACTAGTTTAGCAGGGACACTGGCTGTTTGTTAAAATCGGAACCGTTGTATTTGGTTGTGGAATTTTATTGTGAAGTGTGAAGATTTGTGTAGGGACTTTGAGATTATCGAAGGAGTCCGTTGATAATTTGGTTTCCACGGCGTACCGTTATATACTGTTTTGACTGTTTTCCGTCTTATTGTTGAATGTTTATTAAAACAAGGATTTTATATCTCGTTTCGAATTATCTTGTCGTTGCTGTGAAGGTTGAGGAAGAGGCTTCGTTGCTGTGAAGGTTGAGGAAGAGGCTTCGTTGCTGTGAAGGTTGAGGAAGAGGCTTCGTTGCTGTGAAGATTGAGGAAGAGGCTTCGTTGCTGTGAAGGTTGAGGAAGAGGCTTCGTTGCTGTAAAGGTTGAGGAAGAGGCTTCGTTGCTGTGAAGGTTGAGGAAGAGGCTTCGTTGCTGTGAAGGTTGAGGAAGAGGCTTCGTTGCTGTGAAGGTTGAGGAAGAGGCTTCGTTGATGTGAAGGTTGAGGAAGAGGCTTCGTTGCTGTGAAGGTTGAGGAAGAGGCTTCGTTGCTGTGAAGGTTAAGGAAGAGGCTTCGTTGCTGTGAAGGTTGAGGAAGAGGCTTCGTTGCTGTGAAGGTTGAGGAAGAGGCTTCGTTGCTGTGAAGGCGGGAGCCGTTCTACCTTGCTGTGGCTGTAAAGAGGCGAAGGAGGGACGAGAAGTTGCGACTACGAGGGATACAGAAAGAAGAGATAAAAGTAGATGTCAAGAGGAAGTACCGAGGAATTGGACATTGCTTTACCATTTGAACGTGAAGTTGCAGAGGAAACATTACCCGTTCCGTCAGCATCGACCCAATTACCCGTCGTAAATTCCATGGAAGAAACTACAGACCATCGCGTAAATTGGGTATATCTACTGAAAAACGAGGGTCTTACTGCCCAACTACGAAAGAGGAATTTATCGACTGCTGGAACCGTTCCTGACAAACGAAGAAGGCTCGTCAACTTTTTGAGACGAAGACATATTTCCCCACCACCCGCTAGAAACCAAGGAGATCTTGTGGATTATCTGACCGATATGGCGACCCAACCGATAAATGTACACGATTGGAAGGTGTCTTTTGGGAACCAAGGAGATCCGGCCGCTTTCATAGAAAGGATCGAAGAAATCTGCACTGCAAAGAATGTCCAGAAAGACAACTTGCTTCCGGTATTACCGGAATTACTATCAGATGAACCCGCCTCTTGGTACCGCAACAACCGAAGTCGGTTCACAACCTGGGACGAATTCGAGGCTGAATTCAGAATTTTCTTTTATCCAATCAACTATGAAGTCGATTTGGAAGCCGAGATAGGAAGACGTCTTCAAAGACGAAATGAATCCGCTGCAACGTACATGACCGAGCTACAGACCCTGATGAGGAGGCATGGGAAGCTAACTTCCGAACAACAGCTAGCATGGCTGTACCGAAATCTTTTACCCGAGTACCGGCTGCAGATCCGAAAAGTAGACTTCAAGGACTTTCCTACGTTCTGTCAAGTGGTGAGGGAATATGAGCTCCTGAGGAAGGAACTCCAAAACGCACCCAACCCCAGTGGACCGAACCGTGGACCAGCCCGTCCGCAGCCAGTGAGTACCCCTAGATATGGACAGTCCCACAATCCGCCGTCCGATCCAGTAAGAGAAGCCATCCCTGGTACCAGCCGTCCGTTACCGAACGATACTCATCACGGTCCGACACGTGATAATACTCAACGACCGTCTGGCTCGTCTTCACGCCCACCAACCTGTTTCCGCTGCGGTGAATCCGGACACTACCGAAGCAATTGCCAGAACCCTCAGAAGATATTCTGCTCCCGTTGTCATAAGGAGGGAGTATTTTCCCGAGACTGTTCCTGCAGGAGGCAGGAAAACTAATCCGAAGCTGTCCCGAGGAGAGGCCGACACAGCTTCCGCAGATATTTGCCTCTCATGCCGAAACGCCAGAAGAAATGACCGATTCCCGACCGCACATCGACGTTGAAATTGAAAACCGCAAGTTCAGAGCCCTATTGGATACTGGAGCTGCTAAATCATACATCGGTGATCAGATAGCTAGGACATTTTCCCAAAGAAAGCAAACCATAGCCCGTCAAGCTGCGAGAGCCCGTTTAGCTAACGGAATTTTAGTCCCTATCACCGACACATACAAGCTAAAACTGAACATCCATGACGTCATTATGGAAGGGCCATTCGAACATTTCCCTGGTCTGATAACTGATATTGTGTTAGGACACGATGTCCTTCAAAAGTATAATTTCCGGTTGGAGCTAGGAAGCGGGAAAATATACATGGAAGACAAACTAGTGATGCACTCACCATCAACCAGTCCTGTTGAGATGTTGGAAGTAGTGAGCCCACTCACTAAAGAATCCGATGCTGCTAAACCGACCCTAAGTATGGACAATACCGACAAGTGTCTCTCAGAAGACCGTGTTTCTGAAGTCTCTGCGTCTTCTCTGGTGTTAGGGGTTGACAAGGAGCAGTCTGTTTCTGAAGTCTCTGCGTCTTCCCTGGGGTTAGGGGTTGACAAAGAACAATCTTTTTCTGAAGTCTCTGCGTCTTCTCTGGTGTTAGGGGTTGACAAGGAGCAGTCTGTTTCTGAAGTCTCTGCGTCTTCCCTGGGGTTAGGGGTTGACAAAGAACAATCTTTTTCTAAAGTCTCTGCGTCTTCCCTGGTGTTAGGGGTTGACAAAGAGCAATCCGTTTCTGAAGTCTCTGCGTCTTCCCTGGTGTTAGGGGTTGACAAAGAGCAGTCTGTTTCTGAAGTCTCTGCGTCTTCCCTGGTGTTAGGGGTTGACAAAGAGCAGTCTTTTTCTGAAGTCTCTGCGTCTTCCCTGGTGTTAGGGGTTGACAAAGAGCAGTCTGTTTCTGAAGTCTCTGCGTCTTCCCTGGTGTTAGGGGTTGACAAAGAACAATCTTTTTCTGAAGTCTCTGCGTCTTCCCTGGTGTTAGGGGTTGACAAGGAGCAGTCTGTTTCTGAAGTCTCTGCGTCTTCCCTGGTGTTAGGGGTTGACAAAGAGCAATCCGTTTCTGAAGTCTCTGCGTCTTCCCTGGTGTTAGGGGTTGACAAAGAGCAATCCGTTTCTGAAGTCTCTGCGTCTTCCCTGGGTGGTTTAGGGGTTGACAAAGAGCAGTCTTTTTCTAAAGTCTCTGCGTCTTCCCTGGTGTTAGGGGTTGATCAAGAGCAAGCTGGTTCTGAAGTCTCTGCGTCCTCCCCGGTGTTGTTAGGGGTTGGCAAGGAGCAAGCTATTTCCGATGTCTCTGCGTCCACCCTGGGTGGTTTAGGGGTTGACAAGGAGCAATCTAATACTGAAGTCCTTTCGTCGTCTCTGATAAGGGTTAGAGAAAATGAAGATGATAATAAACCTGGAAGATTGAAGTTATCTCCGGAGGAGTTAGGAGATAACACCAATTATGGCTACATAGGATGCCCGTTCGAAACAATCATTCCGAGTGAAGAAATCAATTTGACGAAAAATCAAAAAGAAAAGTTGAATACATTTTTGAACCAGGAACTTCCGCTGTTCGAGAAGATTAGAGGTCCGACTACGCTTATTGAGCATGAAATCCGTCTGCTACAGTCCCGTCCGATTAAACAAAGACACCGACCGCAAAATCCAAAGATGCAGGAAGTGTGCAATACCGAGATAGACGCGATGTTAGATGAAGGAGTGATAGAACCTTCTACCAGTCCTTGGAGCTCTCCAATTGTAATTGTGAAGAAGAAAGATGGAAAGAACCGTTTCTGCATCGACTTCCGCAAAGTGAACGAAGTTACGATGAAGGACGCTTACCCGCTTCCATTTATTAATGCTATACTGGATAAACTGCGAAAAGCCAAATATATTTCCAGTTTAGATTTGAAGAGTGGGTATTGGCAAGTTCCATTAACACCGGAGAGCAAACCCATTACCGCGTTTACCGTACCGGGACGTGGATTGTTCCAATTCACGGTCCTTCCATTTGGTTTACATTCCGCAGCTGCCACTTTCCAGAGATTGGTTGACAGACTAATAGGCCCAGATTTAGATCCGTACGCCTTTGCCTATCTGGATGACATCATAGTTCTAGGGGAAACGTTCGAACAGCATTTGGAAAATCTGACTGAGGTGTTCCGTCGATTGCGAGGAGCACGGTTGAAACTGAATCCGGAGAAATGCCACTTCTGTTTACCGTCCATGAAATATTTAGGCCATGTAGTCACTGGAGATGGAATCCGTACCGATCCAGAGAAAGTCGAGAGCATAATTAAATTTGCAGCGCCGAGAAATATCCGAGAGTTACGAAGATTTTTGGGAGTCGCATCCTGGTATAGGAGATTTGTGCCATCGTTTTCACAAAAGGTGGCCCCGTTAACGAAATTACTCCGCAAATCCCAGCGATGGAAGTGGGCGGAAGAGCAAGAAGCTGCCTTTGCTGAGATTAAAACATGTCTGTCAGAATCCCCTGTTTTAAGTTGTCCTGATTTTTCCGTACCGTTCACCCTACAGACCGACGCCTCCGAATATGGTTTGGGAATAGCCCTTACCCAACAGAAGAGTGGCCAGGAACATGTGGTAGCATATGCAAGTCGCACGCTAAGTCCTGCCGAGAAGAATTACTCCGTCACTGAGAAAGAATGTCTTGTCATTGTTTGGGGAATTGAAAAGATGCGTCCTTATTTAGAGGGCTACCATTTCACGGTTGTTACCGATCATCAATCTCTTAGATGGCTGCATTCCATAGTGAGTCCGTCCGGACGTTTAGCCCGATGGAGTATTTTTCTGCAGCAATATGATTTCGAGATACAGTACCGTAAAGGTGCTCTAAATCGCGTGGCTGACGCGTTGTCCAGAAATCCGCTACCAATGACAGCAGAAACCAATCCACCATCGATACTTTGTGTGACCGAGGTAACCGCCGAATGCTCATGGTACCGTAACAAGAAGGAAGAAGTCCTGAAGGATCCAGAAAAGTTCCCTGACTACTGCATCAAAGAAGGCCGTTTGTACCGTCATTTTTGGGATATAAATGACTTAAGAGAACCAGAGATGAGTGATCCATGGAAACTATGCATAGCGAAATCCGACCGAACCCGAGTTCTCGAAGAAAACCATGATGCCCCTCATGCTGGACATCTGGGAATCGCCAAGACCATTACTCGTATAGCCAGATCTTACTATTGGCCGGGAATGTTCCGAGACATCACCAAGTACGTTCGCAGATGTTCACAATGCCAGAAGTACAAACCATCCCAACAAAAGCCTCCTGGGAAAATGCAGCCATCTCCAAATCAACGACCTTGGGACACTGTTAATTCCGATATCATTGGACCATTGCCGAGGAGCAAGAAGGGGAACTGCTATATTGTTATTTTCCAGGACCGATTTACCAAGTGGGTACAGTGCAAACCATTGAGGAGTGCCACTGCCAGTAGTATCGGTACCGCATTTCACGAAGAGATACTGACCGTATTTGGATGTCCCCGTACCGTTTTAACCGATAACGGATCCCAGTATACTAGTACGTTGTTTAAGAATATGTTGAAAGAATTAGGAATCCGACACCGCTTCACACCCCCGTACACGCCGCAAGCTAACCCGGTAGAGAGAGCCAATCGCACTTTGAAGACGATGATTGCGCAATATTGCGAGCAAGATCACCGAGATTGGGATATCAGACTAGCCGACTTGAAGTTTGCGATGAACAACTCCAAACACGATTCGACTGGGTTTTCGCCGGCCTTTTTGAATTTTGGACGAGACCCTGACATTCCGAAATCCCTTAGGAGGGAAACTGAAGACAACCCGGAGAGCACTACGAAAGAAGGTACCGTAACCGAAAATCCTAAGGAGGAAGATACAATACCGCACCGCACGAGGCTGGATCAATTGCAAGAGTGTTTTGACCTCGTACGTTTAAATCTGTCCCGAGCATTTACCAGTCAAAGCCATTATTATAATCTACGCCGTCGTGACTGGAAATGCAAGCTGGGGGAAAAGGTTATGAAAAGAGAGTATACTTTGTCTTCAGCCGTTGATCATGTCGCCGCGAAATTAGCTCCAAAATACTCTGGGCCCTACGAAGTGGTCCGAGTCGTCTCCCCGGTAGTGTATGACTTAAGAGACGAAACCGGCAAGCGACATAACCGAATCCACATTAAGGATTTAAAACCGTTGAAAGATTAATTCCGCCTACAGGAGAGATGTTCCCGTCTGCGCCGATACACCAGAGCCCGAGGATTTAGGCCTTGCTTCAACGTCCGTAGCAGGGGCTACCGACTAAAGAAAACAAGGCCACAATAGTTCGCACCGTGGAAAACAAGCCCGGATCATGGAACAAAGACTTTAGAGTAAGAAATTGTAGCTTTGATAGATTGTCTGGAAAAAATGTAAAGCCCGCGAGCGGTGCTCGCGTCCTTTAATTTTTTTTACCGAAGTAAGGGGGGGATGTAACGAAGTGTTCGTTACTGGCATGCTAAAGTTGATGCGCCGAGTGTAATTTCATTTTTGGTTTATGTCGCCGAGTATATATTTGATTTATATTATGCATCAACCGTCATATATTCGTTTCTTTGTACCTAATCATGTTAAAGTTTATGCGCCGAGTGTAATTTCATTTTTAGTTTTCTGCCGCTGAGTATAATTGTTTTATATTACATATCACCCGTCACGTATTCGTTTCTTTGTTATATTTTCATTTGATGGTTTATGTCACCGAGTATATATTTGAGTTAAATTATTTGATAGTTTATGTCACCGAGTATATATTCATTTTCATTATGTATCACTCATTGCATATTCGTTACTTTGTTATACTTTCATTTGATGGTTTATGTCACCGAATATATATTTAATTTAAATTATTTCATTGTATATATTTAATTGATATTATGTATCACCCGTCACATATCCGTTTCTTTATTTATAATTCATTTAATATTTTATGAGCCGAATATATTTTCATTTTACAATTTATGTCGACGAGTGTATCTAATCATTTGTATATTGACTTATAATTAGGGTAAAGTATTGTAAATCTTCGTGAACATTTTATTTTATTTTATCCCCTGGTTTCGGGGTAGAACCAAATGTTATAATAGGTTAATTTATCCAAATTCCGATATTTTTATTTTCTTCCTAGTTGCGATGGAGGGATCAATTTTTTTCGGGAGTAAAGTATTTACTTCAATTTTAAAATTCAACATTTGAAGGTACTGGTCGCCCCACTGCAACAAGGTAGATATGGATAGAAGCGCGCAGGTCGAGAGGGAGGTGGAACCGTGAGGTTAGACGGCTGATATTATTTTTAAAAATAGAGAGAGTATCGAAGTGCCAGCCGGCCGAGCCAGAAGTGTAACTTATTCATCGTCCGCTGTAAATTATTTTAACTTTTCTTTTGCCGATTTACTTTTGAGTTTTTTTTCGTTGGGAAAAAAAATTTCAGTGATAACTTATTACTGTGAAGGTAAGAACTTTAAACAATAATAATTCCGAAAATATGTGGTCTTTTCAATGATAATTTAAAACATTTAGATAGTTGACTTTCATTTTAAAATACGTTGATATATCTAGTACATTAGAGTGTGGTAAACCATTTATATATCGTATCTGATTTAATACTTTTTCCGATTTTCCTTTTTCGTAGTTTTCTTAATATTAGTATATTATTCTTCTATTTTGCAAAGAAAATTCCTGATTGAAATATCCGTCTGCGCCAGGCATACCCAAGCTAGGGCTCCCGGATATTTTAAATCTTGAGTTCCCGACTGCAATACTTTTTCCGAGTCTCCTTTTGGGGAATTTAGTTGATATCCGCCCCGTGTTTTAACACGAATTTGGTTTATATTAGTTCCGTTTCGAATATTTTATTCTTCTCTCCTCTTTGTGAATTAAGTTGATATTCGCCCCGTGTTTTAACACGAATTTGGCTTATATTAGTTCCGTTTCGAATATTTTATTCTTCTATTTTGCAAGGAAAATTCCTGATTGAAATATCCGTCTGCGCCAGGCATACCCAAGCTAGGGCTCCCGGATATTTTAAATCTTGAGTTCCTAACTGCAATACTTTTTCCGAGTCTCCTTTTTGGTGAATTTAGTTGATATCCGCCCCGTGTTTTAACACGAATTTGGTTTATATTAGTCCCGTTTCGAATATTTTATTCTTCTATTTTGCAAGGAAAATTCCTGATTGAAATATCCGTCTGCGCCAGGCATACCCAAGCTAGGGCTCCCGGATATTTTAAATCTTGAGTTCCCAACTGCAATACTTTTTCCGAGTCTCCTTTTTGGGGAATTTAGTTGATATCCGCCCCGTGTTTTAACACGAATTTGGTTTATATTAGTCCCGTTTCGAATATTTTATTCTTCTATTTTGCAAGGAAAATTCCTGATTGAAATATCCGTCTGCGCCAGGCATACCCAAGCTAGGGCTCCCGGATATTTTAAATCTTGAGTTCCCAACTGCAATACTTTTTCCGAGTCTCCTTTTTGGTGAATTTAGTTGATATCCGCCCCGTGTTTTAACACGAATTTGGGTTATATTAGTCCCGTTTCGAATATCTTATTCTTCTATTTTGCAAAGAAAATTCCTGATTGAAATATCCGTCTGCGCCAGGCATACCCAAGCTAGGGCTCCCGGATATTTTAAATCTTGAGTTCCCAACTGCAATACTTTTTCCGAGTCTCCTTTTTGTGAATTTAGTTGATATCCGCCCCGTGTTTTAACACGAATTTGGTTTATATTAGTCCCGTTTCGAATATTTTATTCTTCTATTTTGCAAGGAAAATTCCTGATTGAAATATCCGTCTGCGCCAGGCATACCCAAGCTAGGGCTCCCGGATATTTTAAATCTTGAGTTCCCAACTGCAATACTTTTTCCGAGTCTCCTTTTTGGTGAATTTAGTTGATATCCTCCCCGTGTTTTAACACGAATTTGGGTTATATTAGTCCCGTTTCGAATATTTTATTCTTCTATTTTGCAAGGAAAATTCCTGATTGAAATATCCGTCTGCGCCAGGCATACCCAAGCTAGGGCTCCCGGATATTTTAAATCTTGAGTTCCCAACTGCAATACTTTTTCCGAGTCTCCTTTTTGTGAATTTAGTTGACATTCGCCCCGTGTTTTGACACGAATTTGGCTTATTCTAGTCCCGTTTCGAATATTTTATTCTTCTATTTTGCAAGGAAAATTCCTGATTGAAATATCCGTCTGCGCCAGGCATACCCAAGCTAGGGCTCCCGGATATTTTAAATCTTGAGTTCCCAACTGCAATACTTTTTCCGAGTCTCCTTTTTGTGAATTTAGTTGATATTCGCCCCGTGTTTTGACACGAATTTGGCTTATATTAGTTCCGTTTCGAATATATTATTCTTCTATTTTGCAAGGAAAATTCCTGATTGAAATATCCGTCTGCGCCAGGCATACCCAAGCTAGGGCTCCCGGATATTTTAAATCTTGAGTTCCCAATTGCAATACTTCTTCCGAGTCTCCTTTTGTGAATTTAGTTGATATCCGCCCCGTGTTTTAACACGAATTTGGTTTATATTAGTCCCGTTTCGAATATTTTATTCTTCTATTTTGCAAGGAAAATTCCTGATTGAAATATCCGTCTGCGCCAGGCATACCCAATCTAGGGCTCCCGGATATTTTAAATCTTGAGTTCCCAATTGCAATACTTTTTCCGAGTCTCCTTTTGTGAATTTAGTTGATATCCGCCCCGTGTTTTAACACGAATTTGGTTTATATTAGTCCCGTTTCGAATATTTTATTCTTCTATCCTGCAAGGAAAATTCCTGATTGAAATATCCGTCTGCGCCAGGCATACCCAAGCTAGGGCTCCCGGATATTTTAAATCTTGAGTTCCCAATTGCAATACTTCTTCCGAGTCTCCTTTTGTGAATTTAGTTGATATCCGCCCCGTGTTTTAACACGAATTTGGTTTATATTAGTCCCGTTTCGAATATTTTATTCTTCTATTTTGCAAGGAAAATTCCTGATTGAAATATCCGTCTGCGCCAGGCATACCCAATCTAGGGCTCCCGGATATTTTAAATCTTGAGTTCCCAATTGCAATACTTTTTCCGAGTCTCCTTTTGTGAATTTAGTTGATATCCGCCCCGTGTTTTAACACGAATTTGGCTTATATTAGTTCCGTTTCGAATATTTTATTCTTCTATTTTGCAAGGAAAATTCCTGATTGAAATATCCGTCTGCGCCAGGCATACCCAAGCTAGGGCTCCCGGATATTTTAAATCTTGAGTTCCCAACTGCAATACTTTTTCCGAGTCTCCTTTTGTGTGAATTTAGTTGATATTCGCCCCTTGTTTTGACACGAATTTGGCTTATATTAGTCCCGTTTCGAATATTTTATTCTTCTATTTTGCAAGGAAAAATTCCTGATTGAAATATCCGTCTGCGCCAGGCATACCCAAGCTAGGGCTCCCGGATATTTTAAATCTTGAGTTCCCAATTGCAATACTTTTCCGAGTTTCATTTCTTTGAATTTGGTTGATAGTCGCCCGTTCTTTAACACAAATTTGGTTTATATTTAAATCTGGTTAACTCTAGAATTGCCTTCCGTTTTCATTACCTTCCCCGAATTTTCTTTTAGTGGGATTTCGTGATATTAGTTCCGCCCTTTTGATACCCTTCTTGATTTTGTTAAAAGCTTAGCGAAATGTCTGACGAGTAGATATAGAGTCCCCGATCTATAGTATTGTTTTCCCGATTGGATAGTTTTTTTTAGTAGCACCGGACCCGTTCGTTACATAAGGGTCTATCAAATACATGAATGAAAAGACCACCAAGCCTAACATAGTTTTGCTTGCCTTTTTTACCGCTTCTTTTATTTGCATGAACGCTATTTTATAATTACAAACCACTCTCGCTTATGTCCTGCCCGCTTCGTCGCTAATAATACATATGTGCTTTTGAGTATTGTTTATTTTGTATGTATATAACAACTTAGAAGGTATTAATGTAATAAAACTGAAATAAACCGGTGTTGTGTTTTATTGACCTATTATAGACTAGTATTTCCTTATGGTAGCGTAGTTGTTTGGCAGCACGTATTTTAGCTTCTCCGTAGTGTGGATCAGGATAATAACAGTTATTTCAGGACTAGCGAGAACATTTGTTTTATATATTTAGGAATATCCCGAATTTTGACGACAATAGACCCCTGGAATTTACCGTACCTCCATCTGAGGCTACCTGGAACTCTCGACGAGGGAAGTCGAGGGGCCGTGGAGACAACCACGTTAAAAATCTGGCGCCCGAGAAAGTGTAAGGTTTCAAAGGTGTCAGGAGTGACGTTTCCGAGGCGTTCCACGCGCAGTGCAGCGCGCAGTCTTCGCCTCTCTTGTGGGGAGGAAAACGCGTCACAGAACATAGAGATCAACTGGTAATACCGAAAAGCTATATCACCAAAGTGATAGAAGACTTTCATGACTCACCCATATACTGTCATCAAGGACAACAGAAAACATTATTGGCAATAAAGAGACGTTGTTTTTGGCCAACGATGAGAACAGACATAATAAATTACTGCAAACAATGCGACGCATGCAACAGACGGAAGACGTCACCCCACTTCAAGAAAGCTCCATTACAAAAGTCACAGAACCATGGGAAATAACCTCTATGGGCATAGTAGGACCACTACCAACCTCAAGCGAAGGAAACAAATACCTACTAACATTCCAAGACCATTTCACCAAATACTGTGAAGCAATTCCGTTACCAGATCAGAAAGCAGATACAGTAGCAAGAGCATTCGTTGAACAAATAATATCAAGACACGGAACACCCCACAAGCTATTACCAGATAGAGGAACAAATTTCATGTCAGAACTAATGCAGGAAACATGCAAGTTACTAAACATAAAGAGGCTACACACGGCAAGTTATGCGCCAACGACAAACGGTCAAATAGAAAGATTACACATAGTACTGAAAGACATGTTAGCACACCACATAGCACCAGATCAACGAGATTGAGACAAATGGATACCATACGTACTTATGGCATACAGAGGTAGCGTACACACTTCAATAGGATACAGCCCATACTTTTTACTACACGGAAGAGACCAATCATTACCATTTGAAAAATTCATCACACCGAAAAGAATCAAATACGACATCGACAACAATTATGTGTCAGAATTAGAAGCTAGACTAAGTCAAGTATACAAGACAGCACTAAAAAACACAGAGAAAGCAAAAGGAAAGGATAGCCAGATATAACGAAAAAACAGCATTAAGAGAATTTGCACCAGGAGATTTAGTATACCTACTCGACATAAGCACGAAAGTAGGAAAATCATAGAAATTACAAAACCAATGGACAGGACCTTTCGAAGTAAAAGAGAAGGTAGGACCGGTTACATATCAAATCATTTCACAAAAAGGGAAGAAGACACAAATAGTACACATCAACAGATTAAAAACATACCACGGAAAAATAGAGGACAAGGAACATAAGATACTACAAGATATAGAGAAGAAGTATAGAAGAGGTAGAGGAAACACACGAGCAGGAAGAAAATGAAGTAGATCCAGGAAAAGTAGCAGCACTACCATTATGGTCAATGAACGAGGATCTACAACCACCAAAAAACAAACCACCATTCCAAACCAGACATAAAGGGAATATAACAGAACAAAGACCACACTTCTCACTACGACCTCCACCGGAGATAAGACGATCCGCCAGAGTGAGAAACAGGATACAAAGTGCACCCAGTTACACAAAAACATTTAATGCAGAATGGAGACTAACACAGAATACAGGACAAAGACAGACGACTAACTACAAAAGAAACAAGACCAAAATAAGTACCAGATGGATAACGATGAGCTTGAAACGGCGTAACTAAAACGTCGCGACCAAGCATACATGTATATATTAGCATATTATTAATCCAAACAGATTTACGGGTTCAATTAATAGGTTAAGCCAAAATAAGGGGATAGGAATAATTAAGTAAGTTAGGAATCATAACAGAATAAGGAAATAAAAGACCATAAGTCACTATAACCAAGTATATGGGCAAATGATACTAAAAGTACGATTTAAGTAAATGATTACACGTAAGTAAGTCTTTTTCAATTCATAAATACAAGGGGACTACAAAAGTAATTTAATATAGAAATAAATAAGTGGGAACAAGATCACGGGTCATAAGTTTGAAGAGTTTTTTTTTCCTCTTCTTTTCAAAGAGTAGAGCTCATTTGGCAGTCCTAAATAAGTGTGAAGCTCGGTCAAATGAGGAAATGTCATATAAACATGACAAAATTGTAGATAACATAGTATTGTAACAAAGAAATGTTTAAAAATGTCTGTAAGAAAGATAAGTTGTATTAACAATTGTGAATGTTAAAAAATTTTTAGGATAACAAAACCAAATCAATGGCACGACAAAGTACTATCCTGACCTGGGTGACATTCGTCATGTGCCGGCTACATATAGCAGTTGGGCTAATCGCGTATGAGTGTTCGCACCCCAACACAAATATCACAGTGTTATCGCTAAAAGATATACAGAAGTGTCCGAAACCAGAAAAAACGTACGCGAGTGAAAAAACAGACATACAAGTGATTCAACGAAACGAAATAAAAATGCAAAAAGTATGGTCATGCGTAATAGAAGTCACAAAATTCATGTTCTACTGCGGAATGCACAGCCACACATCAGTAGTCAACGAAGGACTATCAACCTACATCCACAAATTGGGAGCAGAAGAATGCAGAAACACCCACAGATATAAACTAATAAAGTTGTACCAACAAACAATAGACAACATACTAATGAACGGTACCACAACAGCGTCAATAAAAATAGGCGGCACACTCGACAATATGGGAACATGTAAAGGTATCCCATACCAAGAAAACGGCAGAAGTTGGAACGACGTAGTGATAATAGCAACAGCCAAAATAACAACCAAAGACTATCTAGCTAGAGTAACGCTAGAAACGAACGAGATCCAGTTACAAGGAGAGATAACATGCAAATTCACGAATGGTTACTGCTTCGACTCCACGGTAGGAGAATCCACCTGGTCCAGTTATGAGCCAACAACATACGAAGACCATCTGAGCCAGTTATACGAAGGCATAGGCAACAAAATCACAAACACAAAAACACAAGAAGAACTAATAGTAATTGAAGAAAAAGACAAAGTACTCGCACTAACATTACAAAAAAGAAACATACTATGTGGAATAGAAGTATGGCAAACAGAACACCCACGAATTGTCATAACACTTCAAAACACACAAAAATTACATCCGACAATGCCAATTTTAACACAAAACGTCGATCTAATGAATTATGTAAATAGTAAACTACTCTATATTGAACAAGCATATAAACGAGACGTAAACATGCTTTACACAGATACAATACACCGAAGATGCTTAACGAAACGAGAAATACTCAAAAACAGACTGCTAATGGCACATACACTACCTAATGCAGTCAGTCAACTAATGGAAAATGAACCTGGACACATAGGCCGAGTATTAGGCGAAGTACTTTATATCATAAAATGCATACCAGTAACAGTCGAGATAAGACGAACAAACAGATGTTACAACGAACTACCAATAAAAGTAAACAACGAAACTAAATTTATGGCTCCACTAACCAGAATAATACAAAACCACGTAGAAGAGATAGATTGCAATAACATGATACCACCACTTTATTTTATAGATGATCAATGGATAGGTCTAACGCCACATCCCACAATAGCCAACCAGCCAAAAACAATAAAAGTAGAAGAAGAAATAAACCTCCATTTCGACCCCATTCAACCACTAGGAGCGAAGGGTCTGTACACGCAAGAAGTCAACGCAGCACAAAGAGCCCTCACATTTGGGACAGAGAGAAAAGCAGTAGAGAACATAATTACTCGCAGAGCAGCGGGAATGAATGCCAATAGTCAAGGCTACACCGTATCAAACATATTTGATACAAAATAAATCAAGAACCTCGCAGAATCACCCTAAAACAAACATGGGCATGGTTCACAGAATTAGGTTCAGTCATAAGTGGAATAATTGGAATATACTTCACATTCCAAACCATTAAATACATAGCAGGCACCATACTAAATGGAATTCGTATACACCAAACTTTAGGATGCAGTATAGCACTAATAGGCAGCATATGGGACTCCCTAACGGCATGGATAATTCACTCACATCAGACGAGGAAACCAGAGGAAGAAACAATAGAGATGGACCAAATAACGCAGCAAGAGGCGAGCCACCCGAGGTCACAGCATTGGACAGACAGAAGTCGCCAGATGAACGATCTACTGAGCAGCAGTGTCGCGAGTGTAAATGGTCGCGACCTAGGTCAAGGATAAAAAGGGTAATAGCGAAAAAATTGCCAAATACAGTGCCGATCATAAATATTGATAAAATGTAACATAAATATGTAAAATGTATAAAACTGTAACATTAACTTTAAGATTATAGGCCACTATTGTAAGCCGACAGCCACATATTAATTAAGGGTAGGAATAGTTGTACGTGGGTTTTGAAAAAAAAGGTATTGGACCAGGGAGGTCGCAATACTTTTACAAAGGGGGAAGTAATGTAATAAAATACGAATACCTAAAAGATTATTTTATGGTAGAAAATTTCAGAACACACGGTAAAACATATTTTATTTTTCATTTAATAATAACTGGAACGCGACACACATAATGTTTAATAAAACAACTACGAAGCCAAAACAGAATAGAGAAATAAAAAACATCTTACTGGGTCAAAGCGAAATAATTGTTTTGAATACAATTATTTCAATAACAAAAAACTAGCACGATTCAAAAAACAAAAACTGTTTTTTGCAACTCGACGAAAACCCCAAAACCGAAGTCGGGGGAAAACAAAAAAAGGAGTGTACACAGACCAGCAGCGGCAGTGACTGTGTACCGGGGGTCGATCACGCGAAGGGTAAGTTTTTTTCCTCTGCCACGGTGAACGGTACTAGTGTTTTTTTAGTGTTAGCGGTACGAGTGGTAAAACTTACCCTCTTCGCTAATTGCCTTTCGACATAGCACGATTCCGTTTATTAGCACGACTCGCGGTGAACAAGCAGATAGTAAGAAAAGTCAAGAAAATTCCCGGCGAGACGGAGGACGTTTATCAAGCAGTAAGTTTTTGAATTGAATTCAGATTGGGATAATTTTTTACTAGTGATATATTTACTCGTTATTGGTCGAGCTGGATCCTGAACTTGGGTGTATAGGTCAATTGCTATATACAAGGTGTAGCGATAGCAAATATATTTATTAGATTTTTTTTGTTTGATTGTTGATTTTTTTCAAAGAGACGGGACATAGCTGTTCACTCTTCAGATTGAGTTTATCGTCCTGACAAATATATAATTTACCGTGTGTACTGGAATAATTTAGATTTTGCCGAGAGGCCGGAGCGTATGTTTTCCATATTTTCACGGGTTTCAGCGGAATTGCGCTGATAAGTCAATCTATTGTAGAGAAATATTGTTATCAGTCTTTTGTTCAGCCGTAAATTATAAATTAAAACTCTTTCTTATTTTGCCAGCGTAAACGCATAAATTTATCGTAGGTAATTTTATTACTGGGGACTTTCGCAACTTGTAATGCCAGTGTCGATAAATAATTTAAATTGTTTTACTTAGCTCATCAGAATTTTTCTTTATAGAACAAAAATTTCACTTTCGTTCCCTGAAGGTCAATGACGACCGGAACGACGTAAAATGAATCATTGTTGCATATAAAGGTATTTACACGTAATAGTTATTTATTTTTTCTCGACACCGGAGAATAGAAGGATTGAGAAACGAATATATAAAACATACGCCTTTCACGCATTTTTTTTGAATAACAAGACCAAGCCGATAAAAGGGCTAGTTTTGCCGCACCACCGAACAAACGAGAATTCTGTTCATAAATTTGATTTTGTTTTTATAATTGCAGTATATACAGGAGTAGGTTTGATAATAAACCAATTTTAGATAAATATGTATAGGTAGAGTTACACCAGGGAATTGGGATTAATTTAATCATACGGAATTGTAGTTTAATTTTAAATATATATGTATAGCTGTATAGGAGGATTTAGAGAGATTATTTTATTATATATATTTTTTTGTATAACGTGGAGGTTCTACATTTTTTTTCCTATCACCCCTACTCCAAAAATTTCCCCCTCTGGAAGTGTAACAAACGTGGACGTGTGACGGAGACGAGGAGGACAAACCCTGTCCTGGCAAAGGAAGTTTCATCCGTTCTAAGACCAGGCGAACCTAGCAAAAACCAATCGGACTGGATTGCCTTACACGCACAGCCGCGCACGGGAAGCAGAATTTGGTGATAGATTTTATCAGAGTGGTGACAGCAGATTTAATTAGGGGTATACAAGTTATAACACTTTGATTAAGATTTAAAATACAACGAAGTATAGAGTTACTATTTCGTTACACTGGTGACAGTTATTTAACTTACACTTTAATTTGGACATTATTACAACGTCCTCATATTCTGTTTTCCGTCCTAGGTCAGTTTTTGTAATTAGATATATGTAAAATCGCTGATTATAATTTAAAGTTGCTACTTCGCGTATTTTGAGATAATTATCTCCTCGCGTTTATTTTTAAAATCACTAGGTGTAGGATAGGGTTTGATCTGTGAAATAAATAATACTGCAATCAACGGGACAATTATCTAAGTGTTCGTCTAATTCTATAACATTAGTATTTACAATCATGTTATTTTCTATCTCTCTTAAAAAGTTTTGATAATCATGTTTATTTGAACGAGTTTGTACTTGGTAAATTTTACTTAGTGCATGGGCACTTGTAGTTTGAATTCCCGGTTTGTAAATAACATTAAAATTAAATTTTTCTAATTTTAATCGGAATTGCAATAATCTACTAGATGGAATTGATACTGAAAATTGTTAGGGGCGAAATTTAGGGGATGAGAGCAGTGATTGTGCACTAGTGTTCCTCGCCTCTAACTGTCCCAGTAGCTCAATCGGGCGTAGGTTCAACAATAAAAATTGATTTAGATTTTACTGAAATGTATAGGGTTAAATTTTTCAGAGCGCTACGGATTTGTAGCCAGTCAAAATCCGAAACCAACCGGATGGGAATGGGACAACCCACTGCACTAATATTACTTAATAATAAAGATTGGCTATAAGGTTATGTAAATCTCATTAAAAAAATAAGAAAAGGTTCTTGCTCACCTCTGATTACCGGGGTACCTGGTATTATTAACTTGGATCAGAACAAAGAAATATTCATTAATCTTATTACACAAAATATATTGAAACGGTTATAATGTACCGGCACAAATGGAGCACACATATTCTGTGGTTGTAAATAAGTACCCCACCAAATGAGTGGGTAAACTATGATTGAGAAGGATGTATCAGCTCAATAAACAAATATAACACCTGAATTGAGACTATCTGTGACGTCACTATGATAGCTAACAGCTATGCACTAAAAAAATGCCTTAAGGGCGGTATCAACTTAAGATCTGACTTAGATGTGGTTATTGTATAGTAGTGGTCTCTCAGCTTCTCAATATGTTTACCCAAGAATCCAGCGCCTTGGTAAGTGTGTGGACTCTAGGAGGTGTACAACACTCGAATACGCACGTAGTTACGAAGGAAGTAGAAGGTAGACTGTGTGAGGACGAATACTATGGACAGCGGAGACAATACACATTGACAGTGATGGGTGGACGTTGAAAATAGAGCTGGCACCAAGCTGGTAGTTGAAATTCAAATGCAGTGGCTTCAAACTCGATATCCGAATATGAATCTGATGTGAAGGTTTTACGTTGACTTGATGGTAGAACGTGGATTTAATACGACCAGATGGTTGAATGAACCCTAAAATAAACATTACCAGTCTAACTTCCGATTCCAATTGAGTTCAGGGGATCTTATTAGTCATAATACTAACCTCAATGTGACAGAGGGTTCTTGGACGGCCCTGTTGGTCTATTTGCCGTCTGACAACCAGCTCCTTTTCCGTGATTGAATCAATTAACTAATGGACTTCCTAAAATACACAACGCAAATTCTCAGAGCCATGTTCGAGAAGTTCTACGAAGAACTTACCTTGACCCCCAAAATCCCGTAAATCGGAAAGATTTTCTTTAAAATATACAGCGTCTATAATCGCAAACAATATAAGGAAATTTCTAAACCAGAAATTTCTCAGAACCATCCAACGATGAACTATATAATTGAAAGTTTGCAGCGAAGCGTTAGGAAATTCGACTCAGCCAATCTTCTTCCAACTTAACACGGAGATTCAAGAATAAATGACAGAAATTGACAGATGTGTACTTTAAGTCATCTGTCACCCGCCAAGGTGCGCTAGTAGTATACTCGTAACTTGGAACATAGAACGCCAACATTGAGTAGAATACAAATGTCATGACTTTATCAAACTTCTTACTGCAGATTTTTTTTTAGTCACGAGGGGGTTAGGGTTCAGGTGCTCTAATGGTTACCGCTCAGCCATTAATTGACTCATGGTGCACCCATACTCACAGGTATTAAGCAGAGTCCCATCCTAAATTCTTTGCGAACATTGAGATTCGTCGGACTATGTTTTCCTGCACTCCCTTCTGGTTTGTGCCTAGGAAGATATCTAGACAGGAGGCTCGCCTTCTGCACATGGCAGGGCAATCGAAGACCACGTGCTTTGCAGTTTCCTCTGCTTCTCCACACATCCTGCAATGGGCATTTGTTATTTCAATCCACATTTTTACTAGGTGTGCGTTGAATATCCAGTGGCCAGTTATGAATCCTACCAGTTTTCGCAGTTCTTTCCTACCCAGTCTAAACGCATTTTCTGCGTAGGAACTCGATGGTCTTTTTAGCATTCTTTTGGACTTTTGTCCCTTGATTTCGTTCCAGCGCTTTTGGTGTTCAAGCGACACCCAGTTAGAAACAGTTTTTCGTACGGCGCTGTATGAAACGCCGTATGCTGGTTCTGGTCCCATGAGGGTGAGATGAGCTCCTTTCTTGGCACACTTATCAGCTCCCTCATTTCCAGCTACCCCTGTATGGCTTGGCACCCAAGTAAGAATTACTCTATTGTCTTTTGCCAAGGTATTCAAGGTATTGTGACAGTCCCACACTATCTTCGACGTACAGTTGTGGCTTGCTAAGGCCAAAAGGGCCGCCCGACTATCCGTGTTCACAGAGATGGTATTTTTGTTATATTTCCTGTCTATGCATGTTCTGCCGCATTCGATGAGTGCAGCTATTTCTGCTTGAAATACGGTCGTCATTTTGCTAAGGCAAACACTTATGCTTTGCCTGGGTCTGACGCTGTAAACGCCTGCTCCTGTACCCGTTAGGGTCTTTGACCCGTCGGTGTACCAGGTGATACTGTTCAACATGCGTTGAGGTTCTCCCTGGGCTCATTCGGATCTGCCACTCAAGTTGACACGATATGGTATTTCAGTTTCCACGACCTTGGGCATTCTGTCAGGTGGCATTTCAATGATGTCGCACCTCAACGTGTCGTGTATTTTAGTATGTTTCATAGCATGGTGCTTGCACCAGTTGCCATTGCATTGCATTCTATATGCAGCCATTTTAGCCTCCCCCTGTATATAAAGATCTAATGGTGGGATGTTTAGCAGTATTTCCAATGCTGCGGTTGGGGCGCCCTTCATGGCGCCTGTAATGCTCAGACACGCAGCTCGCTGCACTTTAGAGAGCGTTTTGGCGGCTGTGCTCTGCTGAACTTTAGGCCACCATGCAATCGCACCATACACCCTCATTGGTCTGATTACTCTGGTGTACAACCAGTTTACCATTGTCGGAGTTAGGCCCCAGGTGCACCCAATTGCTCGTCTCATCGTCATTAGCGTAATCTGAGAACGGCTTGTGATGCTCGCTAGATGGCTGTTCCAGGTTAGCTTGTCATCTAACCGGATTCCTAGATATTTTGCCTCCCTGGCAACCTTTATCTGATTGCCGAAGAGTTTTGGCACACTAGTAATCTCTGCGATTCGCTGTTTTGTAAATGGTACCATGATGGTTTTCGAGGGATTGACAGACAATCCCTCCGCATCACACCATCTCTCCACTACGGACATTGCCCTCTGCATTAGTTCCAGGCAGATGCCCACGTGTTTTCCCCGTATTAGAATGATGATGTCGTCAGCATATCCTTGAACATACCACCCCTGCTCGTTTAGTGTGACAAGGTCATCGGCTACCAGATTTCACAGCTTTGGTGACAGAATGCCTCCCTGTGGACATCCCCTTTTTGTCTTCACCTCGCTTGTGACACCAAAAAGGGATGCTTGTGCTCTTCTGCTGCTTAGCATGTTCTCTATACATCGGGTGATTGTCCTGTCTGTGTCTCTGGATTCCAGCTTTGACAATATTGAGCGAGTGCTCGTATTGTCAAATGCTCCTTCTATATCCAGGAACACAGCCAGTGCAACTTCTTTGTAAGTAATGGCTTGCTCTATCTTGCTCACCAAGCTATGCAAGGCTGTTTCGCAAGATTTACCACTTTGGTAGGCATGTTGATTAGGGTGCAGCGGCTTGTTACCCAGCACCGTGACCCTCAAATGCTTATCTATCATCTTCTCTAATGCCTTAAGAAGAAATGACAAGAGACTTATCGGACGATGAGCCTTTGCAGTATAGTAAGAGGGTCTTTCAGGTTTTGGTATGAATACCACCTTTGAGATTTCCCACACCATAGGTATAACTCCTGTGGCTAGGCTTAGTCTGAACAGATTCACAAGTCTTGGAGTTATTATGTCGGCGCTTTTTTGGAGTAGTACAGGGTAAATTCCGTCCATTCCAGGCGCCTTGAAGGGATCGAGAGATTGAATAGCCCATGTCACAGACCCATATGTGACTATGGAGTTTGCACAAGTCCAGCTATCACGAGTTGCCAGACCGCGGGCAACTTGCCGTTCTTCTCTGACTTCGCTCGTTGCTTCGACTTGTATTTCGGTGGATCCCGGGAAGTGCGTACTGAGCATTACTGACAGCGTCTCCTCCGGTCCATCCGTGTGTGAGCCGTCTTCTTTGAGTACGGTCTCTGGAGTAATAACTGGACTTTGAGCCATAGCTCTGTGGAGCTTTGCACAGTCAGAGACATTTTCAATGTCCTGACAGAAATTTCTTCATGAGCTTCTCTTGGCTTTCCTCACTGCTTTATTGAATTCAGTGAGCGCCTTCGTATGACTGTTCCAATTTCCTGTACGTTTGCACTGATTGTACAGCCTTCGAACGTTCCTTCTCATCGATTCGAGCTTCCTGTTCTACCAACGTGCATTTCTGTTGGTCGTTCTGACCGTCTCAGGGCAGGTCTCGGTGTATGAGTTCATTATGGCATTGTTAATGTCACAAGTCATTCTCTCCACCACTTGCCCTGAGACTGGGTCAAGTGAGGCTAGATCGGTTTCCAATTCCTTCCGAAATGCTTCCCAATCTGTATTCCTTGGGTTTCCATAAGTCTCTTTTTTATAAGTCAACTTAATAGTAAAGGATATGTAATTGTGATCCGACGCTGAGGCTTCGTCTAATACCTCCCAGCCCTTAATTTTGCTAGCCACTAAGTGGCTGGCCAAAGTTATGTCCAGAACCTCTTCCCTAAGCAAATTCCCCCTTCTTTTCTGAAAAGTTGGATTACGGCCTTGATTCAGTAAAGTTAAATTCGACTTTATTAGGTAATCAATAAGGTACTCACCCCGTTTATTGGTGTTGGAGCTCCCCCAGGCCAGATGGTGGGCATTGGCGTCCATTCCCAAGATGGGGTGCTTCCCCGTCTCTGATCCGTGTTCCACTATTCTCCTCATTTCCATGGACAGAGGTGCTTCTGTGGAATCGTATGACAGGTACACTGATGCAAGCAGGATTCTGATGTTTCCATCACCTGTCTGCAGGTGTACCTCAGTCACGGCAGTGTCCCTAGAACAATAATCCGTTATTTTCAACATTTTGATATTGTTCCTGATAAAAATACATGCCCTTGGGTTTGCATTATCAGTGTCGTAGATTAACTTACCCTTCGCAGCGCTCATTCCCAATACTCTGCGTTTGACGGTCCATGGTTCTTGAATAAGAACCACTCCTATGTCATCAGCCAGGATCTACCGGCAGAGCATCGCCGTCGCCGCTCTACTGTGATGCAAGTTGATGTGCAGCACTGCGGTCATCTTTGCTGTCTTTATATGATCCCCCCTGCAACTTGAAGAGAACTCTTTCTGCTCCCACGAATGGACGCATACCAAGTTTCCTCAGCTTCTGCAGGGATTCGTCGTCAATGTGGATGACTAGGAACTGTCCTTCTGGCGTGGTATTACCACCCACAACAGCCCAGTGCTCGGTGTTTAATCCACTCTGACTCTTTAGACCAAGCATCACATCTTCCTTGGTCTCCGCTCCGGTGGATCGTGGTACAAAAGTTGTGACTTTGCACATCTTCACAAGGTTTTTGGCCGGGCCCAGTCTCAGCTGAATCTCGCCAAACGGATTCATCTGCTTGAACTGGTCTTCTAGCCATACCTTTGTGGTAGAATTTGCGCAGCCTACAACTACTGCTCCGTTCTCAGGATGGCAGCTGGATATTCTGACGTCTTCGCCCCGAAGGGCACGTCTCCCCAGCTCCATTTTGATTTTTAAGGCTGTCTCTTTGTCCAGCCTTGTTTCTGGATGGTTCACATGGACAATTGCCATCTTTTCAACCATCAGTTTCTCGGCGAAGGCTCTCTCGGAGCTTCCCTCTGCGTTAGATCTTTTTGGCATCCTTACAGATTCCTCCGGAGTTCGCTGCGAGTGCAACCTCCTGGAGTTACATGTTTGGATGATTACAGTTGGGCTTCGGGTTTCGTATCTTGCCTCGGCTTCACCCCCGCACCCAGGGTTCCAGAGGAACCGGATTTGCTAAGGGGTGGTACAGCCGGGGCACCATGCTTCTTCTTCCACGCCAACTGTCTTTCTTTTCTGGAGAGAATCCTCTCGCCTTTAGCGAGGGCTTCTTCTCTCCTTAGACGTCTCAGTTCGCCTCTAGAGATCCTCTTTTTTTGTTCTCTCTTTAGCGCCTGCCTACCTGGGTTCTTTGAGGTGTTGCCCTCCTCCCCAGAACTTAGCAACTTATCCTCCTCCATCGATGTAAGAGAATTGTTGCTTGTTGTCTGAATAGGAAAGCCTGCGGTTTCTAGGCCACATTCCAATTCAGGAGTTTTTCCTTTATGTTTCGGATCATCCATAATGTTCCCACGAGTACCAAGTTAGCGCGGTCCATTCCTCCAGTGACCCGTTTGGGAGAATAAGGG
Organism: Galeruca laticollis; assembly: GCA_963921935.1. NCBI lineage: Eukaryota > Metazoa > Arthropoda > Insecta > Coleoptera > Chrysomelidae > Galeruca > Galeruca laticollis. The sequence goes on along the minus strand of OY998177.1, from coordinate 20,479,437 downwards.
TGATACTCTGGGAGGTCGCTGGGTTTCCCAGAGGCTCCGTTTGCGACGGTGCTCCTCCACCGCCATGCACCCATTGGCACGGGTCGCTTGACACCTTGGGTTGGGGGATGTTTATCGACCTCCCGGTCTCGATACGCTGAGTTCAGTTGCAACAGAGCCACCACGTTAAGGCTATAATCTATCATCACACACTCCCAATCATCTTGGTAGTACCCAGCGGTCATGGGACAGTTTGAGGAGGTGCAATGTTCTAGGACTCTCCGTGCAAAACCTGTCCCCTGGGATCTGCCTCCTTTCAACTTTACGCCGATTGAGAAAGGGCACAGACCCCCTCGATCCTTTTTACTGCAGATCATGCCTATTACATTTGTATTCGATATAAGAGGCAATGAATAATCAGCCAGTTATCATTGAAATATAATGGTTATAGTGTAATAAATACCAAAATAAGAAACATAGGGAGGATCATCCTGTATAACAAATTACTTTTTATATTGTAACGTTTAAACTATAGAAAGCGGTCGTTAACACCGATATAATGAAACAAAACACTTATCTAAACAGTCTGTCTTGTTGCAAAAAGAAAAAATAATATTTTAACAGGAAATAATAATTGCGTCAAAATAACAAAATTTTGCGGAATCAAATAAAAATTCATTGTTAATCGAGGTAAAAAACCTATTACACAATTACGTCGAACGATAAGTTCCACCAATCAAAAATTAACATGTACAAAAAATAAACGACTGCTGACATAGGGAAAAATGCCGAAACGACGAAAATGTAACAATTGAAGGGCAGTTGGAAAAACTCGCGGTCGGGAACGGTCTAGTTTTTTTTTGGGTTCGCGGATAGCAGTTTTTGAGGAGTCCTGAGTTTGAGTAACTTATAATTAGGACGTAGTGTTTTAACTATCAAGTGTAATTTTTTTTGAAAGGGGAGAAGAAGATTACAAAGGAGCGTCTACTGTACGCTCTCTGAAGGGGTTTCTTTTTTTTTGTTCGAAACGCGAGTCGTCATTACAGATCTCACACCTCTACATCTGGTGATAGAAAGATCTGCCCTAGAGGCAATTCTTAGAATATCTAAGGCAGGTTCAGGCAATGACAGTATTAAAAATCAGGGAGCTTGGTCCTCTCTGACAAGATACATCTCATCAGCGAATCTTCCCAGTGGCGAAATGATCAGGAAAGTAAGCATCGAAAAGAATTTCACTACGATGATAAATACGAGGAGAGACTGGGAAAGGGAATACACCACCCAAACTCTCAAAGAAAACACCATTATATGATATACGGATGGTTCAAAAACAACCATTGGAGCAGCCTCTGGAGTATTTGGGCCTGGTACCAGATACTCATTATCGTTAGGCTCCTTCCCGAGCGTCTTTCAGATAGAAATACTATAGCAATCGAAAGATGCGTGGAAATGAACCTAGAAGGAAACTACCAGAAATGTGATATATCGATCTATTCTGATAGTCAAGCAGCTATCAAAGCATTGAGCTCCCATGTCATTGACTCAAAGTTGGCATGGGAGTGCCGAAGAAAACTTTTATGAATTAGGCAAGAATAGCAGGGTCTCTTTAATCTGGGTTTCTGGCCACTCGGGAATCACGGGAAGTGAAGAGTCCAATACAATTGCCAGGAAAGGAGCACAAATGCCCTTTATTGGCCCGGAGCCTTTCTGTGGTGTAGGAAAATGCTCCTACAAGAAAGAGTTTCGGAATAAAGACGAAACCGAAAGAGAAGCACTCTGGCGGTGCCTTCCCGGGTTGGATTATTCCAAAAAGTTCCTGCGGAACTTTGACACTGCTAGATCCAAAAAATATTTGGACCTCAGTAAAGATAAGCTACATGTCCTCACGGGCTTTCTTACAGGACACTGCCGCCTTAGGAAGCACTTAATGAGAATAGATCTAGCAGAGATTGACGAGTGTAGATTCTGTGGGAAGGAGGATGAAACTCCGGATCACCTAGTTCTGGAATGCCTCGCCATTGCAAGCCAACGCAAGAAATGCTTCGGACAAGAAACTTGAAAGAGTGAGGACCTAACCTCATTGAAGCCGTTCCAAATACTAGAGTTCACTAGAACCTTGGAACTGGAAGGCGAGCTGTAGTAGTAGCGAGAACAGCTCTGATAGGTGGGGGAACACAATAAACATTTGGTTTCAGTGCACTGTAACCCCGTTAAAATCTAATCTATCTATAACGATTTTATCTCCATAAAGTATTTTTATTTCCGAATTGTTCGAATTTGAAGATGTTGAACGTTACTTGTTTCACGACGTGGGAAGGTACATGTACAAAAAGAAAAAATTATATGGTTCATCCAACGTGTTAAGAACCCGACTTAATAATTTCAGAAAAAAAATTCTCTAAACCACGCAACAATGACGGCAGGGAAGTGTATAATAAAAAATGTTATCAAAAATATTACAGTTTTGTTCATGATTTATGATGGTCGTAGAAAAAGTATAGTATACAATTTGCATGAAATGACCCATTTCCTTCTCGTAGGTATATTAAATTTCATATACCTACTCGTGGGAAATGTGTGTTATTTCACGTTCATTGTACAATTTACTATTGTCACATTCACATATGAAAAAACTCGCTACTCTAGTTTTTATTTTTTAAAACACAAAAATGAGGTCCATTATTATTTCAAGATCTACAAACATGAAATCGAAAATTTCCACGACAAGAAGATTAAATTTCTACACACCGACAATGATAAGGGGGAGTACCTTAACCGTGAATTTGACCAGTTCCTTCAAGGGCATTGGAATACAGCGCCGTCTATCAGATCCATACACTCCACAGCAGAATGGACTTGCGGAACGAATGAACAAATCATTTCTCGAAAAGGCAAGTTGTATGATGATTGAATCCAGTGCTTCTCATATCCTATGGGCAGAAGCGATTCATACATAAAATGACTGGTAGATATGTTGCCCATCTCGCTCATTGAATCACATAACACCGTATCACGCATGGACTGAAAACATCCCATCTGCATGCCATCTTGATGTCTTCGGGAGGAAAGCATTCATCTGAACAGAAAAGGTGGACAAGAAAAATTCGCGCCTCGAACCATAGGAGTTTTCGTCAGATACTCAGGAATATCCAAAGCTTTTAGTATTTGGATACCGTCTCGACGCAAAATTGAAGTAAGCCGTTATGTGGAAATCGTGGAATATTATCCGTGCCAAAGCCAGAAAAATACCGCTATAGACCACTTCTTCAGGGAGATTAAAATTGGATCAGAAGTTCCAACCAAGCCAGATGAAGGAAACCTTGGCTGCAATCGCTATTCTGGGAAACGAATTTCTGTGGTGACCAAAAATCCTGTAGCAGCACTTATACCCCCCAATTCTGGAAAATCCCATTCCGGGAGATTCTAATTACGAAGCAGATTCAACTAATTTTCAACAACTGTTTAGCTACTGATGCGAACTCTTCAGGATGAGACGAAGCCATCACAAATGAGATAATTTCTCATCTCACAAATTACGCCCCTCAAGGGAAAAATGTCATTGATTGCAAAATGGTTCTAAAAGAAAAATACAAAGCGGACGGCACTCTTGACAGAAAAAAGCATGGCTTGTAGCTAGGGGCTTCAACCAACGCCCACTCATTGATTTCACATTATTCTATGCTCAAGTTGCTAAAATCAGAAATTTTACCTATACCTATGTTTCTGTTGCCAAGCTCAGTTATATGCGTCTATTGCTAGCACTCCCAGCTGAACGAGTAATGAAGGTACGCCAACTCGGCGTCCCTACTGCCCACCTAAACGGCGACATTGAGGAGGATATCTACATGGAGTACTCCATTATTAAAAGTTAAAATATATTAAGATAGCATTCCTGACAAAACGGTGCCTCATGACGTCATCAAAAAGGCTAAGGAAATGTTAGCCAATATGAAGCAAATTCCTAGTGGAAATTGTATCTCTCATCTCCGTAAAGGAAATTGGTTTCAAACCATCAATTGCGGATCCCTCAATTTATACATCATCAGGTGATGAAATGATAGCCGTTTATATTGATGATTTGTTTAACGCACCAAAACACGATAAAGCTTTCCAAAAGGTGAAAAACGATTTTTCAGCATATTTTGACATGTGTGAATGACATGAGCGACGCCGATTTGGGATCTTGTAAAGTCGACGGCTACTACTTTATTTATGCAAAATGCAGTTGTCAGCAAATGCAGTTGTCACTTGGTGCTCAAAGAAGCAAAGCACAGTGGCACTAGCTACCGCTCACTCCGAATACTACGCCATAACTGGAGCCACCAAAGACGCCATTCATCTGAAACATCTAATCAACGATATCTGCATCGAGTAATATAAGATCACCATATTCTACGACAATCAAGCAGCCGAAAAAATCGTCACCGATTTAATGGTAAGCTCCAAATCAAATCATATCGACATCAAGCAGCACTTTGCCGTGAAAGAGTAGACATGTTGTTGAAGTACTTGTGCACGGAAGAAATGATGGCTGAAGCCGTTGGCAAAACCTCGTTACCACCATCTGGCACAGCAGATGCCCACTAAACAAGAAACATAACAAGTCTTTTTTGTGATATTATTTTAAGAGACTTTTTGTGATGTTTATTTAAAATGTTAATAAGATATCTCCTAGATGTCTTCATTTTATTACCAACTATAATATCCATGTCATGTAAATAAAACATATTTTTGATGTACACAATAATACTTGAATTCGCAGTTACATACACATCCTCTGAACTTATTTTTAGCAACTTCCTATAGGAAACATTCATACAATGTTAATTTGTATACTTCTCACTAATATCACATACAGAACGTTACTGTAATATTACAAATTAACATGTTTCTAAGATGATCACATGTTGCAGTTACTATCACATCATTCGAAATAATTTTAGTAAGTTCGTGTGATTACGTCTTTATGATGTTAGTTCATAAAACTCTCAGTAATATCACATATTAAACATCACAGTAACATAAAAAAAAAAGAACAAAACAGAAGAGGAATTGACGAACGAACAATTATCTGGTGCTCTATTCTGCAACATAAGAGAGTGCTCGTGCACGAATACTCATCGATAGGAGTACTCTCTCCTATGTGTTGCCCTCCTCCCCAGAACTTAGCAACTTATCCTCCTCCATCGATGTAAGAGAATTGTTGCTTGTTGTCTGAATAGGAAAGCCTGCGGTCTCTAGGCCACATTCCAATTCAGGAGTTTTTCCTTTATGTTTCGGATCATCCATAATGTTCCCACGAGTACCAAGTTAGCGCGGTCCATCCCTCCAGTGACCCGTTTGGGAGAATAAGGGTGATACTCTGGGAGGTCGCTGGGTTTCCCAGAGGCTCCGTTTGCGACGGTGCTCCTCCACCGCCATGCACCCATTGGCACGGGTCGCTTGACACCTTGGGTTGGGGGATGTTTATCGACCTCCCGGTCTCGATACGCTGAGTTCAGTTGCAACAGAGCCACCACGTTAAGGGTATAATCTATCATCACACACTCCCAATCATCTTGGTAGTACCCAGCGGTCATGGGACAGTTTGAGGAGGTGCAATGTTCTAGGACTCTCCGTGCAAAACCTGTCCCCTGGGCTCTGCCTCCTTTCAACTTTACGCCGATTGAGAAAGGGCACAGACCCCCTCGATCCTTTTTACTGCAGATCATGCCTATTACATTTGTATTCGATATAAGAGGCAATGAATAATCAGCCAGTTATCATTGAAATATAATGGTTATAGTGTAATAAATACCAAAATAAGAAACATAGGGAGGATCATCCTGTATAACAAATTACTTTTTATATTGTAACGTTTAAACTATAGAAAGCGGTCGTTAACACCGATATAATGAAAAAAAACACTTATCTAAACAGTCTGTCTTGTTGCAAAAAGAAAAAATAATATTTTAACAGGAAATAATAATTGCGTCAAAATAACAAAATTTTGCGGGATCAAATAAAAATTCATTGTTAATAGAGGTAAAAAACCTATTACTCCATTACGTCGAACGATAAGTTCCACCAATCAAAAATTAACATGTACAAAAAATAAACGACTGCTGACATAGGGAAAAATGCCGAAACGACGAAAATGTAACAATTGAAGGGCAGTTGGAAAAACTCGCGGTCGGGAACGGTCTAGTTTTTTTTGGGTTCGCGGATAGCAGTTTTTGAGGAGTCCTGAGTTTAAGTAACTTATAATTAGGACGTAGTGATTTAACTATCAAGTGTAATTTTTTTTGAAAGGGGAAAAGAAGATTACAAAGGAGCGTCTACTGTACGCTCTCTGAAGGGGTTTCTTTTTTTTTGTTCGAAACGCGAGTCGTCATTACAGATCTCACACCTCTACATCTGGTGATAGAAAGATCTGCCCTAGAGGCAATTCTTAGAATATCTAAGGCAGGTTCAGGCAATGACTGTATTAAAAATCAGGGAGCTTGGTCCTCTCTGACAAGATACATCTCATCAGCGAATCTTCCCAGTGGCGAAATGATCAGGAAAGTAAGCATCGAAAAGAATTTCACTACGATGATAAATACGAGGAGAGACTGGGAAAGGGAATACACCACCCAAACTCTCAAAGAAAACACCATTATATGGTATATGGATGGTTCAAAAACAACCATTGGAGCAGCCTCTGGAGTATTTGGGCCTGATACCAGATACTCATTATCGTTAGGCTCCTTCCCGAGCGTCTTTCAGGTAAAAATACTATAGCAATCGAAAGATGCGTGGAAATGAACCTAGAAAGAAACTACCAGAAATGTGATATATCGATCCATTCTGATAGTCAAGCAGCTATCAAAGCATTGAGCTCCCATGTCATTGACTCAAAGTTGGCATGGGAGTGCCGAAGAAAACTTTTATGAATTAGGCAAGAATAACAGGGTCTCTTTAATCTGGGTTTCTGGCCACTCGGGAATCACGGGATGTGAAGAGTCCAATACAATTGCCAGGAAAGGAGCACAAATGCCCTTTATTGGCCCGGAGCCTTTCTGTGGTGTAGGAAAATGCTCCTACAAGAAAGAGTTTCGGAAGAAAGAGGAAACCGAAAGAGAAGCACTCTGGCGGTGCCTTCCCGGGTTGGATCATTCCAAAAAGTCCCTGCGGAACTTTGACACTGCTAGATCCAAAAAATATTTGGACCTCAGTAAAGATAAGCTACATGTCCTCACGGGCTTTCTTACAGGACACTGCCGCCTTAGGAAGCACTTAATGAGAATAGATCTAGCAGAGATTGACGAGTGTAGATTCTGTGGGAAGGAGGATGAAACTCCGGATCACCTAGTTCTGGAATGCCTCGCCATTGCAAGCCAACGCAAGAAATGCTTCGGACAAGAAACTTGAAAGAGTGAGGACCTAACCTCATTGAAGCCGTTCCAAATACTAGAGTTCACTAGAACCTTGGAACTGGAAGGCGAGCTGTAGTAGTAGCGAGAACAGCTCTGATAGGTGGGGGAACACAATAAACATTTGGTTTCAGTGCACTGTAACCCCGTTAAAATCTAATCTATCTATAACGATTTTATCTCCATAAAGTATTTTTATTTCCGAATTGTTCGAATTTGAAGATGTTGAACGTTACTTGTTTCACGACGTGGGAAGGTACATGTACAAAAAGAAAAAATTATATGGTTCATCCAACGTGTTAAGAACCCGACTTAATAATTTCAGAAAAAAAATTCTCTAAACCACGCAACAATGACGGCAGGGAAGTGTATAATAAAAAATGTTATCAAAAATATTACAGTTTTGTTCATGATTTATGATGGTCGTAGAAAAAGTATAGTATACAATTTGCATGAAATGACCCATTTCCTTCTCGTAGGTATATTAAATTTCATATACCTACTCGTGGGAAATGTGTGTTATTTCACGTTCATTGTACAATTTACTATTGTCACATTCACATATGAAAAAACTCGCTACTCTAGTTTTTATTTTTTAAAACACAAAAATGAGGTCCATTATTATTTCAAGATCTACAAACATGAAATCGAAAATTTCCACGACAAGAAGATTAAATTTCTACACACCGACAATGATAAGGGGGAGTACCTTAACCGTGAATTTGACCAGTTCCTTCAAGGGCATTGGAATACAGCGCCGTCTATCAGATCCATACACTCCACAGCAGAATGGACTTGCGGAACGAATGAACAAATCATTTCTCGAAAAGGCAAGTTGTATGATGATCGAATCCAGTGCTTCTCATATCCTATGGGCAGAAGCGATTCATACAGAAAATGACTGGTAGATATGTTGCCCATCTCGCTCATTGAATCACATAACACCGTATCACGCATGGACTGAAAACATCCCATCTGCATGCCATCTTGATGTCTTCGGGAGGAAAGCATTCATCTGAACAGAAAAGGTGGACAAGAAAAATTCGCGCCTCGAACCATAGGAGTTTTCGTCAGATACTCAGGAATATCCAAAGCTTTTAGTATTTGGATACCGTCTCGACGCAAAATTGAAGTAAGCCGTTATGTGGAAATCGTGGAATATTATCCGTGCCAAAGCCAGAAAAATACCGCTATAGACCACTTCTTCAGGGAGATTAAAATTGGATCAGAAGTTCCAACCAAGCCAGATGAAGGAAACCTTGGCTGCAATCGCTATTCTGGGAAACGAATTTCTGTGGTGACCAAAAATCCTGTAGCAGCACTTATACCCCCCAATTCTGGAAAATCCCATTCCGGGAGATTCTAATTACGAAGCAGATTCAACTAATTTTCAACAACTGTTTAGCTACTGATGCGAACTCTTCAGGATGAGACGAAGCCATCACAAATGAGATAATTTCTCATCTCAAAAATTACGCCCCTCAAGGGAAAAATGTCATTGATTGCAAAATGGTTCTAAAAGAAAAATACAAAGCGGACGGCATTCTTGACAGAAAAAAGCATGTCTTGTAGCTAGGGGCTTCAACCAACGCCCACTCATTGATTTCACATTATTCTATGCTCAAGTTGCTAAAATCAGAAATTTTACCTATACCTATGTTTCTGTTGCCAAGCTCAGTTATATGCGTCTATTGCTAGCACTCCCAGCTGAACGAGTAATGAAGGTACGCCAACTCGGCGTCCCTACTGCCCACCTAAACGGCGACATTGAGGAGGATATCTACATGGAGTACTCCATTATTAAAAGTTAAAATATATTAAGATAGCATTTCTGACAAAACGGTGCCTCATGACGTCATCAAAAAGGCTAAGGAAATGTTAGCCAATATGAAGCAAATTCCTAGTGGAAATTGTATCTCTCATCTCCGTAAAGGAAATTGGTTTCAAACCATCAATTGCGGTTCCCTCAATTTATACATCATCAGGTGATGAAATGATAGCCGTTTATATTGATGATTTGTTTAACGCACCAAAACACGATAAAGCTTTCCAAAAGGTGAAAAACGATTTTTCAGCATATTTTGACATGTGTGAATGACATGAGCGACGCCGATTTGGGATCTTGTAAAGTCGACGGCTACTACTTTATTTATGCAAAATGCAGTTGTCAGCAAATGCAGTTGTCACTTGGTGCTCAAAGAAGCAAAGCACAGTGGCACTAGCTACCGCTCACTCCGAATACTACGCCATAACTGGAGCCACCAAAGACGCCATTCATCTGAAACATCTAATCAACGATATCTGCATCGAGTAATATAAGATTACCATATTCTACGACAATCAAGCAGCCGAAAAAATCGTCACCGATTTAATGGTAAGCTCCAAATCAAATCATATCGACATCAAGCAGCACTTTGCCGTGAAAGAGTAGACATATTGTTGAAGTACTTGTTTACGGAAGAAATGATGGCTGAAGTCCTAACCAAGCCGTTGGCAAAACCTCGTTACCACCATCTGGCACAGCAGATGCCCACTAAACAAGAAACATAACAAGTCTTTATTGTGATATTCTTTTAAGAGACTTTTTGTGATGTTTATTTAAAATGTTAATAAGATATCTCCTAGATGTCTTCATTTTATTACCAACTATAATATCCATGTCATGTAAATAAAACATATTTTTGATGTACACAATAATACTTGAATTCGCAGTTACATACACATCCTCTGAACTTATTTTTAGCAACTTCCTATAGGAAACATTCATACAATGTTAATTTGTATACTTCTCACTAATATCACATACAGAACGTTACTGTAATATTACAAATTAACATGTTTCTAAGATGATCACATGTTGCAGTTACTATCACATCATTCGAAATAATTTTTAGTAAGTTCGTGTGATTACGTCTTTATGATGTTAGTTCATAAAACTCTCAGTAATATCACATATTAAACATCACAGTAACATAAAAAAAAGAACAAAACAGAAGAGGAATTGACGAACGAACAATTATCTGGTGCTCTATTCTGCAACATAAGAGAGTGCTCGTGCACGAATACTCATCGATAGGAGTACTCTCTCACTCATCGCTCACATAATTCTTAAAACCGTATTCACGATCGGCGACTCCACTACATTTGGCTCAGCGTTGCCAAATGGAACGGCCAGTTTTGACCTACTATTTAGTAGTTTAAATGTACTTTAGGTTATATGAGGATAAGAAACAAAGAAATATTTTTAGATTATGTTGTTATTCACATATTTTAGGTGCGTTCTTTTTGACTGAGATCTCAGTTAATTTCAGCTCACATCAGTAGTGTGAGCGTTCTTTTTGTTTTACTCACTTTAAGTGAGCTGAGATTTTTCCTCCCCCTTCACCGATGCTGAATGTGTTGTAAGGGGGTATCAGTTGGAATTGAGTCGGAAATAAAGTGGAGGGGATGAAGAAATATTTGATTTGCTTGGTTTATTTGTAGTTTTAACCAAGGCTATCTAAGGTTTTAACCATTGACATATAAACAATAAACACAAATAATCTATTTTTCTTTTGTTACAAATTATGGATACATTAATTAACATTATTAGATGCTGATACGAATCTGTCGTATAGTTTAAATCTATCGACAGATCGCGCGCTTCAATTGAGATGTCGTTCTTTTTGGTGCTTACTCACATCACTTTATCTCAGATCACCTCTTAACTGAAGTGATCTGAGATCTCAGTCAAAAAGAACGCACCAATATTATATGTACATATATGTTGTTATTGTGGGTGATTTGAGATTGTGTGTATATTTCAGTTTTGTGTATATTAGTTATTTACTATATTAAAAAAAGACAATAATAATATTGTGTAAAGCACAAAAAACATTGTTAATAGAGTTTATGAACAATCATCCAGAATTGCGTAATGGAAAATTTACGCCAAATTTTACAATTAAAGCAGCACAGCACAGACATTATGCGCAAGTCCGTTCTCTTACTCTTCTGCTTGCACTCAGTAGAGTAGTCACCATAGAGAAAGTAATAATAAATTATATTACTTGTCTATGGTAGTCGCATAGGAGTATGTGAGCACTCTCCTCCTTTAGAGAATACGGCGGGCTTATTCTGTAACTTGCAACTGCCGATAATTGCGCAATTGTCGCTGTAAAACGCAGGTTTCGTATTCTCGAAGAAGCAACTGCAACCGCGATCGCAATTTATCTGTTAACTGCCTCTAGTGAGCAATTGGTTAACTAAAAATGTGCATTTTTCAGTTGTTCATGTGAAAAATACGTATTCTGTAAGCAATTTTTTAGCAATTACGACGCGATTACAACTGTTGAATAGCAATCACAATTATAGTAGTTGTAATTGAGTTGTTTGATAATTAAATCAAGTTTTCTTAACAGAAATAGAAGATAAGTAATAAATTATAACATTTTGTCAATAATAAACATGTTTTATTTGTACAAATAGTAATTTAGTGTGCTTACTAACTGCCCTCAGAAAAGTGGAGACAACTACCTAATATTTAATAACAATTACTTATCACCGTAATAAAATAAATAATAGTTATTATTTGTTTTTACGTATTTAGTAATGGCTCGTGCATTTTGGCAAGATCATTCCATTCTTTTTCAATGGTCTCCTTAGATCTTGCTCCAAGACCTACCCCTCTGGCCAGATTAGGATGACTAGTTAAATAGTCCAGCAACTCTTCCAAATGGCTATTGTAAACTCTGTGTTCTCCCATTTTCTGTATGTACATCAAAAACAATTAATAGTAGCAGTACCCATTCTCAAATTATTTTACTAACCTTTTTTTAAACAAATCATCTAAAAAAGTATTTGGAAACCCATTTCCAACTGCTTTTAGTTATCTAAAGAATTGTTTCGTACAGAATAATTTATTTAAAATTTGTGTTCAATTTCAGTAATGATGATTTTTCGACGCATCCTTGGTTCTTTATGCATATTAAATATTTTTTAAATTTGCTTTTGTTCATCAGCTGATTTATAATTACGTTCATTGCTACCCGATTGCAAGTGGCGCTAGTTTCACGACGTAAAAGTGCATCTTGACAGCAACCAGCAATTGCGATGCGACTACCTTACAGAATACCAAATTTTGCGACTGATTGTGCGACCGTTGTGCAATGGTTGCTAGTTGCAAAATAATTGTTGTTTTTACAGAATAAGCCCGCCGGTTTATAATTTTTAGAAGAGTGGCATGCGCAGTAACGCTAAATTGCGAGAGAGAACTCGTGCACGAGCTCTCGCTTGAGTTACAGAATACAGAATAGAGGTCCTGTGGAAACACATGACAAACATGAAATGGCGGATGGTTTTCAGTCTTGTGTTATATTTTATTTGCAGGCAGCACATATTTTGCAAGTAGTACTTGAATAAAGTGGCCTTATCGTTTGCGTTAGTTCCTATACTTAGCTTCAGTTTCTATGCTTAGTTATAATTCTTGTTATAATGGACGAACAACAGCTGTTATCGGTAAGTACCTATTCCAAAATCATAATTATTTAAAACTTAATACTCATTCAAGACTTTAATCGGCTATTGTACATTGAAATTCCAGGTGGCGGAATTGTATACTAACATTATATAATAGAGTTTACAAAATAACTTTTAAAATATTTTAGTTAGTAAGTATATTTTAAAAACGATTCACAATATTTTAAATCCTAGATATGTATTATACCCTACAAAAAACTTAATATTGCAAAAGGGTAGATATTATTATTAATAATAAAACATGCTCATATGTTGGCAGAGATTTGAATCTACAAGAAAATATTTTCAATGTTCAAGATGTTTCAGAAACTAATTACATAAATAAAATAAAAAAAAATAGTTGGTAATTATGTAAAGAAAGGGGAATGACTATTTCAGATAGTCTGATACAGACATTGTATTAAACAGTACAAATAATATTGAATCGAGTATCTCTAGCTCTAGTTTTTGTAGTAGCAGTCATAGCCATCAATATAGTATTGCAGGTTTGGAAAATTTTAACATTAATTCTAACAATTCTTGTGAACAATTAGAGACTATTTAAGACTTAAACAGAAATTTCTGTTAAAAAGCTCATTTCCATTTGAAAATACGCTGAATACAATAAAAAAGCTGTCCCTTACAATGGTACCTATTTTAATCTAGTTGAAGAATATGTAACTTGTGGCACTGAAAGCTCCAGTCAACAAACATAATTCAATTATTTATTATTGTAGGAACACAGCTATTGGATACTCAATTGGATACAATTAATTATAAACTCATTTAACTTGATAATGTGTTCATATCTCTTCTTCATAAGTAGTTTTTTTGTATACAGTGTGTTAATAATGCTTAGTTTTCATTAAGTTATAATTCCACGATGTTATATATATATAATATACAATATATTCCAGGATTAAAATAAGATGAGAATAGTATATTATTTTATACAGAAAAGTATTATGAAATTTCATGGCACACCTGAATTTACCTGCGAAACGGAGTGAGGCATGTAATAGAAGGTAAATCATGAAGTCACTTCTCGAAATAAAATATGTTGTTATTCCTTTGAAGAGCCCCGCATGTATCTTGTGGAAAATGGGTTCCAGTCAATTGATTGAAAATCCAGTTTGATGTAGTTTATGATGATCGATCAAAGGTCTCCATGGGCACAATTTGATCTAAAGTAATTGTTTTATTAGCTGCTGTTCAGAACACCTTTAAATGTTTCACAGATAAGGATTTTGAAGTGTACGTTATGGAATGGTTGAGGAGCTCGAAACAGCTCCTCTTGCGTAAGAAAAAGTAATCGTAAGTAAACGATAGAATTTTCTTTAATCAGATGGGATTTGTTGATTTAACGTAATGTTTCATAAAATCTTTATGGTTTAAAATTTTTATTAGTTCTAATATTATTAAAAAACTATTCTAATAAATTTTCTGTAAACTAGCTGTAATGTATGTGTATCCGTTAAACTTTATTAATTCAGTTTCAAAGTATGTTACATTATGGCAACTACAGATTAATATACCCTTTTTTATTTCTTGCTTTCACTGAATGCTTCCAATAGTTTCCACTTTCCACGCTTGTTATGTAATATGCTTAGACAATTTTTTTTTTAGGTTGGATTCCTGGACAAGATATTTTTTTTCTAATTTTGTACTGTACTGTTCATTAAAAGTGAATAAACGTTTTAAATCCTTTATTGCTTTTTTTGCTATTTTATTTTAAATGTACAGGGTGAACAATTAAGAACGACTGTGGGCCACATCTCAGAAAAGAATCATGATACAACTTTCAAAAAATTACCTTTAGGTAAGTGATACTGAAAAATTGCTGGAAGATAATTTGCAGTCGCTAAAATATCCGCTAGGGGTGGAATGAATACTCGAAAACATAATACTCCAAAAAAACATACTAAAGGTGTCCTAAAAATACAATTTTTGAAATCTTGAAGAGATTATGAAAAAATTCAATTAAGATTTTTTGCCATTATTCTTCAAATAATGGGTGGGGAGGTTCAAACTTATCAACAAATGTATAACTTTTTCTTTTTTTAACCGATATTATTGATTTTAGCTGCATTTAAAAGAGTTTTTCTGTTTAATAAGATGAATAACAAAATTTTGTATTCACTCCGAAATTTCAAATGTAAATTGAAGCATTTTTTCAATTTTTATATCTGATAACGTAAATCCCTTTTCATCAGAATTTAAAAAATGTCTCATTACATTTGACATTTCCGAGAAAATGGAAAAATTGTCGACTTTTTCACATAGCGTTGACAAAATTGTACAATTTTGTTATTTTTGTTAAGCATATCTTATTAAAGAGGAAAAACTCTTAAATGACGCCAAAAACATTGATATCGATTAAAAAACAAGTGTTTTATTTGTTTTTTAGGTTGAATCTCTCCCCACCCACAAAAGAATAAGTACAAAAAGTCCCTAACTACATTTTTTCATAATCTCATCAATAATTGTATTTCTAGGATACCTTTAGTATGCCTTTTTTGGAGATAATCACAGTATTATGTTTTTAAGTGTTCCTTCCACCCCATAGCAGATATTTTAGGAATTCAAAAACATTTCCCAGCTATTTTTCAGGGTCATTTTCCTGAAGAAATTGTTTAAAGTTGTACCAAGATTATTTTTTGAAATATGGCCGACAGTCGGCGTTCTTAGTTGTTCACCCTGTATTTACTGATTAGGCACAGAAACATCTATAGGATGTCATCTAGAATGTTTAAGGTATGTTTATTTAGAGGTTTAAGTAATGTCCATATAACATAATCTAAGAGAATACACTGTATTGTTTTTGATATGTTGCATTTAAATCATTGATAAGATGTTATTTTTTAGACATTGCAATTACATTGACAAGAAGTTAAAAGGCATTTCAGAATGTAACAGAAATGTTGTTTTTTTTTCGTTATAAAGACTTCCTTTTGAGGAAGTTCTAGCAACATCACAGTAATGTAAAAAGGCAGCGCTTTAGCATCGCTGAGACGTTAAGTTGAAACATCACAAAAGTTAACAGCCACAAGCTGGGCATAAAAGCGGTTGTATAGATGTGCATGCGATGAAAACAAGAGGAAAAAAAGGAAGAACATTATCACAATGTGATGTTGAATTAACATAACTGTAATATTTATTTGCATAGTGGGTGGGGTTATACTCGAAGAATTTTCGATAAATTCGACAGTATGGCAAATTACCTATTCATTCGTTTGGGTTGTGCTCAACAGCCCGGGCACTTGACCAAAATCATTGTACCGTTCCCAATATTATCTACTTCCACTCCAAAAGTTTCGTGTCCTCTATATAGGCCACTATAAGCTTATTTGGGGTGATTTTAAATAGTTCTGATGGTTGTATTGTTTCCTTTCTAAAATGCTTCTGCTTGAGTCCTTGTAAGTTATTGCATAAGCAGAGTATATGAATAGGTGTTTCATCCCTTAGTTTGCATTTCCTGCAGAAATGTTCACTCTGACTTTTCCAATTTTGTATAAATGTTGCCTTAGGGTACAGTGTCCAGTAACCACATCGGTAACTGTCTTCAGATGTGTCTTGCTCAGTTTCAGTAAACTGATTGAGAGTTCTTTGTTTACATTTCCCAATAAGCTTTTTGTGTGTAGGTGACCTTTTGTTAACCTCCATTTGATTTGGTGTCCCTTGCCTAGCCAGTTCTAGATTTCCGTTCTTATATAATCCTTTGTCATTCCACAGAACGGTTCCGGACCTATTTATTTATTTAGTGTATGGATTCATTACAATACGATAGTGAGACTAAAAGTCTGTAAAGACACAACATATATCATATCACAGATCTAATGATAAACTATATATTAATGTGCAAAAATTGCACAGCCATTCCATTGTGTCTTGAGATCACTCCACGACGTCCTGTAGGTTTCCATCGTAAGCGCGGTTTGGGCAATCTGAAACGATATGGCGGATCGTTTATCTCGGTGATCCGCAATTGCACTGCGGACTGTCAGCGAGGCCCCATCGGTGTAGGGAATCGACATATTTACCCTGTCCTGTCCGTATTCAGTTCAGCTAGGCCAGGTGGAACGTGTGAGGGCTGAGCCATTGGAGCCGATTTCGGGGTTGGTTATTTGGATGTAGTCAGATTCTGTTGTAGGCAGCCATCTTTCTGTCCATTGTTCTTTCATATTGAATTCATCAGTCATTTCGGAGGCGGTTAAATTCTGATAGATGGGTGTCTGGATTTCAGCCGCTGGCGGCCCTGCGTGATGATTGGGGCCTCCTCATGGATCGGTAAGCGCTCGTTTGACATGATTTTTCGATATTCTGTAGCCAGTGCTGCCGAGCGTCGTATATCCGGCGGGGCGATGTTACTCAGAGTAGGGAGCCATCTCACTGGGGTTGGTTTTATATGGTTCCAGTTATTGTTCTCATCGTTTGGTTTAACTGAACGTCGAATTTAATTGTGTGAACGCTACTTAGCCATACCTGTGCACAGTATTCTGCCGTATACTAGAGCCAGCGCAGAGCTTCGCAGTGTAGGCGCGGCAGCTCCCCAAGACGTTCCGGCGAGTTTAGCTATTATATTATTTCGTGTTCTTATTTTGGCGGCTATATTTGTAAGGTAGGCTCTGAACGTCAGTGTCCTGTCGAGTGTAATGCCCAGGTATTTAGGGGTACTGTTATGTTTTATGCCCTTGCCGTTAAAAGTAATATTGCGAGTGTCGTTCGCATAACGGTTAAATAAGTGAAAGAGGCAGGCCTCAGTCTTGCTGGTGTTGGGACAAAGTCGCTATCGTTTGAAGTAGTCGGCAAGTGCTATTAGATCTTCTTTTAGGGCCCTCTCTCCTGTTGTCTTAGTTCTATCTTGAAATGCAATGGCCAAGTCGTCGGCATAGAGAAACTTTTTTGATTTTGTTTCAGGTAAGTCAGCTGTGTAGATGTTAAACAGTGATGGAGCAAGTACTGGACCCTGAGGGAGGCCGTTGTTCAGCTTTCTGATGCCGCTCGTGGCGCCGTTAATATATATCTGGAATACTCTGTCCGTCAGGAGGCTCTTTATTAGCTGGCAAGTTTTGCGACAGAGTATGAGCCTCATCAGTTTGTAGAGGAGGCCTTCTCTCCACACAGTTCCGTATGCGCCCGTAAGGTCAATAAACGTGACAGCTGTTTTTACACACTTTTCGATCCCAGCCTCAATGAAAGTTGTTAAGGACAACACCTGATCGTAGCAGCCGCGTTCACTGCTAAAACCAGCCTGCTCGACGGGGACAGCAGCGTGAATGGTGGCATATATTCTATTACAGTGTTTTTCAACCTATTTCATTACACGACCCCCCTATAGTATCAAAAAATATTTCGCGACCTCCCAACTCTTTTTTCCATGTATGTTAAAAATATGTAATACTTTTAATTTTAGGCGTTTGCGTTATTTGCAATCTGATATAAACATATAATTAAGTATGTAAAACATATAATTTTAAATTAAATACGTGGCCAATTGATAACTAACAAACAAATTAGATGTATATAAATAAATAAAATATATCGTTAGGGCCTAGACTCCCAGCGCCATCTGTTGATAACACTAGGAACTAGTGCAGATTCCAGATGGCGCTGGTAGTCTACGAAAAATCCACAAGTTTCGAGACGCTAGAATGCGCTGGCCTATAAATACGGCGGTCGACCGCGGCCATGGCAGTTTGATGCTAGATAGCGAAGCAAGTGGTATCAGTAGCAATCCCGATAAGTAGAAACGATTCAGAAGTGTATATTCGGTGTTATGTGCAATGTGAGGTGCCTTGGAGTAATTATAGACTGATTTGTGAGCGTAAGTCACGCGTGGTCATGTCTGCTGTTTAGTTGTTTGAATAGCGCGAACCACTTGTTTTACGGTACGCATTTATTTGAGTTGTTATAATTTGAAAATGGATAAATTCCCGAAAAGATCATTAGAACCATCAACGTCTAGCGGGAGTAGTGGAATAAAGAAAAAACGTCTTTATGATGACAATTATTTAAAATTTGGGTTTACTGTCATCGACAGTAAACCGCAGTGCGTAATTTGCTTTGAAATTTTGTAAAGAGAAAGCATGAAACCATCGAACTTGGTACGCCACCTAAACACAAAACATCTTTAATGAAAAAAATAAACCCGTGGAAATTTTTGAGCGAAAATTAAAAGCACTTGAACAACAAAAAACTGCTATAGGACCAATGTCCAACCCGAATGAGAAAGCGTTGCTCGCTAGTTATCGAGTAGCTTTTCGTGTGGCTAAAGCAGGGAAATCTCACAATATTGCCGAAAATTTGATTTTACCAGCGGCTTTAGATATAACAGATATCATGTTTGGCAAGCAAGAGGTCGAAAAGCTCAAAGTATACCTCTCTATGACAATACCATTCAACGCAGGATAAGCAATATGGCGACTGATGTTCTTGATCAAGTCATAGTAAAAATAAAGAAAAGTTATTTTGTAACCTAGCAATTTGCTGAATCAACGGATATTGCAATTTGTAGTTTTTGGGCGTTTTGGAGAATGGAAGAAATACTATTTTGCAAGGCACTTCCCAAAAATACTACAGGTCAGTGCTTGCATGTCATGTTTCTTGAAACTACGCAAGATATGTATATCGATTGGGCACAAAAATGCATTGCTATTTGTAGTGACGGAGCAAAAGCCATGACTGGTGCGAAGAGTGGATTTATTGCTAGACTGAAAGAACAGTTGCCAAAAGCTTGTTGGATGCATTGCTTTCTCCATCGCCAAGCTCTTGCAGCCAAATCCTTACGTCAAGTTCTTAATATTATTATTAACATTGTAAATTCTATTAAAGGAAAAGCGTTGCAGACTCGATTGTTTCGAATCATTTGTGATATGGGGACACAATGTCACCAGAGCGAAAGCGTACCCAACACTTAGGCTCCGCCCCTACCAATCACAAGCACGCATCCGTGCATATCCCGGAGAAAATGTGTATAAGTAGGCGGCGGAAACCGAACTCAAGTTAGTTCTCTTCAGGTCTACAAAGAGAGAGGTCATATCACCTCGACTTTAACTCGCTTACTCGCTCTGGTCCCGCTGCGCTTCAACCACGTAGATCGAACTGGGCAAGTTGTTACATTTTCGATAAGTGTTTCATTTAAACTTGCGCCCAGTTCCCTATGGTTGGCAGTGGGTCCACTAGAGCCTAGTAACGATCGCAAACAGGAAATAAAACTAACAATACTTCAATCTTTAACAAGTGCAACCACTACGAACGTCACCTTACTCATTACTCACTTATTTATGAAACATGCAACATTACTACAATGACTACAACGCTCAACGAACGACAAACACTCGCAGCTACGAAAATTCACCTGCTGGTGCTTGGACAAGGTGTTTCGACGCACCCCCAAGCAACCCCAATTCAGGACAACAACACCGCAATTTGCTTTACCATACAGAGGTGGTTATCAAAAGGCAAAGTACTGACCAGAGTTATGGAACTTCGCGCTGAACTATTAGTATGTTTACAGCCAGCCAAGTCACATTACTCTGAATTCATTTCTGACCCAGAATTCCTTTTAAAATTGGTTTTTCTTTCTGACTTATTTGAACATATAAATAACTTGTATAAAAGTCTTCAAGAGCGTGATAAAAATGTCATTACAGCAAAAGACAAACTCCATTGCTTTATAAAAAAAATTGAATTGTGGTCATCATCTATAAATCAAAAAAAATTTGATTCATTTTCGTGCACACAGTCTTTCATTGAAGAAGTCGGAAGCGAGATCAACATCAACTCATATATATCTGGTATGAAAATGGTGTTACATAATTTGAAGAAAGAATTGTGTCATTATTTCTCACTGCAAGAGATATAGAATAATACTGGGCAAAGATGGATCTTAAATCCGTTTTTAAATGCAGCTATAAACGAGGCAAATTTAGCAACTAAGCTCAAAGAGAAGCTGCTTGAACTATCTGCCGATAAGATGTTACACTTGGAATTTAAGTCTGAAAATTTGGATACGTTTTGGTTCAATTAAAAAGAAAAACAGAATACTCGGAATTAACAACCGAGGCTTTGAAGTATTTGATTCAATTTTCTACCTCGTACTTGTGCGAGTTGGCATTTTCATCAATGGCGCGAATAAAATGTAAACTAAGAAATCGCTTGAATTTGGAAAACGATTTAATACTTAATGTGGCAAAATTAATTGAACAAACTCAAGCCCAACATTGACATTAAAATGAACGAAAATAAGCAAGCACATATGTAATCATTTTCTATTTGAACACATTTTTAATATTTTTTTTTGTAATAACATGTTTTAAACTAGCATTTTTCTGACTTGTATTATTGATTATATGGAAATTTTGTTAAATATAATAATTTTAACTCTTATCGACTTTTTATTCAAGTCTCACAAATTATATGTTGTATAAAAAAACTCAATTTTTCTTTTTATTTAAGTCTCACAAATTATGTTGTATAAAAAACTGAAGTTTTCTCGACCTCTCGCGACCCCACTACAGAGGCTCCGCGACCCCCCAGGGGGTCGCGACCCACAGGTTCAAAACACTGTTCTATTATATATAAGTCGTTCTAGGAGTTTATAGCAGCAACTAAGAAGGGCGATCGGTCGATAGTTTTCGGCTAAATCGCTGTCTTTTTCAGGATTGCAATGATCTTTGACCTCTTAAATTTCAGGGGTAGAATAGAGGACTCCATTACATCACTGAAGAAATCCGTATGCAATTGTCGTGTTCTCGCGCCGTTGTGGACCAGAAATTCGGTGTACAGTCCGTCAAAACCAGCTGCCTTCCCTGTTTTGGTCTTGCTGAGTGCTTTGTTGATTTCATCTAGTGTGAAGCCGTTCGAGTACTCCGAAGTTGGTGGGGTATTTGCTTTAAGTTGTTTTAGGGATTTTTTTGTAGACACCGTGTGGGTATTGACAGATTGTTTGTGTGCTGTCCTCTGCTGGCTACACCCAGTCTGCGCAGTAGGCCCCACGCCTTCCGGCTAGAGCGAGATAAATCGAGGTGTTCTACAGTTGATTTCCACTTATTCAATCTAGTTGAGCCCAGGGACGACAACAGGTTGTCAACAATCTCCGGGTCTCCCGACTCTTCAAATTCGTCATATAGTTGTTGACTCTCTTCCGTCCAGTCCGGGATGAATTCCTTCCGGAAACCTCGTGGTATCTGCTTTTTGGCCACTGCGAGTACCATTCCCACAAAATGGTAGTAATTCTTGGCCTTTAGCTCAATGAAGTGAACGCAGGTGTCGAGCTGCCTGGTATATTCGGGCCAGTTTGCCTTGGTAAAGTTACAGCGAGGTCTCGGTATGGATTCAACGATGTTGATTTGTATGCCTATTTCAGTTATTACGAGGCGGTGTTGGCTGTGGAGGAAGTCTGAAAGCACGATTCGGAAACGAAACTAGGAAGTGGTCGCATCTGTGAGTTGCTCGAAACTCAACAGAGATCCTTTACGCTATCTTCTAGAGAAGAAGGTGTTTTTCTCGTTGGAGCTATAGGCAAGGTGGAGGTTGTTACTTTCAGTCCATTCTAGAAGTGTTTTACCATTGTCGTCGTTTGTTTTCATAAGCCCAAAGGTTATGATGGCTGTTGAAATCTCCGATGTATATTGTGGGTAGGTTGTCTGGGGTTCTAATTACATTTGGCGGCCAATTTACCTTAGGGGGTTTGTAAATATTTACAATGTTCAGACCGTTTACTTCCGTAGTCATCCTAAACACATCATCCTCACAGCTCCAGTCCGTCATCTTGGATCCCATTTCGCACATACGTTGCTTTGTTTAGATAGCTGGTCCGCCAGTTCATTACCTGCAAACCCTCCATGTCCCGGCACCCATACTAGAGACATTGTGTTGTCTCTTGCCAGCTTGTTAAGGAACTCTTTGCAGTTTTTAACCACTTTAGATTTCGTGGTTGGATTACTGATAGCTTTCAACAGTGCCTGGCAACCAGTATGTATTTTTATTCTTTGTCCGGTACCTCTCTTGATGCTTTCATCAATGCGGGCTATAGCAGCAATTGTTTCTGCCTGAAATACAGACGTATATCTGCCAAGGCTGAAGAAAATTTCCTAGGTCCTTTTATAACAGCCCCAATGCCGTGGTTTGTTTTAGATCCATCAGTGAACCAGACGATGTTTCCAGGATTTCCCGAGTGCATCACCTGTTGCCTAGATGGAATAATGATATTCACTCACTCAGTGAATATAATATTCGCTGGTAGCATACTATCCAGGCCCATTTGAAAGTTCGGTTCATCTAGTATTGTCCTAGTTGTATCGGTATGTCCCCCACGAACATAGTTCGGGCTCCACATGCCTCCCGATTTCAGTTTGAGGATCGCCATCATTGCCTCTGCCCTAACAAAAAGTTCCAGAGGAGGAAGGTCTATAAGAGCTTCCATTGATGACGTCCCCGTGCTGTTCATTGCACCGGTAATACCGAGGAGAGCTTGTCTTTGGATTGTACTTAATTTATTCTCTACTGAGGACACTTCTGTCCTTCGACTTCTCCACCAGGCTATCGTTCCATAGGTGATCGTTGGCTTAATCACTGTTGTGTAAAGCCATTGTACCACCTCAGGTCGTATTCCCCAGGTTTTGCCCATAACTCTTCTGCATTGCCAGAACAGCCTGGTTGCCCTGGTAGTAGTTTTTTCCAGGTGTGTCCTCCAATTCAATCAAGTGTCCCTCCCAGATATTTCACCTCTTTGGATATTTCTAGTTTTTCTCCAAACAGTTGTACTCTGCCTTGCGGAAGAGCCCTTCTATTCGTAAACTCACCTAATTGATGGGACTCATGACCGAAGCCACAATAAATAAAGTTGACAACAGAAGAATGTTAATTCCAAGTTAATGTTAACATCTTTTATTACTCGTTACTTATTATTAAGTTCGTGGGTTCAGACACGTTTTTCATTTCATATAATCCCACATTGTTTATATTGCAAGCAAATCTGACAATATTTTACTTTACTTTAGAATATGCCAGAAAAAAATCTTAATGGGGAACTTGAACGAATGCTTCTTATTTCTTGAAAATATTTGACTATCTATAAAAACAGCATATACGGAATATTAGCCCTCAAATCGCAATATTCACTTTTTAATCGACAATTGAAGTAGTGACCACGACCTAGTCATTTTAAACGAAACGAAACGAAACGCGTGGGAACGGTCGTGACGTCAGACAGCTCGTTCGGTCGGCCAGCGGTACGGTATCTATAAATTAAATATTTAGTTTCTATTTATTCCACTTTGGCAGTCTTTTGTGTTCTGTACTTGGCATTTTGAGGATGGGTTGCGTTGTGAGAGTGATTTTTGAATAGATTTCGTTTCGATTTGTTCTTTAATATTAATAATAATGGAGAAACACAAAAACAATACTACAAATACTGCATCGTGCCACTGTGTTCTAGTACAACGGTTAAAACGTCCAGTAATTTATTTATACGTGTACCATGTATCATTTTAACGTAAGTGTAAAAACATACTTGATTTCGAATATAACAGATATACATATATTTTCAGTTTAACTTTTTGCTTATTTCTCTGCTGAATAATAGTACTAAATAATAACCATAAAAATATCACTTTCATTTAAATTCTCTTTTTGCCTTTAAAGACATGCATTATTTAATTTTATTTGTTTATATATTTTAGCTCGAAGAGGACATGGAGAACTATGTCAAATTCAAGTTAATGGGTGGCATGAAAAAAATGAAAGCTTGTATTTTGCCTCATATATTTGATTGCCAACCAGATAGAAAAAGATCTTTCACAAATCAACCCAGAGCAGCAGCTGTTAAGAGAGCTAAAAGAAGATAAGAAGAGTTGTTGATGAAGCGGTAACTTGCTCTTTTTCTATGATAGAAGATCCAGTCCTTAATTAAGATGATTTGCAGATAGTTGCTTCTAGTAGCAAGGATCCAACAGTCAGCATTCGCACCACTGAAGATCAATTGGAAACAAGTAGCACTGTGCCAATATTAGGAACAGCAGTTTCCATAAGTGATGTCTCTACACAAGCATATCCGAAGGTTAGAAGTAAAAGCTGTTCAATGGTGTTACGGTTGGGTTATCGCCAATAAGAGCTGCTCCAACAGAAGTAGAAATTGCACCATCAACCAGTTTTTTGAGAAGTGTTTCTGATAATACACTAAGCAACGAAAGTAGTGTGATGAAAATTTCAGTGAAATGAGCAGCAGAAGTAGTGAGTATTCTCTAACACCCAATGAAGTGAAAGAACTTAATGAAGAAAAGAAAAAGGGATTTAAAAATCTGTGAATGAATTGTACATTTACCAAATTGCGAAATAGACCTAGGTTATATACGGGATTACCAGAATATGCATACTATACATTCCAATTATTAGAAAAATATTGCAAGATAAAAACTATGTATATATTTCTAACTTTGAAAAAAATCAGGACTGGACTTCTATTTATAATGATAGCAGATGATTTTGGCACAACTGAGAGTAACATTTCAAAATCTGTGCCAGTCATTAGCAATTTTTTTAAGAAAATGTATAGTTCAGCCTCAGGTCTCATCTGTAAAATCAAATTTACCATTAGCTTTCCGAGCTCGATATAGTAATGTCCTATGTATTATAGATTGTTTAGAAATAGAGAAACCAACAGATGCACTGAAACAATCTTTAACGTGGTCGGAGTATAAAAAATGTAATACACTTAAATATTTAATATCCTGTACACCTGATGCTATCATAAATTATATATCAACAGCATTTGGAGGCCGTACATCTGATGCAGTCATTGTAGAAAATAGTGGCTTTTTAGATATATTGCCTCCAAATGTTGCTGTCATGACAGACAGGGGATTCAAACATATCGAACATTTACTCGTGGCTAAAGGTTGTGTCTTAATTAGGCCACCTAGTGTCTCTGCAGGCACAAACCCCAGTAAAGATGAGGTACTCGAGACTAAGAGAATAGCTTCTTTGAGAATTCATGTAGAAAGAGTAATTCATAGATTGAGGGAATTTTCATTTTTAGCTCCACATGCTTGTATTGATAATAAATTGTTGCCTTATTCAGATAAAATTATCAAAAATGTATGTGGTCTGATCAACTTACAATCAGGAATAATTTCAGGACGATAACTAATTTTTTTAGTCTAATATAAAATTATGAAAAAATGTTCCTTATTGATTTTAATAACTAGTTCTCAAATAATTATGATTTTAAAAAATAAATTTGTACATGATATTTCATTATATTATATTCCACTATTTGTGAGGTTTGTTGTAAAAATATAATATGTATTAATAAAGAATCTAAAAGTATTATGAGACTAATATTACAATATATACAAAATTTAGAGAGTTAAGTTTACCTGCTTTCGAATTAAGTGTTAAAAAGGTTGTTTGTTCTAAAGGTGTAAGTTTCTAAATTTCTATTTGTTTATGTAATTTCATTAATAATGTATACATTAGGTGGATATCTCGATGGTAATTAAAATACGTTGGTTGATAATTTCCACAATTGTATAAAAAAATTTATACAATAAATATTATTTTAATTTTATTATACTGACCCATTTTGTTTTATTAGACTATTATTGAGCCCCTGATTATACTATTCCTAAACACATACAGGCTTAAAGAAAATAATAAAATCTCAACTGTTTTAATTAAATCAAAACAAATTATTATCACATTTTAAATTGTTTTATTTATTGATACACTATAGATATATATACAATTTATTTATGTCATATTTTTAGCAGAGTTATATAAATGTGGAAATATATTGTGTCGCCAAACATTTTCTGCGGCATCCATTAACATCTCTGTATATTCTTCATCGTATTCTACCCATATATAAGAAAATTTGGAATTATTTTCAAAATCAGGATCCGCAACACAAAATAATGTTTTCTTTTTGTTAAATAGAAACATCTGTAGTTGTGTCTGAGCGTTGTACTTTGCTGTAATCTCCTTATTTTTTGTTAAATAGTTGCAGACAGTTTTATCAGATTCCGGACATTTTATCTCTACTACAAATTCCTCAGTTATAGCGTCTGGAGAAGCCCCAAAAATTGAATGCCTTCCATTAAGCTGCAGTCGTGTATGGTTGAGTTTGATGTTCAATTTAGTTTCAAAACATTTGACAACTGCTCGCTCCAGCTTTTTCCCTCGAGACATTGCTTCTGTAGCAGGAAGTTTGGTTACACCAAGGAACCATCTGATTTCTAACAATGTGCTGCATCATATATTTTCAATGCAGTTACAATTCCATACCGCAGGTTAAACGACAAACCTGAGTTGGATTTTTCAGTGGTCATTTCCGCACCAACAGAGCACAGCATGGTATCCATTTCCTGACAACAAAATTCTAGAAATTCTGAACAACCTGATGATCCATCACTGCTAACAAATTTCAACATCAAGTGATATACACCAAGATGTTCCTTTATTCTATCAGGCTTAAAATGTTTTAATATCTGGCTTTCAGAATTATTTTCCAGGCCTTGGCTTATAACTTCTTGTAAAAAAAGTGAGCTTTCTTCATTTGAGTTTAACTCTTCTTGTGCTCCAAAATCCTTTAATATTAGGTATTTGATTGAAGTTCCGACTTTCGAGAGTTTACTTTTCGCCCAGTAACAGTGTCACATATGTTCTCCCCCGGCTTGAAACTCTTCCTCAGGTTGTGGTATTCGACTCCAGTTAATGTTATAGCAATCACTGGGATGGGGTGAACAATCGATATTAAATTGGACGCCACCAGCTTTTTAAGCGATACTTAAATTAAACAAAATACTAAAAAGGTTAAAAGCTGGAAACCCTTATATTTACTTTAACTTAACAAACTAAAAATATTTTAACGCGATGGTCCAAGTTAATATAAATTGCTGAAAATCAAATATCAAATGTTCAGCAAATTATATTTATTAATAACTCAATAGATAATTCACATTAACTGCATATCCAAAATACAAGACGAATACGAACGTCGTTATACAATAAAAATCTCCAATTCTAGATTTCCATGAATTGAATATAAGACAAAAGACTTATCTTTGGAGAGGTTCTGGAATTATTCAGCTCTCAGCTAGGTCCTAGTCGATGGAGATATGGTCTTCAATCCATCCCGGTCGGTTTTCTGTTGTCTTCTATGGGTGGTGTTTTCATAGGGCCTACCCAGGGGTTGCAGATCTGAGGAAAGAAAATAGAGTAAAAATCAAGGAAAAATTCTGGGAAGAAAGGAATAAATAGAACAGATAGGAAGCTTATGCTTCAACACATAAAAAACTGAATCTAGTTTTTAAAATAAAACTAACAGAAGTCTGTTCTATCATATTCGCTTTGTTCCCTAAATAAACAGAAAATGCGGAATTATAAAAAAGCTAAAAAAATAATGAAAAGATATTATTAAAAATTTGCTTCAAAAAGAATATAAAACGTTTCTTTTTTACAATAAAAAAGAATTAAACATACAAAATTCATCAAACGCCAGCCGATATTATAATTTTAAATCAAACAGTAAAAACATCGGGAAAAATATTTCAAAAATCTAACTCACCAGCAAATATGTGAAACCACAACGATGTAGGTACTAACTCAAGAATTTTACTGATAGGAAGAGACTTTTCCAATGTACGATATCGTTTAAATACAGGAATTTTGTTAAAGAAACAAGTTCTTTAATTTCGAAACATTAGTACGACGAAATTAAAATACCATAGTCCGATAGAAATCGTAACAGGCGATCGGCTTGTTACAACAGGTAACTTCAGTTGGAGAAGGCTCTTCACTTCTTCTATGGAACCACATCAAGAAAGCTATAGCGTGTTTACACCCACCTAGAACAAAATAGAAATTGTTACTATAAATTATATCTAAAATAGAATCTTTTTTACAACACAGGGCCAGATGCTTTACATACTCCTAAAAATAAGTAATTTCAAAAATGATTCTTTCACTAGTTAAAAATTGCAACCAAAATATTTTTCAGATTTCTCTAAATTTTACCTTTAGAAGCAACACAGTCATATCACTGAAGTTCTAACACTTTCAGATTCTTCATCTATACTGCAAATTACAGCATACTGTTTTTCAGTAACATTGTGCTCAGGTGTAACTTTAGCTTCCACAGTGCATATATTTGTAGCTCTTCCAACCTGCACCCATCCTATTGCAGAATCTCCATAGGAACGCCTTCCAGATCTGTAAATAATGTTTTCTATAGTACATATTCTTGTGCCAAACGTTTTATTCTGAAATCAATTCTTATTTTCATCAATACCTACTATTTTCTTTAAAACTAAAATCAGGGCCACAAAATACAAACCAACAATTTATTGCATTATGTAAATAAAATGACTAAATATTTCTTCTATTAAAATAGAATAAACCTACCTGTTAGCTTTGACACCCCGAACTTCAGCAAGAGAAAAGATTTCCGTGTTTTTTATGAAGGACGCCACCATAAAGATAGTGGTAAGTTGTCAGATTGTCCTTTTAAAAAACCGGTGTCAGTCATTTTTAAATATTTGTTTTATATAACACATAATTTACAAATTATTTCTCTCCAATACATAATACAAAAAGTATCTCTCCAGTAGCAATATTCAAATCCGTATCTGCGACTACGACGCAGCGTTTGGGCGTTGAAATCGGCAAGGTAAACGAACTGTTTGACGTCACAGCTGCTCCCAGCCAATGGCGGCGCGTTACAAGAATGATTTGAATTTCACACATTTTAACTGCATATATTTCTTATATAAACATAAAAAATGAGTTTTGTTGTAAACTGTGGTCTTTTTAATAATGCTAGCTTACGGTTATGACAAATAATTTAAATTTCATTTTTGTGCAAGTTCCCCATTCACAAGCTCACGAGCTTGTATTTAACTTGCATAAGTTTGTGGAAAGAAAAAATATACTAGGTACGATATAATATTCAAATAGTGAAAATATTGACATACACGACAAAGTAACAGTATCCACTTCTTTTTGACTTCCTAACTTCAATCATTTTCTATAGTTGTTGGGTGTGATGTCAGAGTAAAAGTGAATTTGATGGAGTTTAGAACAGCCTTTTCACCATCTACATGAAAACGTATCATAACTGTGGAAAAGTCGTTTTCTAAGGATTCATTGTTGATATTTATTCGGGTTTCAAGGGCAGACGCAGATTCAAGAAACTTCTGACTGGTTTTCTTATTCCTTCAAATGTACGAAGAACCTAGAGCTGGTCTATGGATCTGAAAGACTTAGCTCAATAAAATAAGTTTTCTTTCGGTTCTTGTTATTTTTCTATATAAAATATATTTTTCTTCCTGTTTTGTACGGTTGCTATTGCCAAATACCCAATATTAGAATAAAAAGTATATAAGACCACTTTTTTATTGTCTTTATAGTAAATAATATGATGTATCTTGATTTATGAACTTTTAGGATTAGTACCAGGATTAAAAACTAAGATTAAACACCAGAGGTAGTGTTCCTTATCAATTACCAATCCTCGTTCAAATGAAGTCAGTACACTTTATCCACATTATAAATATCCAGAATCAATGCTTACATTGTCAATTATTACAGTTTCTTGTGGTTTGAAATCTACAGATACCAATCAGTTCAAACAGATCCAGCGATTTTCCAAACCTCAAGGTAATACAAAAGGAAAAAAATAATTTGCAACAAAAAATATTTCTTTAGCGTTTTAATTAATAAATAACAAATAAAATCGACGAAGCTTCGATAATATCAAATGTAGATACATTTTTTTACGTATAACACAAAAAAAATCCAACTTTCAAGTAAATATCTATACTCAGTATAATTTACAATTTTGGTTTTATAGTTATGGTACAAATATTAACAAAAGTTTTAAGATTTGTAAAAAAAACTGCAGCAACTAACAGGGACCGATTGATATGATTATAAATAAAAACCGTATTCACGGCACTGTGAAATATAAGATAAAACCATATTTATTACTTTTAGTGGGAATTTTTAAAGACCGGCTACTATTGAAGCTGGATTTTCCACCCCTTGTTTGATTTTCTTCAAGAATAATACAGCTTCACGTCCGTCGATGATTCTGTGATCATAAGTTAAAGCTATGTACATCATCGGTCTGACTACCACCTGAAAACAACAGTACTTCATTAATTTTTGAAATTTATTTACCACTTCCCTATTCTCATGCGTATATTATATAATGTTTTGATTCGTTTTACTTAATTTTACTTTACTTTTCTCAAGCTTCTGAAATGTAGTATAAATGAAAAAGATAATGGAGATAATACGTAAATTGACATATATAGAAAATCTTTGTGGTACAGAAAACCTTTATGTTCACAAGGTTTTGCATTTCGTCGGCGGTCTGACAAAAGTCGTTAAGTCTAAATTTAAAGTTTTAACTTTGAAGCAAAATTTCATTTTGCTTAACTGAATCATATTAAGGTCCTAATACTATTTAGCTCAGAAGTACTTTTGTGGGAGTATTCGAAAAAACTTTCGAAAAGTGCATATCGCTTATAAATTGACATTTGACTTAGTGATTTTTGCCAACTTAGAAAATATACAAAAACAATATAGTTAAAATATATGTTATACTTGTACAAATTGAAAGTCCATTTGCGAATAAAAGAAATTTATTTCAAAATGATTTTAACATCTATATTCTGGTATTAATTATTATTAACTTAAAATAACAAATAAAACATGTTTCTATGATTATTATAGAATTTATATATTCTGACGTAGTTTTTGATTATGGAATAGCTTCATTTTAGCCCTAGGGTAAGAATATTCATTCTCTCCCTTGGTATGGAATGAATACTGGTAACGCCCTCTAAAGGTGACGGATCATTTGACAGAAAGAGAAAATAGACGTGTTCCGTTTTCTAGACCAGCTGAACTACGCAGAGGAGAAATAGTGCAGAAATATCAGAACGCATAAAAAATCCTCTAAAGTTAACGTAAAGAGAGAGAGAGAATATATGTTTATTGTTCAAGAACAAGTCTTATTGACAAACACTTTGTAAAATAAGTTAATAAGTTAAAAATTAATTTACCAACAAATCATTAAACATTACTAGATAAAAGATATAAAAAAAATACATTCACACACAAATTTTACATATTATACACATACAACATAACTTATATGTATTGTCAATAAATAACTAAATTATAATACAATAATTAAAAGCACTCTAAAATATTTTAATTTCATTTTCTTTACTTGTTTACTTGTTTATATACAAGAATAATATTATAGAGAATGCATATGAGAAAAGCATTCATTTAAATTATAGTACGCGTCTATCAACTTTCCTTTCATTACTTGCCGAAATTTATTTAAATGCTCTATATTCTTTATATATGCTGACAACAAATTGTATAATTTGACTCCATTGTAAATAAATGAGGCTTTCACCAAGGAAGTTTTAGGTATAAGTAGCGACAGATTGCCACTTTGTCTTTTATTATAATGGCTCTCTGTAATATACTGCTCTTTGTTCTTATGAATGAGGGATGTTACTTCTAGTACATAGAGTGATGTAAGAGTCAGTATTTTATGTTTCACGAAATATGTTTTACATGAAGTTCTTTTATTTATTTTACATAAGAATCGTATAGCTCGTTTCTGTAATAAAAAAATACTTTCGAATAGTTCCCCATTACAAGAGCCCCAAAATTGTAAGGAATACCTTAAGTGCGATTCCACTAAAGCATAATATACATCTTTAGCTACCGAGAATCCCAATTCACATGAATATGATCTAACAGCGTAACAGCCTGAGGATATTTTCTTTTCTAAGATATTAATGTGTCCTTTAAACGTCAGGTTACTATCAATGTTGAGTCCAAAAAATTTTGCTTCTTCAACACTCTCCACAGTGTCATTTCCAAGTTGAACAGGTGGTCATCTGTATTTAAATGTCATTATTTTTGTTTTACTTATATTTAGTGTTAGGTAGTTTGCACTACACCATTCCTTAACCGTTTGTAAGTCACTGGATACAATGTTATGAAGCCTCTGTTCATTGGACTCATGCCAAGTTAATGTGGTATCATCGGCAAACATAGTAAAATTACCATGAATATTTAAATTTCTAAGATCATTGACATAGAGAAGAAACAAGATTGGACCCAATACTGAACCCTGTGGAACTCCCCATTTACCAGATCTGACATTTGAATTTGAATGTGGTGTTCTAACAAATTGCTTACGTTCAGACAGATACGAGTTCATCCATCCAAGACCAACATCCCTAATCCCATAATGATTTAATTTTCTCAGCAGTAATTCATGTTTAACACAGTCAAAAGCTTTTGTCAAATCACAAAAAACTGCTGCGACCGGTATACCAGAGTTAATAATTTTATATATATTTTCTAGACTGGTAAATATGGCATCAGATGTATTTTTACCTTTCTGAAACCCAATTGTCTGCTATCAATTATACTATTTATTTCTAAAAATTCTGTTAGTCGATGTTTTACAAGTTTTTCAATATTTTTGCCAATGTTGGAATCAGATATATTGGCCTAAAATTAGATGGATCCCCACCATATCCCCCCTTATAAATTGGAACTATCACGCTAGTTTTAAGAAAGTCTGGAAATACTCCCTCTTGAAACGATTTGTTATGACTAATGACTAATATAGTTGTTGAGTATTAATTGTTAGACCCAGAAGTGTATTACATGTATTTTGCGGGAGTTCTTAAGAAAAAAATAAAAAACAACAATTGTCAACTGCCAAAAATGTCGATTAGACACTTTTAGCTTGTCATAAGTTTATACACGTATCCGTACCGTATTGCAGTTACGTTGACGTAAAGAAGTTGTCAGGAACACCTTTTTAGCAGATAACGTATCGTTTCGTTCTGTTTTTAATTATATAACCTCAAAACTTGTTAGGTTGTCACTGGTTTGTTTTGGTAAAAGTAAAAAAGTTAAAAATGAACTTTGTGGTTATAATCAAACCAAACCAATATCAAAGACCTGTAAAATAGCACTAATAGCACAGAATACTGATTTTGGTCGAGATACGTTTACGTATACGAAGTAGGGGATGTAACAATCCGTTCAACTCATCGTATCGACTGAACAGTAACGAGTGTACGCATGCGCAGTTCGTTACGGATACATGATAAATGTAAGGCAAGATAAGACCCAAGCTAAGGTGTGAGGAAAGTGCCGATGGCTGAATGGCCGCAGGGAATGCGTTCGCGAACGTCCCCCTGGGGGTACCAGGCGACACCCCCTTGGAAACAGCCTTTCCCTGGCATGCGGGGCTCTGCCAGAGATGACGAACATTTCCCTAGCTACTCGTGGGATCAGAATGGACCAACAGAAAAAAAACAAAAACCGGAGGATGAGCGAGAACGCACACCTCCAACACCAAAGCACCGACGAGGTAAAAGAGTCTGCAGAGCTGAGGTAAAGAGAAGGAGGAAAGCGAGGCAGCAGGCTGGCGTCTCTACAGACACCACCAGCGCGACTCGCCCCTCCCTATCTAAATCTGGCAATAGCGGCCAAAAATGCAGGGTGGCGATGGCAGTTCCTCCTCCAAAAGAGGCCCAGAAAGCGTCGCCCCCAAGAAAAGAAGCGCATCCGCTCCAACACCTCGGAGGAAAACTTTTCCAGAGGAAAGAGGATACGGATGAATGCTAAAGCAAAGAGCTACAGCGAAGCAGCTACCAGCCATTTACGGGTAGCTATTATAGACAAGGCCGATCCATACGGTAAAATAATTACCGATAATGGAATCCTTGTCAAAAGGCAACTAATGGAGGCTTTGGACGAAACCCTTATGCCCGCCTCCGGCAGTCAGAAAAAGCCAAACCCAGACCTTCGCGTGGATGCATGATTTTCCTTCCACCACGAAGAGAAGGTCAATCCCAAAGGACACCTATTCGTCTTTGGCATAAGAGACGAGGAAATGGGAGTCCTAGGAAAGCGATCAATGTGGATGATCTACACGTTCACCTCATTGATTGTTAAAACAAAGAAACTCGACCCAGGACGGAGGAGATCAAGCACGGATCCCCCTCTCCCATCCGAGGAAACCCAAGGAGCTGTTGCTTCTGCGGATACTGTCGAACCATCCTCCAAGATGGCGACCGACAGTCTCCTGGCAGAACTAACAGCTCTAAGCCAGGATACAGGCGACGTCAACCCACCTCCAAGTGAGGAAGTGGAGACGACCTAAAAGAAATCATAACCCATCTCACCTCCATCAAGCAGAAATGGACAATGAAAAGATATGTGTTGCCTAACAATAAAGGATATTTGGAAACTTATTCTGAAACCATTCAAAACTGCAATAATTAATGCCTACAAGATGTCTTGCTCCATCAAGATCGACCATCTTGATGGAGCCTCCACTCCATGGTGGTGCCATGAGATTGACCAGGAACTCAAGCAAGTCTCACCTCAAGGAGTATAAAAAGGTCATTAGACAAAAACAAAGAGAAGCATGGAGAATCTATTGCGAGGAAATCGAGGATTTCCCCCACGCAGCTAGACTCCAAAAAGGCCTCTCAAAAGATCCCCACTGACATATCGGTATACTAACCAGAGAGGATGGCACAAAAACTGCCAACCTAAAGGAAAGCCTTCAACTGCTAATGTCAACTCACTACGCTGACTCCAGAATCGCAAATACGGCAGCCTGGGAGGATGAGGAGAATGACGGTCGATGACTGGCGTATATCACGACAGATCATAGACGCGGACAGACTGAGGTGGGCCTCTCAGGCTTCTCCCCCTTTAAATCCCCAAGAACGGACGGCATTTATCCAGCCCTACTTCAGTGGGGCCTGGATGACCTAATGCCGCACCTGGTAGGAATCCGCAGATCCTCACTGGCACTGAGGTATATTCCAAGAGGTTGGAGAGAAGTTAAAGTTGTGTTCATACCAAAACCAGGAAGAATGAACCATTCCATCCCAAAAGCATATCGACCCATTAGCCTCACATTGTTTCCAATGAAGACCTTGGAGAGGTTGTGCGAACGATGCATAAGAGATGTGGTGATAACACCGAATCCACTGCATCCAAATCAACATGCATACACTCCAGGGAAATCCACCGATTCGGCTCCTCATCTCGTAGCGGGCCGCATCGAGAGATCGTTGGAAAAAAAGGAGTCCACCCTGGGTGTATTCATAGACAAGAAGATTCGATAGAACCACCTTTCCTAAAATAACAAATGCACTTTCCAACAAGGATATCCCCAAATCATAAATGGCTGGATATATAACATGCTCTCAAAAAGAGCAATAAAAATCAGTGTAGATGATGTAACCATCAGAGGCTTGGTTGTAAAAGGTTGTCCACAGGGAGGGATACTCTCGCCACTACTGTGGAACATGGTCTTAGACTCCTTGGTCAGCCGCCTCAACGATAGCAACTTCTACACAATAGCATATGCAGACGACCTAGTGATTCTGCTAACAGGAAGATTCGAGGAGAACCTCTGCGCTTTAATGCAGGAAGCCCTCAATATCATAGAACAATGGTGCAAAGACCATTCACTGTCAATAAATCCAAAAAAGACGGAGATGGTTCTTTTCACGAAAAAAGGAAGCTTGCAAAACATCAAGCCCCAACGCTCCTAGATACCAAACTTAATTTCTCTTTATAGGTGAAATACTTAGGAGTCACCTTTGACAGTACGTTAACGTGGAACTCTCACTTATAAAGTAGAGTTAAAAAAGGATATATTTCTTATGAGCAGGGTCGTAGAACCATCGGCCGCACCTGGGGAATGTCACCCAGGATCGCTGCATGGATCTACACTGCCATCATCAGACCTATGCTGACGTACGGCGCGATTGCCTGGGGAGCTAAAGCAAACCAGCTGACATTCGTCCGCAAACTGCATCAAATCCAAAGAACAGCATTCCTCAACACAACAGGAGGCATGAGAACCACACCAACAAGAGCTATGGGGGTAATCCTCGGTCTCACTCCCCTTGACATATACATCAAGGAGGTTGTTTTGATGACCATGACACGTCTACGCTCTACCGGTATACAACCTAATGTAGGATCCAGTAAACTGAGACGTAATTTGTGGCATGAGGCCCTCAGGGAGGTCCCACTGCTGCAGGCCAATACGGACTCGATTCCGCCGCGATATGCCTTCAGCAGGCCCTACAAGGTAATCTTCAAAAACAACATACAAGACCCATTGGAAGAAGGCGCAATCCGCAACTTCGCAGATGGGTCTAAATCCAATGTGGGCTCAGAATGTGGAATTTTTTACAGATCCCTGAATCTTAACATAAAATGGGCAATGGGCTACAATGCAAGTGTTGCTCAAACAGAGCTCACTGCTATCTGCATCGCTGCAAAAGAGATTACCAAAAGGAAAACCACAGGTAATAATATATACATCCTTACGGACAGTAGACAAACACTACTAGCCCTGAACAGACCACGCATTACATCAGGCCTAGTACTAGAATGTCACATGGCCTTAATCGAAGGCTGTAACAACAACACGGTCACTTTAAGCTGGATCAAGGGCCATGAAAAATAGAAAGGAAACCGTATTGCAGACTCGCTAGCCAAGAAGGCAGCCTCCCACAAACTCTTGGGACCTGGCACTTTCATTGGTCTATCGGCGCCAGCGACGGCCGACCTATTAAAGGAACACTCCCTTAATATGTTTAAGGGTAGATGGGACGACGCAGAAGGCTACATGCTTGCCGAGTAACTGCTACAGTATCCGGATAGCAAAGTAGCCAAAAAATACGTGACTATGAACAGTCAGAACCTACGAACAGCCACGGGTATTGTGGTCACTGCCACCTACGAAAACACCTCCACAGACTGGGTCTGTCTAACACCCCACTTTGTAGAGGATGTGAACAAGAAGATGAGACTGTCGAACACATTCTTTGCGAATGTCAGACACTCTCTCATTTTAGGTTTCATGCATTCGGCGAGCACAGGCTAACATACGCCAGTATGAGGGAACTTAATTCAGGCGACGTTATCGCCTACATCAAGGAAGTAGGCTGGATGACGAGCTAGAATGAAGTTTTGAACCTCAGAAGGATGCACAATGGGCCAATTGTGGCCTAAGTGCTGTGGGGTCACCCACCCTTCAAACTTTTACAGAGACAAGACAAGCTAAAAGTACCTATTGCCAAAATCGTTTCATTATTAGCAATTTTTTTAATTTCAGAACTAAATTGATTAATACTTCATATTTCATTTAAATAATAGCTATTATGTAGCATCATTCCTTTTTGGTGTTTGATACTGACAGCAGTGATGATTTCATCACAACTCATCCAGAAATTAACCCATTAGCGGCGTGCGTTGCCGTACGGCTACGCTGGTCAGTTGGGGATTCACGAGTGGAAGACATGTCATCCAATGCGCAAAAGAACCCTTATGCACCAGTCGCAACATCTTTGCCGTGAGTTAACCTGTTCGACTACGTGAATTTGTGAAATATTGAGTAAATTTGAACTTGTATAAAACATTGACCCTACGTTCGAGTAAGTATCATTCTTCTTATACGCCTTGGAATTTGGGCATTTTTTTCCAAAAAAGTGTTGCACATGCTTCTAGTTATATATTTGACATATTTAAGGGAATGACAAAAACGTTTTTTGTGTGAAATGATTGCGTCGAATGTTCGTGTTGCCATGTGGCGACGCTAGGTGCTTATACTCAGGGATAATGCAGTTTTGTATTTTTTGTTCTCAGGAGAGGTTTCTCTCTCTATCTGAAGCGTTATTATAATATATAACGACGATATAGATGGAGATATTTATATTGAGCCCCCGAATCAAAAGTAGACACAGATGAGGATTCAGGAGAACAAGATGACGGAGGGTAAATTTCATTATGGATAATTTTTTTCGCCTTTTTAATTAATTATTTTCTCTTTAGGGTAGTTGACACATCTCGACAGTTACGAGCCAATGCCGAAATAAGGCTACCTAATAACGAAAGAGTTGGGGTTAAATGGAGCGACAGCGACGGTAGTGACTCTCCGGCCGAACCAATGGATGTTGAATCAGTCGCCGGCCCATCTTCTTTTCGAGATTCTCCTAATACGCCCATTCCAATATGTGATGAGCCAAAGAAGTGAGTGACTGAGCGGGAAAACCTAAGCCGCGGTGGTATAAAGCTGCAGATTTTGATGTAGAAACACCCAAAGCATTTCCGGCACCTGATTATTCGAAGTACCAAAATATGTCCATAATCAATATTTTCGAACAGTTCATAGATGACGAAGTTATTCAGCACTTAGAAGAAACCAGACGATTGCGTCGTTTTTGAATTATCCCGATTCAAAAATAGTAGCGGGGGAAATTAGATGCTTTTTAGCAATTTTATATCTAAGTAGGTACAATAACTTGCCGTTCAAGCGTCATTATTGGGACTCAAATGAATGACATGAAAAATATCGTGGTAACACAATCTAAGCGTAGGGATAGATTTCTATAAATTTGTCGTTTCTTACACTGCGCAGACAATACCAAAATAATAATAACGACAAGGCTTGGAAAATACGTCCTTTGAACAAAATGATGAAGAAGAGGTGTATTGACAATTTTCTGTTCCCGTAACCCATCTAGCATATGATGAAAGTATGGTCAAATATTTAGGACGTTATAGCTACAAGCAGTGCTTATACGAGTTAAACCTATAAGATTTGGGTATAAAATATGGAGCCTCAACACAAAAGACGGCTATTTAGCAAATTTTGAACTCTACCAGGGCAAAGGACCAAACGTAAATATGGACTACGAAAACTTATTTGGAAAAGCTGCTAGTACTTCTAGATGAAATGCCTTAGGAAAAAATGCAGTTGCCGTATAATTTTTACGTGGACAATTTGTTTTCTAGTGCAGCATTATTTTCATATTTAAAATCCGCGGCTATTCAGCTATTCGGAAATATTCGGAAAAATCGTATCCTTTACTAGCCAAAAAATCGTTTGCAAAAAAAACTCGAGGGTATTTTGAAACAGCAATGGAGAAAACTGATGGCCATCTCTATGTATGATGAATGGATAATGCAGTCGTCACAATGATTTCCACATCGTGCGGTGCGAGGAAATCAGTTACGTGAAAAGGTTTTCCCAGCAGCATAAAAAAACATAATGATTCCGAGGCCAAGGGTAATCGAAAAGTACAATTTATATATGGACGAAACTGATTAGATGAATCAAAATATTAGTTGCTACGGGATAGGAATTCGTGGAAAAAATGGTACTGGCCCCTAATTACATGGATGTTAGACGTAGCTCTATGCAAAATAGCTGGATTTTGTACAACAAGGCACGAAGACAGATCTCGCAATTACAATTCAAACGAGAGGTGGTCAACGTCTATTTGCCAAGTACCGTGTAATACCGAAAGGAGCAGGCAGACCATCATCGTCATGTGCTTCTTCCTCGGATAGTCGAATTTCTGACGCAATAAGATTTGATCGAATCGATCATTTTGTAATGCACACAGATGGAAAGAAAAGGAAGAGATGCGCTCGTATTTGGGGATAAAAATTTATCAGAGCATTTCGAAACAAGTGAAAAAAATGCGACTATGATAAGTAATATTATACAAAATGATGTGATACATTCAATTGGAGAAGAATTACAGTCAATAATTTTAGAAAGAATCAGAAAATCAAAATTCTTTAGCATATTGGTAGATGAAAGTACTCAGTCTTTGCGGAAGGAACAAATGAAAATATGTATTCATTATGTAGATATCGGCAGTGGAGAACATAATTTTTTGATCCAAGAAGACTTCATGAGTTTTGTAGAGATTAAATCCATGATTGGAGATGCCATAAAAGAAGCTTTGTCAAATAAATTAACGAAGATGAATTTGGATCTTTATAACTGCAGAGGCCAAGGTTACGACGGGGGTTCAAATATGGCAGGCAAATATAATGGTAATCAGTTGATAAATTTGTTATTTGATATAAAACTTTATTTCTTCAAATTCTAGGTTTACAGGCACTTATACAAAAAGACTATCTAAGTTGTATGAAAAATATGATAGTTGTTGGCAAAATTTTCACTTGAGTGCTTCACCAAAACGGGTTGACTTATTGCAGAGAATAATCACCGAAAATCAGAACAGTAGCAAAATCAAGAAAAAAAGATTAAAATCGTATTGTGAAACATGCTGGGTAGAAAGGCACGATACACTTATTATCTTTCAAGAACTGCTCCCTTTCATAGCTCAGGCCTTAGATTACCTAGAACATGATCAAGACCGTGATACAGCCTCCAATTCAATGAGCTGCAATGCCTGTATTAGGTGAAGTGATTTTCTATTCAATACAATATTTTTAGAAGCTCAATCCATTGCGCGACTGGCTTCAATGTAGAAATAAATAAGCCAAGGTAAGTCTAAATAATTTTGTATACTTGATGAAATAACAAAGATTTTTTTTATTTTAGAGTGTGTGGACGACAAACTCAAAGAGAAAATCTTGATTCAAGTTAGTCTCAAGAATATTATAAACGTATGGTATTTATCCCTTATATTGATCACTTTATAACCCAGCTTGATTCACGATTCAATAACAGATTAACTGAAATATTTATTACCTATCGAAGGCCTCATCCCAAAAAATTATAAAATTTACACCACAGAAACAATTGTCAAGGCTTGTTTAGTGTATGAAGCAGACATTAATATATCAAAACAAGAACTAAGAGCTGAAATATAATAATGTGGCAAAAAAGATGGGAAGATAAACCAGATTTGCCCTCTGCAGCAATCGAAGCACTTTGTTTTGGGGCGAGTTTGTTCCCTGCAATAAAGATTTTACTACAGATATTTGCGACTCTACCTGTATCAACGGCAACAGTGGATAGGAGCTTTTCAACCATAAAGCACCTGAAAACCCATTTGAGGTCAACCATGGCGTTTGAATGGTCTGACTTTACTTAATATTCACAAGGAAGCTGATTTGAATATTGAAAATGTGATAAATAGGTTCACCACAAGTAAACCTAGACGAATGAGCCTTAAAGACTGATCAGGTTGAAATAATTGAACTAAAAAAATAAATATGCTATTTTCCATGTTTGTTCATTGCTTAGCCAAAATAAAAAAGAATGGTTGTTCTGGTGTTGTTTCGTTAAATTATTTTGATCAATCAGTACCACAACTAAATTTGGTAACATTTTTTATTTTTGCCTCGGCCCTCCCCAAAGCAAGATTCTAAACACGTCACTGGTTGCTAATATTGAATGCAGAAATAAATATGATGTTTAATTATTGCAAAGATCTACATACCTGGCCTTTTATAGCAATTGGTCTATCGAATATACCATGCATTCCTAAAATAGCAGATTGTGGTGGATTGATAATTGGTGTACCATATAGAGAACCGAACACACCTCCATTGCTTACGGTAAATGTACCGCCGTCCATATCTTCAACAGCCAGCTGTCCTAAACATAGTAATTTAAACGTTAGTAAAAAAAAGACAACAAATTCGCGAGATCAAAACTTTTGAACAGTATCTTTATTTCTAATTATTTATAGAGATAACACTTTAGAATGGGATAGCAGATATACAGGGTGTCCCAAATAAGAGTGACTGATTTTAAACATAAATGCCGAGCTTATTAATTACTCTAAAGAGATGGGGTTATCACTAGTTTCACTAGCTTATCAAAGAGATTTTTTTAGGCTTGGCCGACATTTCATCTCATCAACACAGGGTGTTTTACTAATGTTGGTCAAATTCAAAGGGGAAAATATGTATTATTTTAAATGCAACACCCTATAATTTTTGGTCTCATTCGAAAGAGCAATCATTTTGCTTTCCAAAAATGTATAGTTTTCTAACTTTTGTTTCATTATCAACAAAGATATTCGAGGTTTCATGTAGTAGTACATTTTTAATTAGTAGTTTAATATGAACGTATTTTGATGAATAAAATCAACTCATGCTGCGACCGCTTGACGCATAACAACAAAATCAGCAATTTTGACAATAGTAATTTTGTTAAGTCATATAAGTCGGTTTCGAAATGATCTAAACAGTGAGTGAAAAAGCTCAAACTGTAATAATTTATGCAGAAACGAAATCAATAATTCAAACAAGGAGGATATTCATGAAACCTACTTAAATGATTTTGTTATGTGTCAAACGGTCACAGCATTAGTTGATTTTAGGCATCAAAATACG
The DNA here is from genome assembly GCA_963921935.1 of Galeruca laticollis. Taxonomy (NCBI): domain Eukaryota; kingdom Metazoa; phylum Arthropoda; class Insecta; order Coleoptera; family Chrysomelidae; genus Galeruca; species Galeruca laticollis. Next base: position 20,436,370 of record OY998177.1, on the reverse strand, counting down.
TTCATATAAAATTACTAATTTAAAATGTACTACTACATGAAACCTCGAATATCTTTGTTGTTTATGGAACAAAAGATAGAAAACTATACATTTTTGGAAAGGAGAATGATTGCTCTTTCGAATGAGATCAAAAATTATAGGGTGTTCCATTTAAAATAATACATATTTTAGCCTTTGAAATTGACCAACATTAGTAAAACACCCTGTGTGGATGAGATGAAACGCCAGCCCAGCCTAAAAAAATATCTTTGATAAACTAGTGAAACTAGTGAAAACCCCATCTCTTTGGAGCAATTAATAAGCTGGGCATTTATGTTTAAAATCAGTCACTCTTATTTGGGACACCCTTTATAAGGAAACTGTCAAACACACCCAATTCTGTTATATATGAGTTATTTTTATTCGACATTGTCGTTTCATAGAAGACAAGTTTACTGTTTCTACCCTTACTCTGTGGAATCTACTCATATTACTTTTTTAAATTAAACTAATTGCTTCTAAATAATTCCACAATATAATGAAAACAGGGTAAAAATTCATTTTGACGATGATAGTAATATCGAAACTATTGTCAATTTTTTTAGAATATTTACTATTTTTTAATTATATTGTGGAATAATTTAAAAACAGTTTCATATAAAAAAGTGAAGACAAGTTTGGAATAACGATCGAGATGAATATTGGAAATCACTTTAAGGGTAACCGGTCCATCATCAGTCCTTGTCTGTCATCATGAGTCCATCCCCTGTTAAAAAACACTATCGACAGGATATACTTATTTACCAGATGTCCCAAATTCGAGGCATATCATTGAGGTCTCGAAAATAATAAGATATAGAGAAATGTTTAAATTGGGACTATAAATTAGACACGATCAGATTTCAAATGTTTTTGTTTTGTTTTTGATATTATTGAAAATAAGTGTGATTTCTCGGATTTTTGTTTTTATTTATTTGAAGAGATATCATGTGATCTACATATGAAATGTTCACGTTATATCCAAAAGTGAGGTTAGACCTGAAATAATATGCATGTTGTATGTAAATAATGTAATAATGCTATTCCTGAAGCAGCTAAAGCGGTGTGCTGTGATAGCTGCCACAATATTATACATGCACTAGAAGCCAGCACAAGTTTAAATTCATCAGAACTCAGAGTTGTTGTTATTGTTACGAAACAGCACACTGGTATAGTCCCTGAATCCGACTCTGTCTAAGCCATGTATGAAAGTTAAAATTATGGCGGATGCGCAGGGATTTCTTAGAACTGTTTACTATTGTGACTATCTTATCTAGACAATGTTTTCGCGACCAGCCTTATCTAGAAAATGACAGAGCCAATTGTTTTTGTGTAAGCCGCACTCTAGAATTATCTAGTAAAAAAGGCACTCATATATAAAGGACCGACCATGGAGAGTTAGTTATTGTTGATAAAGTGATCGCGACAAATAAATACGAATACACCGAAATAGCGAACAGTGAAGTGTTGATTGCCACCTACCGTTATTCACTCGGGGATCTATGAAACTAAAACTCGGTGCATACTGTGCGCTTCTAGGCGTTGCCTCTAACTCTTGCGGAGACGGGGGGGGTCCGTTGTTCACAGACTAAATAAATGTAAAAGGGCGCCAGGCAATCTTGCCTCCCGACAACTACCTACACAAGTTTTTCCCACCCTAAGACTACCAAATAGGTGGAGAAATAATAGTCAGATGTCACTTACCCAAGTCTAAGTTTAATGAATTGGCCTAGTATATCAAGCGATATTACAAGGTTCTACTAATACAACTAGTACATACAAGGGTACCACAAAATTATAATAATTTCCCCCAGGTGTCCTAAATGACTCATAAGTCATAAACACAAATTATCATAGGTAAGTGAAATTCCCCCTTGATTAAATGATGTACAAAAATGTATACAAATATATATATATATATATATATATATATATATATATATATATACAAGTATCCCAAGCCAAAAATATATATCCCGTACCTTTAAAACCAATGTATCCCTCCCCAGTAGTAACTCAATCCTACTACAATTTGTACAAAAAAAAGGTTGACAGGCTGTACCCACTAGTACCCAATGGTGCTTTAAAATCCTATAAATCCCTGGGTTAAGATCCTATATATTCCATAAGTAAAATCCTTTAAAACCCCCCTGGTAAAATTCTATGAAACCCCCCTGGTAAAATCCTATGAAACCCCCCTGGTAAAATCCTATGAAACCCCCCTGGTAAAATCCTATGAAACCCCCCTGGTAAAACCCTATAATTCCCCCTGATTGAAATCCTATGTTACAGCCTGGATTGTTCGTTGGGTATAAATATGTACAAACCAGTACCTACATACAAATGAAATTTCTCAAACGAGTACTCGATTAGCCGGTAGAATGAGAAAACTATATACTTAAGTTCCAAATACAATATAGGGTTAAATCAATACAATATACCATACGTATCTATGGCACAAAATAACGTTTATGCAATTAAATGTGAAATTTTGAAAGTAAATATTAAAAATACAATATGGCGCAATATCATATGAGCTCATACGCTTACTTCCAACAACTCAAATAACTCAGAATGTTAAAATTTGAATAGCAACAGTAACGTTTACAAATTTAACAACAGTGGGTGTAGTTATCACCAATCCACAATGTGAGTATAAATGGTAAAACAGGTTTAATTGAATAGTGTATGTTGATCAGAGTATTTGTAATACTTGATCAACACAAGTATCGTAATCTGCATACCACAAGTGGCTTACGGTAATAAAAAAGTTATCTACAACCTACGCTGACGGATATAAACAAGTGTTATGCGCAAAAGGTATTTTACATAAACCAAAGCTTAAAACTTGCGTGAAATCCACTGTATCTTGATGGTTGCTAGTGGTGGCTACCAACTACTACTTCTATAGAATGCTATAAGATCCAATATTTTATTTTATTTATTTATTTACGGGCAAGCCCATTTTAGGTATAAATTACAATTATAAAATTATAATTAAAATAAAATGAAAATATATGGAATATTTACATGTCATACAATAAAGAATAAGTAAAAAGGTTAAAAATTTAAAAAGACAAAAAACAACAAACAATAAACTTCAATAAAGCATTAACATCAGAACATTAAAGCTCGGCACTCAGTAACTGAGTTTTAAAGTGATGAAAGGGGGTGCTAAACATCTCAAGATCATTATGAGTATTGGCTAATCGTAACATTCTTGGAATACAGCTATTGAAAGTATTGTTTAAACGATAAAAAGGTACATAAAATGTTTGTTGCTGTCGGGTTGATCGGGTTTGAACATGAAGATTAATTTTTGCTAGAAGTTCAGCACAACTGCATCTGCCATTGATAATGTTGAAAAGTAATGTCAGGTCTCTCTGTTTCCTCCTAGTTTCCAAAGAGGGGATGTTCGGAAAATGCTCTAACAATTCATAATCGCAAAAGATACCCAATTTATAGGCCATGTATCTAAGAAAATTGTGTTGGACATTTTCAATGTTCCTGCTGAGTGTTATGTAATGAGGAGACCAGACAGAAGAACAATAATCAAGATGGGGTCGGACAAGTGAACAATAAAGGACTTTAATTGCAGATGTGTCAGTAAAATCGTGGGTTAGCCTTTTGATAAAACCTAACATTTTCATGGATTTATGGATAGCTGTAGGTATGTGTTGATTGAAGCTTAAGGTGGGATCTAGAATAACTCCAAGGTCCTTGATTCGATTAACAGACTCCAAGACATGACCATTGTACTCTTCAGTAACAATCCAAATTTTCCCCCATACAAGTTTGTTGTTCTGACTCGACGTTGTCCGATAAAATGAAATCCAAAACCAAATCCAGAATAGTAAAGATTGACGAACGAGAAGAGGAGAGAAAAGTGCAGAACAGAAAGGAAGAGAAGAAAAGAAAAGAGAACCCAAATGGCCAGTTTGAGTTCCGAATATATAGGGCTGAAGGTGTTATTACCCTAGGTACTGTGATAAAGGCCCACTGAAACAATATACCCTCTTCAAGATTGGTTTTCATGTAGAATCTACAGAATTAACTGGAATGACAGCATAAAAAAAACACCTGTCGGTTGAATTATCTGATCCCAAAAAAATGGTATTTCCACAGGTCTATACTCTCCAAACAACTCCAAAAATATCTAACGATACCCGGGAAATGTGTATCACCAATCGGTCATCCCTTAATATAAGGTGAAATATTCAATTGTTTCATCCGAAAATGGTGACATAAATTCAACCACCTTCACTCCGATATACCCAACGAACAATGAATTGTCCAGTATATTCACAGGCAAAATCAAAACCTCTCGTATCAAACCAGCCAACCAATCAGAATGCTCTCGAGATGTCAAAGCTTCCAATAACCAATAAGAGCTGAGATATCCAACAAGTATATAACACAGAATAATATATGCATAGACACATCACAGAGAATCGCGTTACAAAGATATGTATCAGGGGTAGTGCGTTAGGAGTAACACCACGGGGACATGCTCCACAAAAATAAAATAAATACTTGACATATAGTTAATTAGGAAAGGTAATAATGTTTATGGCTGTACAATATTATAAATTATTCCCAATATAGATGCCAATGGATTTCCTAATATACATGGTAGGTCAAAATGATGTTAAATTGCATGACGAATTATATTTTCAAGTTCCTGTAACTTAATTTGCACAACCACAAAATTGAAACGTATCATGATATAAATTAATAATTAAGTTTGTGTGCATATAAATTAAGTGTTAGTGAGTAGTATTAGTGTTTAAATAAATTAAGTAACTGAACCCACCGAGTGTTTAAAATGTATCCCACCCGTAATAAAAACTTTTAATAAATAAGAAAAACATTACATTATTCACTACTATGTATTTCTGTAAAACATGTAGGGAGGCCTTCAAAAGTATACTTGCCGTTTTGCAAAAATTGGAGAGTTGAATATTGGGATTAATCTTATAAAAAATGAGCTTGAAACCCTCTAAAATCAGAATTGCCACCATGGTGGTTCAGAAATCAATATGGAAGAAATTTTTATTGAAGTACAGGAAAGAGTAATTAGATTTAGGAACTTCATAATTTATAAAGTGTAAAATCAGGTAGTTGAAGTTTTATCCGAGAGATTAAAGATGATATGAGTATGATGTTTTTGAAGCATTGAATAGTTCATCGAATAGGCAGAATGAAAGTTGGCTCCTATAGTCCACTAAAAGTTGCCAGATATCTAAAATGTTCAACCGAGACCCCCCGCTTCTAGGTTATTTAAAGGTACACACCCTTGGCTGGTTTTTAGAGTTTTAGAGGGTAGTATATTCCTCATGCTATGGATGTCGTTAATGATTAGGAACCTAAACCAGGGATAATAATAAATGACACAATTATAAATTGAAACATGTTAATATTTATTGTATTAGTTACAAGTAAGAAAAAACACTGAATAATAAATAAAACTTGGACAATATTTACATGTACTTTTCATTGGCTAGGACTTTTTTAGAAAGTCTTTTTTGGTTTTATTTTTTTTGTAAAAATCTTCACAATCTAAACCAATGTTAATTTTACATATCATCAAGACTTTAACTATAGATTACTTTATCAAACCTCTATCATCAGTCCATGCGTTGTTCATCAAAGAAAATACTCTCTCAACTGGTGCTGATGTCACATGTAAGCAGAAGACATACTCAACAATCTTGATCAGATTGGAGCTGCTATGCGATTCTCGTTGAAGTTACCAAACAGCCTGAGCCATTTCTCTTCGCTTGAAATAATCACATCTCTGGTAGTCTTTTCTTGCTTCCACTGTTCCCCATTTGACTGCAAATACTCCTTATCAAGCACAACTTCGTCAAACAGCTGATAATTGTTTATTTTCATCAAGAAGGCTGCTATTGATGATTTCAGCAGAAGTTTCGGCTTTTACCCAATTAACAGCATCTGTTTTCGTCAGATTGACCCATGAAAACTGTTCAGCGTTTCCAAAGCTGTTCTCACAGAGTTCTAAGTATGCAATGCATAAAAGCCAACAAATTCTTCTCTCATACTGTTACATACTTTCACATCTAGAAGACTCTTGTAGATGTTAGATGTAAATAAGTTTTTTATCGTTGATGGGCATATTTCTTGGTCTAAAAAAACGCTTTCAGACCTTCAAACGTCTGTAAAATTCTTTCCAGTGCCGGCATCATTGATAGAAACCGAGTGTTTCCATGTTGCATTAGTTTACGGTACTCTATCTCTGCATATTCACAAAATGATTTTAGTTTATAGTCGTAGGTCGAAATTCTGTACAGTGACTCATCGCTCTTACTGTCCATAAAATCAGTTGCAGAAGCGAACTTCTTGAGTGCATCATTTTTGAAGGGTTATTATTATTATGGTAGGTATCATTATGTATATACAGGGTGTTATAAAAAATAATACACATTTTTAAGGATGAGCTAAAATAAGGTGTATAGTATATCATAATAACGTTTTATGCAAAGATCATGTAATTATGGTAATTAATACACGAGCAAACCTTTTATAGCATACGATGCAAATCATTTTTTACAATCTGTTGTTTTACATCTTTTAGTTACTTCAAAACGATACAATTTTTTTAGCTGTAAATCCTGGTGTGTCATAAGGGGACAATAACAAAACTGAATGTATAACTAATATCAATGATAATTTTAAAAGCGAAGGTTACTTACCGCTGGTTATCGTCTGTAAAATCACTCAAAAAATTGACTGGCGTCACTGTCACTCTCCGATGACTCCTCAGAAAACGAATTATCACTTTCTTTTTGTAGTTCTATAATAAATGGTTCAGTCACCACTTCAACACGTATGTCTAAATCCCAAAACATAATTTCTTCTTTATATACGTGCTGAATATATTTATGCCAAGTATCAGCAGTAACAGTCTCTAAAGCATCGTTAAACAGTCTTTTAACGTCAACTATTGTAAATGTTTGGTTTTTTCGTGCAACATAGTTTTTCACTTCGGCCTAAATAAGCTCTATTGGGTTCAAGTCGCAGTGTTAGGGCGAAAGTCTAAGAATTGAAACGTTAAATTCTTTTGCCATTTCATCAACTATATATTTTATATAATTGGCTCTATGTTGCCGCACCAGGAATAATAATTCAGTTTTTAGCATTGTTTCTTCATGCGGAATACGTTAACTTGTCAGCCAATCCATTACAACACTCTTGTGGCTAGCTAGAGTAGGTATGTGCTCCAGACGGCGACTGTGGTATGAAGCATTATCCATAACTATTACCGAACCGGGAGCCACATTTGTTAATATTGACTTAAACTATGCTTCAAATTTGTTACCATCCATCTCTTCATGGTAATCACCAGATTTTTAATAATGAGTCGGCGCCCTTTTCCAGAAGGAGCTTTCAAACCGGTAGACCAACCCTCCATAAAGGTTTGTCGATTGCTTTGGATATTCAAGTCATGCCATACTTTTGATACAGTGTGTTTAAATTGTAATAATTTAAACTGAGCTCAAATTCTTCGGTTCCTAATTAAATTCAATTTATCGCATATTTTACACTATTCTCTCTCACTGCAAGAATCGCCTCCGCCTATGTTATATATGTAACTTCTCAAAAACCCGGACGACGCTACTGTCGTTAGACCGTTGGCCCCGCTTAGTACATATAAGAATTTCGCAGAAGTTCTGACCAATGGGATTCTTGCCGGTAACCGACGTCACCACGCGTATAAATTCCAATGGATGCGAAAAACACCGGCAATCTTGAACATAACGTCTCTGAACTGATAGATAGTCTCTGAGTCACTCTACAAATTAATTGTGTTTTGTTTCATTACTCTTCTCATTACGTTTATCGTCGTTAATAGCAAAAGAACAGTATTAAACTCAAACGTTTTCTCAACAAAGTGATTTTAGTCATAAAACAGTGATGTGAATTTCGCAATTGGCTAGCTACTATAATATGGTGTATTTAGTTGTCAATAAATGCATAAAATGGATGTGTGTCTTTGTATGGTATGATTTACAACCTAGCCGATGGACTGATTGAAAACCTCATTCACCCCAAACACCGAGATCGTAAAGCATACGTTACCTCGTGTTCACAGTGTGACCTTCGTTAACCCAAGTTTCGTCAAGATAATAAATTTGTCTTCTTTCGTTACGAAACTGTCGTATCTGCTTTAAATAGTTTCTCCGTCATTGAACAATTTCATTTCGTTCGACTAAAGCACTTTTTCTGCTTCTTTTCAGGTAACGAAAGTTCATTAGTCTTAAAGTCGTCCTTACAATTTTATTGCTGATGTTTGGTAACGTTACATCTGCTTCTATAGCTTTACTAATTTTTGTTAATGTGGGGATTTCATTTTTAAAATAAAAAGAATGAATCAGTCTACGTACAGTGTTAAGTGTTTGGTCATCTAAAACAATTTTCTTTCTCCCTCTAGTTTGCTGCTTATAATTTCGATTTCCTTCTCTTGTCAACGTCAGAGCCACAGCATCGCTAAAGCCTAATTGTTTATCCCTGGTATGTAACCCTTCATAAACATTTAAAATAATTTTCTCTTCTCTTAATAAATTTGGACGACGCCGTTTCTTGTCGATAACACCACTACATTCGGCCATTATTGTTAACAAACAATAAAAAGTAACCCTAATTTACAACGTACAAAAAAACAAAAAGTTGTAACTAATCAAATAAAAACACAAAAAGCACAAATTGATAAAATACCAAAACGATCACAATGTTACGTCTATGAATACTAGACACTGAATAAATTATGCAGGTGTCCTATTCTATCCTATCTGTATTGTACACATCGATGCATCAAGCTGTCTTTTTTCACAAGTAAGTAAGTCTTCGACGTTGTCACGTACGCCGAAATTCTCGCAAATAATATTTTTTTAATAAAATATTTAAATAGACGAGCTGTGCTTATGCACAGCTCGTCTATTTGAAATCTATAGTCAATATATTGAATTGATATTTCCATAGATGTTTGTTACAAGTATAAGAAAGAAACTAAAATATATGGATTTTATTGTTATTTGTGTAATCAATTACCTATCGCTAGAATATATCTGGCAACACCGCTTATAATACATAGTTGCTACGGGGTGGTGAGTCACTGAACAGAATTTCGACTATAGTTACATGGACTGTGTATATGTGGAAGTATTTATAAATTTACACCATTAAGGCCTCAATATCGATTGGGAGACTATCTACTGCAGTTTGCACACAGTTGTGCACAATGTGTGCTCCACATCCGATTCCATTCATTTCCCGTCCTAGGCTATTGTTCAGTCTATGGAAAACATTGTTTTTCTCTGCTCTGCAGTTATCGCTACAAAAGCCAACGACTTTGTTGTTCAAATCGTTTTGCAACAGGACAGAGCATACGTGATTTGTAAGAATTTCAGATGTTTCACCCTCAACAGAGTTGAAATCTAACAGCTTTACTAGCAGGTGTTTTATATATTTTCTGTTTGATGCATCTATACTTACAGGTACGTAGTTTGACTTGGTCAAGTCTTCTTTAAGCTCTTCCTGAGTTAATGGAGATATGACATTTAAAACTGTTGCTTTACACTTAGTTTTCCGTGTGGGAATTTAGGTTAAAAAAACTTGGAAATTAGTTTTGATTTACAAGAAGTAGAATTGAAACTTAAGCTATGGTTTGCTGTGTGGTAAGCAAAGGTCGCCTCTTTTGCTGCTAAATCTAAGTTTTTGTCATTAGAAATCGCAGTTTTAAAAAACTGGCTAGCAAGCAGCATATGCTAAACTCTTTTTGTGTTTACTCGATTGCAAATGATCTTTTATATCAGATTGACCACCATGAGCAACCGAAAACTCGGAATTACAATGTGAACATTTAACTCTACCGTCTTGATCTTGATTACCAGTACATACATACCTTCTTCAAAAAAGGGAATTCATTCTGTAAATCGTTGGTAAATTTACACGACCGTTTTGGCATTTTAACAGAGAAAGAATAAACTTTTTAAATTAATACATAAATAAAACAGCGCTAGCTCGCTAACACAACACGCACCGCTGACAAGGACTGACAACTGACTGAGTTTCATCTTCATCTCTATCGCAACGCAAGCCTAGTGCCGACGTGGGCGAGTCCAATGCTATTGCATGAGGGGGTGTACTGTGCAGCGAAAACTCTACTAGCGCTAAATGACTAAAGCTACCCTCCTTACTACCAAGTACCAAACTCGCCCGGAGAGATTATCCCATCGCGTATAGTCACGGTTGGCTAAACAAGACGATACGGTTCTATAGTTTTTACTTTTTATACAGTGCAGAATTAAATGACAATATGATTATCCTTAATAATCCTACACAATTAATTACTTTAGACTTTTTTTGGTCATATAAAAAATCCAATTTAAATTTTTCCGGGACGTGAGGAAACCGGCCGGGACACCGGGACGTTGTCTGAAAACCGGGAATGTCCCGGTCACATCGGGACGTCTGGCAAGCCTAATATGCTCATCTTTCATGTATTAAGGAAGTTTTGATAGCTAAGAAAAAATTAGTGCAATCTGATTATAAGATAAACTCTGATTAGACTAGAATTACACAGGGAGCAATACAAGAAAGCATTAGCTAAATTACAGTCAAAGAATGAGGTGAATGATAACAAGTTCTGTAATTCAGTATATCAATGGATTATAAAAGGTTATAAAAATGACCGATAGGCAATTATAAAAAACTAGATAGTACCTCACTACTAATGTACTACCAGCATATGAATATGAACCAAAATCTCGGACTTTAGTTTGGCAGTAATATTCTAACTACTTAATTAAAAAATAAGTTGCAGTAATTACAACATATTTAGAGCAGAACAAATTACTGGGAAGAATGGAGGTGGTGGTGTGCTGATCATGGTGAAAAATCACATACAGGCTTAAATGGTTAGTAAGTAAGTTTTCGTGCTGAATTTATTGTAGGGGGTATTTATATACTTCCTAGTTCGTCTGAAGATCTGAACCAGGACTACTGCATGAGAGTTGATTAGATTTGTACTGAGTATCCTAATTCTAAACTGTACATAGATGGTGACTTTAAATTAGTTGAGACACTCTGGTCGAATGCTCATAACGTAGTAAGTATGAGATCTCCAGCTAGAGCTGTAAAATTCTCGGTAATAATCTTTTGGAGAATATTCCCGAGGATATTCTTAAGTTGGAGAATTTTCTGAGAATGGTAAGAAAATCGCTAGAAATGGCATTTTTCACATATACGCTTGAACAGAATTTATAATTATATACTGCCTTCCCATGGACATTATTTACATTAAAATATTTCCAAACATTACTTTTCGGTTTTGTGGAACCAATTTATTTTGCTCCATGTTTTTATACTTATGGACGGTCTAAACTGAGCTGAACGGAACGCCAAAACAAAACTAGTTTCACCACGTAATTTACAATTCACACAGTTGTATAGAATATATGTTGGTGCTTCTAGGGGATTTCCCCAAATCACTGTTGCCAGCCAGACGTAAAACACTGTTGCCACAGTTATAGAAAAGGTTATAAAAACTGAAATTTTTTAAAAATCATTGCAAAATTTTTAGTGTAAATTATGTAGAAAAACTTCTCTTGAGAATATTCACGGGAGAATTTTCTTACAGAGAATATTCTCTTCTCACATCTCTATAGTCCAGCCAATTCATCTGCTTTGCAACTGGCACAAATGTATGGTTTCTATAATATGTGCCAAATGGTAGATGTTCTGAACAGCCGAAACATATTTTTGGATTTGTTGTTAACAAATGATTGTTCCACTGAATGTTTTAAAACTCTGGACCCTATTTTTAGTGGCACTATTAATCATACTTGATACACTTGCAGCTTTAAGTTAAGGAATGCTGGATTAGATCCACTTAGGGTAGAAGATTTCTACTTTGATTTTAAAAATAACAACTATCAGGGTCTAAATGATTATTTACTTTCAATAGGTTGGAGTCATATTTTCAATAATACTGCCCTCCTAAGCCTAACCCCCGTATTTGAATAAAAATTGAAAAATGAGATTTTTTGCTTTAACATATTAAAATATGAGTGTTTTTAAATAAAACTCAAGGTCTCTAGTTAATTCCACAATACAATACAAGTTATTGAAAATTCTAAAAAATTGACAATTGTTTCGATAAATCAATATCATCGTCTGACGATGATATTGATTTATCGAAACAAGTGTCAATTTTTTAGAATTTTCAATAACTTGTATTGTATTGTGGAATTAACTAGAGACCTTGAGTTTCATTTAAAAACACTAATATGAGCATATTACACGCAGTAAGGGTCGAGACAGTCAATTTATTAAAATATGGTAAATTTCAATGTTTCCTATGATGCATCAACGTATCTGGACCAGAAATATATAAAATCGAATAATATAAAAGACCGTATTTGAAAATAACTTTAGAAATACTAAGGCTAAACCCAGTATTTTTAGTTCACTAAGCGTTTTACCCGTATTTCTCATCAGATAGGGGTATCTTGCATAGCAGCTTCCAAATACGTGCTTTATGCGTAAAAATTAGACCTATTAAATCGTGTCTATTGCTATCCCTCTCTTTTTTATGTTCTTATTTTCAGTTTACCGGTAACCTTATTCGTCTACAGCTAACACACAAGGTGGTCGTCTAAATATAAATTGCAATCATTTTTTATTTTCGAGAACAACAATAAAGTATAAAATGAATGCGTGGGGCACCGGGAGTAGAGGGAAAACATTAGTAGCCCTGGCTACCACCTCAACAGAGCTTCCAGTTTTTTCGGAGGATGAGTTTTTCTTGGGAAACTTAGATTCAAGTTATGGTAATAATGATAATTCATATTTGGACACATGTGTTACTAATGGTCAGTAAAAAATAAATTGTGGGTAATAGATAACTAAATAAATTAAGAGATATCAAAAAATGTTAACAACAAAAATAGTAGATGCCTTTAAGGTGCATATTTTGAAATTATCTCGAACTATACAGAGTGTTGTATAACTCCGGTACAAATCAAACATACGATTTTCTAAATGAGAACCCCTGTATATTATACCGAATTCGAATTTTTCACATTTTTTTGAAGCTTTTGATATAAGGTTTTGCTACGTTATACCGAGTCCTTCAAAAGGTATGGACACGTTTATATGAAAATCGTAGTTAAGTCAACGCTCTGTAGCTTATTGTACGTTGAAGAAAAAAATTTTAATTTCCCTAACAGAGTATCATAATATGATGCAATATCTCCGTATTTTATTGAATTTTAATTATGTCACCTTTTGTATACAGGGTGGACGGAAACTCGAACCTTTCATTTTCTCTCTTCTTTCAAATGGAACACCCTGTATTTTTTAGCGCAAATAGAATCTTCGATCATGTAACTAAAATTTTTGTTAAGTATTCCCTATACCCAAAGTTTATGAAAACAGAGTTATTTTGTAATATCTATAGTAAATCACAATTATTAACTTATGTGAAAAAATAAACGTTGAATGTAATAAAAAATCCTAAATAATAATAAATCTTAATAAACTATTTATTCTGAGCAAAACAAATCATCAAAAGTATAATCCTAACCGTAATATGAAACTAAATGTTCAAAGTGTTCACTGTTAACATTAATGCAATGCTGTAAACTATTACATTTTCTCAGGAAGCCTTGATTGACATTTGACATAAACGTCAGTCGTTATATTTTATTTTTTTAAAACAACAGTAATTAAGTGTCACCTGCGATTTATTGTTTCTTTAAATAAAGTAACAATTATTGAGGATGAATAGTGTACATTTTTCTACTCAAGAAATGGTGGACATGATTTGGGTATTAGGTGAATGTAACAAAAATTGCTTGCTTGCGTCTAAAGTTTATCGTCAAAGATTTCCAGACAGAAAGGCACCTAACAAAAGAGCATTTGAAAAACTAATGGATCGTTTCAATCGCACTGGTGAAGTGAAATACAGAAAAAAGATGTAGCAAAAACAGCCATTACTGAGGAAAATGAAATGAAAGTAATGCTAAGTATTGCAGAGAATCCGCATACAAGTGTGAGAAATATTTCACAACAGCAAGACATAAGTCATGGCACGGTTCAGAGAATCCTTAAAAAACATAAAATGCATCCCTATCATATCCAACTTCATCAAGAGTTACTTGACCGTGATTTGCAAAGAAGAGTAACATTTTGTGAATGGGCCCAATTTAAAATAAATCGCCAGAGAAATTTTTTTGATTCTGTGCTTTTTGCAGATGAGGCGACTTTTCATAAAAATGGATTTGTAAATCGACATAATTTTCATTATTATGCAACTTCTAGTCCAAATATCGTCTCAACACGTAATAGCCAATGGAGGTGGTCATTAAATGATTGGGGTGGAATAGCAGGTGATTTGGTGATAGGACCATACTTCTTTGATGAAAGAGTTACTGGTGCGGTTTATTTAAATTTTCTTCAGAATCACTTGCCAGTTTTATTAGAAGAAGTTCCACTCAATATTCGGCGACAAATGTGGTATTTGCATGATGGTGCGCCTGTTCATAATACTGCGCCTATACGAAATCATCTCAATACCGAATTCCAAAACAGATGGATTGGAAGAGGGGGCCCAACTGATTGGCCAACCAGGTCTCCCGATTTAACAAAAGTGGATTTCTTTTTTTGGGGTTTTATAAAAAATGAGGTTTATAAAACTCCCCCTACTACTAGAGAGAATATGACAGAAAGAATCAGAGCGGCATTTCGATCTGTTAACGTTTTTATGCATTCATTTGAACTTAGACTGCAGCATTGCATTGATGTTAACGGTGAACACTTTGAATATTTAGTTTAATATTATGGTTAGGATTATACTTTTGCTGATTTGTTTTGCTCAGAATAAATAGTTTATTAAGATTTATTATTATTTAGGATTTTTTGTTACATTCAACGTTTATTTTTTCACATAAGTTAATAATTATGATTTACAATAGATATTACAAAATAACTCTGTTTTCATAAACTTTGGGTATAGGGAATACTTAACAAAAATTAAAGTTACATGATCGAAGATTCTATTTGCGCTAAAAAATACAGGGTGTTCCATTTGAAAGAAGAGAGAAAATGAAAGGTTCGAGTTTCCGTCCACCCTGTATACAAAAGGTGACATAATTAAAATTTAATAAAATACGGAGATATTGCATCATATTATGATACTCTGTTAGGGAAAATAAATTTTTTTTCTTCAACGTACAATAAGCTACAGAGCGTTGACTTAACTACGATTTTCACATAAACGTGTCCATACCTTTTGAAGGACTCGGTATAACGTTGCAAAACCTTATATCAAAAGCTTCAAAAACATGTGAGAAATTCGAATTCGGTATAATATACAGGGGTTCTCATTTAAAAAATCGTATGTTTGGTTTGTAACGGAGTTATACAACACTCTGTATAGTTCGAGATAATTTCAAAATATGCACCTTAAAGGCATCTACTATTTTTGTTGTTAACATTTTTTGATATCTCTTAAAATAACCCATATACCGAAGTTTGTCGTAAGATTGGTACACCCTGTATATTTTTAGATCCAAATGAACTGGTTCAAACCCACACAAAGAAAGGTGAAAACAGAAGAAGAAGAAAATATAAACATTCCAAAAGTGTAAGAACTGAAATTAAAGTATTTCAAATATTTCATAATTTTACATTTTGTTATTTTTTTAAATTAAAGTAACTTAAAACATAATGTATTATTATATTTTCATTTCATTAATAACTAGATTTCCTAGGTTGATTACCAGTATTTGCCAAATACAAAGAAATACCCTAGAAAATTTGACAGTGACTGAGATCAAATACCCGTATTTGGTAAATACGAGGATTTTGAGTAGGAAATTAGCCAAATAGAAGTAGAAAAATTACTCGTATGGGTGTTTATAGCATAAAAACAATAAAGTTTTTTAGAGTATACATAGGGATTTTAATGCCCCTGTTGTTTAATATGAGCAGCTAATATTGATAACGCAAAGGTTCGTTGAAGCTACAAAAAAATAGAAACTATGAATCAATATTCTGCCATTTCTACAAATTTTCAAATACGGGGGTTAGGCTTAGGAGGGCAGAATAGTGATATAAATGTTATTGTCTAGGAATGATAAGATTATAAACAATGGTATTCAATGTTTCGGTCCACAGAAAAAAAATTGAACTTCCAACTTTCTTTCTTATTATTCTGGAGATTTAAGGAAATTTATTTCTCTTAAAAAAACAATCAAAAAGTGTCAGCAGTCTAAGAATGCTACGGATTATTTAGAGTTAGTAGGGTGAGAGCACAGTGTAAAAACATTATTGAAAAAGTGTTACAAGAATTATAAAAACACTAAATAGTGTGATCTGACTATGGACCCAAGAAATTTCTGAAGATTTGGAAATAAAAAAAGAAGTTGAAATGAAATTCTGAAGAATATGAGTATCAATCATTTAACCCTCTAGCAGGCCAATTTTTTTTTCTTCGAAAAATAACGTTTGGTTATAATTTTGGTGCCTAGAACACGAATTTGGAGTCTGATAATACAAAAGATTTATTATTTCCACTCCAGGTGGGAAAAAAGGTAGCCCGCCAAAAGGCGGGTTAGCCAGGGAATGGAAACTGAAACAAATTAGCTGTGTTGTTCTTTCATGTTATATTTCATAAAAGTAGTATGAATGTGGGACATTATAAATTGAGATTATAAGTGATTTATAAAAAAGTTAACATAAATGACTAACACTATGGTTTGGAATGATAAATTTGAAAACATTTTTTGCTCGATGAAAGGCACAAATTAACTTTACATTTGAGGCAATACATTTGTGTTTCCGATTTGCAGCCAGTCAATTTACAGGTGCGTTTACCTATTTTACGATCTAGTTGATCAGGCATATGACCAAAATCATCGTAACGTGCATCTAAACCCAATCCATATGATTTTTTAACACCTCTTGGAACCACTATTGCAGGACTTGTTACATTGCTTGAAGGTCTTCCCACTGGTCTTTTAGCTAGTTTCTGTTGATAAAAACCATAATCCATTCGCAACTTGACAACGGAATTTAGGTAACTCTGGAGTCACTCTTTCCTGTGCTACTCCTGCTCCATGAATGCGTCTGTGAAGAAGGTAAGCATTAACCATTGCCATGTCAATGAAATGATAGAATAACTTCAATGAAGCACTTTGCGTCTTGAGACGGATATGGTACCGGCCAATCAGACCATCCATAAGATCCACACCTCCCATGTGATGGTTATATTCCCTGATAATCCGTGGGCAATCAACTTCCACAAACTTTTTGTTTTTTCGTTCATATCTACTTATTTTTGTCGGTGGTGTTGGTGTAACTGTTGCTGTTAGATACGGTTCTACACCAACATATGTAGATGCGAGTCTAACACTTTTATTATCTTTCCATATTACAGTGGTAATATCTACACCAAGAGCGGTACCTACATACTCTTCAGAATAGCCTCTATTCTTTGCCGTCATTGCGTTATCCTTCGGCAGCTTGCAGTTGGGAATACGATCTGCACGAATTGTACCTAATGCGTAAATACCACGACTTCTTAGATATACCAAAAGAGGTAATGATGTGTAGAAATTGTCTGTATAAATTATATGATTTTTGAAGTCTGCGAAAGACGTACAACCACATTACCTGTTGCTCCTAAGTCTGGACTACCAGGTAGAACTACATTATCATTTTTGCCACAGTAAACTTCAAACCGATAAGAAAAACCGCTGGAATCACACAGTACAAATAATTTCATTCCCCATTTATGAGGTTTCTTCGGCATGTATTGTCTGAATGAACTTATCATCTTTGTAGAGCACATTTGTTCATCAATGCATAACCGAGCTAACTTCGGTACGGAATCAAAACGTTCATTGAGATGGTTAGATACTGGTCTGATTTTGAAAAGTGGATCGTGTTCGGGATGAGTTCGATCTTTCATTGTGGAAAAATCATTGAATCTTATATATTTACGAATTTCGTAAAAACGTTTGGATGTTATGATTGTTCGAATAGCTTCGAACGAATGTTCACCCCAGTATTCTTCCAAACTTGGGTATCTGTATACAGACATATAGACAAGTGTTCCGATGTATTGTCGGATATCTATGCTGCTTACCTTGAATTTTGTGTTGACGTCCAGTTGTCGTGCACCCAGATTGGTATAATTGGCTATTTTTGTCAATAGCACGTCATTAAAAAAATAGTTGAAGCAGTCAAATGGTGTATGCAGCTCATTGAACCTCTCGGGTAATCTTTCATCACCTCTAAATACCACTGCATTACGATGAAGTTGTAAATGTTTCTTTCGCCACACAATATTCTGGAATTCTTTTGATTTGAGAATTATTTCACCAGGGTTACCAACAAACCCACCACCATTTGATGGAATATTTGGCCCACTTGCCTCTTCCACTGGTAATGGTGAACGTGGTCGTTTGACACGTCGATTTTTTATACGTTTGTATTCCGTAACAATCGCTTCAGATGATGGTTCTGTCTGAGGTGATGTACCTGCTGCAAATGATGGTCCTGCTTGAGGTAATACTTCTGCTTCAAATTCTCGTTCTTCAATTGATTCACCTGTTCTTTCTACTTCCGTAAGCTTTGCAGTGATATTACAACTAAGAAAATCAGCAGATGTAGATCTATCCATGTGCTCTACACATTCTTCTATTAGTTCCTCATCTTCACGTGATACTTCAAAATCTGGGTCTTTCACACTATCGTCGTCATCGAAGTCACCGTTCAAATCTGTCTCTGTTTCGGATTCAACATCGCTACATGCTTCCATAATTTGCCGAATTTCAGCTTCTGATAACTTTTCCAAATTCCACGTTTTGTTTCGAACATCATGATATCCAGGCAATCTCTCGTCTTTTCCGTTTGAAGACATTTCTATAACAATAAAATACAATATTACAATCATCAATCAGCAGCAGTCAGTTACTGAATATGTTAGAAACTATGCCAATCCCAGCCTGCCTGCCTTTTGGCAGGCTGCTTTTGGGGGTCACTTATGACCATTACTTCTTAGAAAATGCATGATCTGATTTGTTCATAACAAAAAAGAAGTTATTTTTTACTCACCAATAATTTTTTGAAGTCCGGAAAATAACTATAAATATTTCTAATATTTTCACCAATGTAACACCTAAACTACTTATAATTATTACGCCCAACTCTCACGATAGCATGTGTTCAACTGACCGTACCTCTCAAACGAACGGTACGATCCCACTCAACTCATGACCAGTCTGTCAAATGAAAACAGACAAAAGGCTGTCGTGCCAGTTAAAACCAATAAAAATTTTACCTAGAGAGATAACTTGATTTAGATGGAGCCCGCCAAAAGGCGGTGCGGCCTGCTAGAGGGTTAATAGCTATTGATGGTCAAGAAATTGTTGATCTCAAATTCAGGTGCAATGCTTCCTGAGAAGACTACCACAGATTAATATTGATTGTCCATGTATTATTGTTGCAGAGGTATTTGATAAGTTGGGGTCATTGCATGATAAGTTAATGATTGGTCCTGATGGTATTCCAGGAGCTTAATGTTGACTGTTTGGGTAAGAAATAAATACTGCAACTACTTAGTACAGTGGATTTCGGGTAAAATGACAACGAAGGGATCACTGTAATTTCGTCGTTATATCCAAAAGTCGTTACAGGTAAAGAGGTACAGACATGTATGTATAGTTTATATTAATTTATTGTTAAAAATATTTGCACACAGTTATTCACTGATACAATTAAAAAATTGTGTTATATTACGTTGCTTCAATTTTTTGTGCTAGTATATGCTGTAGGGTGTATTATATTTTTATTCAACGTCTCGTTTTTTTACAACACATAACACATCCTAGTTGTAGGGATCTCACCTTCCTAGTAATCTTTTTCTTCCACCTCGTTTTCTCCATCTTGCATCGTATGTGATGGTACAACAGTTTCATCCATTTCACTATCAGACAAACTGCTAGCAATAATAAGTTAACTGTCAATATCAACTTATGTTTCCCAATTTACAGCATTTGTTTCACTTGATGATGTAGTCTGCTGTGCCAATAGTATGTCCAATTCACCATTGGAATCGTCGTCAATTGTGTTGATAGCTGAAGATCTACAGAACCCAGCATGTAAAAAACAGTTTCTAATCGTATCTGGAATCACACGAGTCTTCACTTTTCAATGTCGTTCATCATTGTCTCTACTAAAACCTGCCGATAATGACTTTTGAGTGTTTTAATTATCCCTTGATCAATCAGTTCAATCACTGATGTAGTGTTTGGTGGTAAAAATGCCAGTTTTATGTTGGTCAAATTCTTAATTTTAAGATGAGCTGGGCAATTGTCAATCAATAAAATGATATTTTTGTTATTTCTTAACTGGGAGTACGATTTTCGAAGAGCTTTTTCGAAAAGATTCAACATTTTTGAAACACCTGGTTTTTTTCCTTGCCTATGACCAATAATTTTCTTTTTTCCCTGCCACACTTGATGCAACAAGCACGGTGATTCTATCTTTTGATAATTTTCCACCTACACACATTTCCCCTTTAAATTTCAAGGTATTTTCAGGAGTTAACTTAAAAAACAAACCTGTCTCGTCAGTGTTCCATATTTGGCTAACAGTGTAAACTTCAGTCAATTTTAGGAAAACTGTTTTTAGCCAGTTGTCACAGTCACTTTTTGGTACACTAGCAGCTTCTCGACAAACTGTCTCCTACAATATCGCCGTTGACGAAATCGGTATATCCAGCTTTCCGAATACTCAAAACTGTTGAATATCAATTAAAACAGTTTAGTTTGGTAAAACTGTATTGTCAAAATTGTCAATTCAATGTCATCTGTCTTGGTTGTTGTTCATGAGTTCCATGTGTTATACTCATAAATTAACTTTGTGTTTTTATTTAATAAAATAAAATATAATCACTCGACATATGTGTCTTTATCCACCAAAACAACAAAAACTATTGTTCCAAACAGTCTGGCGAAATGATTAGCCTTTTCTTGCAGCAGGCGACCGCTCAAAGTCACGTTTTGGCTTTTTTCAGCTTTGAACCACACTAGAAGACCATGACATGTTTGTGGTGTCCCTTATTTTTCAAGAATTTGGATTCAAAGCACTCTAATATCTTATCATGGTTCTTCCAGCGTAGATATTGTTGTATGGGAAACGTATCATTTGCACAAATCAGCATTGTTTTACCATTTCTCAAATTTAAAATGATTTCCGCCTTTTATTTAACAGTGAATGTGTGTCTAGGAGCCATACTTATTGAAAAGTTTACTAAACACTGCTGCTACTCTGCATTTTGTAACAGAGCCATAAATTCCGAAATGTACAGGCTTTGCTGACAATCTGTTTGTTTGGATGTAAACAAAAGATGAGAAAACTCTTTGTGTCTTTGGCAGCTGACTCCAGTCACAATATCTACATGGGATTTCTAAGAATTGGTTACAAATGATTAACTATATCCAAAGTCACTACAGTCACATGAATTTTGTACTCGAGTACCTATGCTTTAAATCCAAGGGACTTAGATTTAATGTCGCTATTGCTAAATGTTCGCTACAGCCAAGGTGGCAATAAATTAAATCTACTGTATATGTTATGGTAACCACAATGAAATAAGTGAAATCCGTGAAATCAATTGTTTATAGTTATGTCAAAAAGTAAAGAAAACATTTGAAATCTAATCGTCTTGCATTTGGAACACCCGGTACTTTTTATATTAACGCATATTTAAAAAAGAACTAACATATTTTATGCACATAATGAATGATTTATTGAATTCTATCAAATATTCACGTTCCCCAACAGTTTTGAATCAATTGATAACATTTAACGACAATATAGAAAGTGGCCTGTTGTTTTTCTAACTTTAAATCCAGTAACAATTAGATTAGATATAAGTGATTACATTATTTGTAATCTTACCTTTCCTAGCTTTATCCGCTACAGCAGCAATAGCCAATTCAATTTCGGCGTAATTCATTCTCTCAACATTCCTTATAACAGGTACTACAAGACCTTTAGGTGTTGCAACGGCCACTGAAATATCTACATAATCTCTGTATAAAATGTCAGTGCCATCTATCACAGCATTTACAATAGGTTGATCTTGTAAAGCGTACGCCGCAGCTTTCAGGAAAGAAGACATAAAGCTCAACTTGGCATTATGTTTTTTCATGAAAGCTTCTTGGTTTTCTTTTCGGAAAGCCATTATATTCCTGAAATTAAAAAAAGAGGGTTGCTACAAAAAAAGAAAGGAATATTTTTGAACAAATTTGATGAAAAATATATTAATGTAATTTGGAGTGTATTAAGTAGTCATACAATTAAAAAATTGAATGAAGAGCTTGGGCAATTCGAAATGAGCTTTAAAATTGAGAAAATGGAAGTAATGGCAATTGAAGGAACTGGATTAGCTGAATAAAGAAATAAATAATAAGAAATTAAAACATGTTAAAAACATTAAAGCAGCTATAAATTATATACTGGGCCATTAGATGTTTCTCAAAAATTTCAAAAGTTAGAATTATGAAATATTGCATTGGAGGGTTGATATACAATATTTTTTTAAAATGGGACAATAAATATAGTAAAATACTTACGTCATATCTATTTCGTTAAATGTAGTCAACATCGCATTAACATTTTGAGCCTCTTTAAGACGTTCTGCAATTTTTAGCCTCATCCTATTCATTTTCACTCTGTGTTCAGTACGTGTACCGGATATTTCTTTTGTGGGATCCGCTGGGGGCAATTTTACTGTTGCTGCTTCCAAAGACTGGGCGTGACGAATAGCAGCGACAGGTATTGAACTCATGGGGGCAGCCTGTTTTGGAAGTGATGCTTGTGGTGCCGCTGCTGGTTTTGATGTTGGCTCTGGAATTAAAAAAAAATACAGTGTTAACTGTATGTGTATCATAGATATTTATAAGGAGATGAAAAATCAAATACAGTTAAGGGTGCATGTCCCCATTTTATATATAATCAGATAAACCCTTATGCCGGCGACACTGGTGAAATAAGTTACATGAAACTTATTGCAAGAAACAGGAAATTTGTTGTATTATTGCACAACGTATGTATTGAGATTAGACACAACACACTGGCGTTTCTGAAAGAAGAAAACAGAAACTTTTACGTTTGTTGTGTTTGTGTACTCGAGAGCGTATGCATCTTTCCGTGTCGCTTTTATTAAAAAGTGAAATGCTGAAAGAGAACGACTTTTAAATTAAATTGAGACTGTGGAACCAGCGGTTGAAGGTTTGCATGTTCATCCTGTAAAATTCCTTCAATTTTTCAGGATGTTGCTGCAGTTCTGTACCAAACCAACAAAATCACGTTTTCATCCGAGAACATGGTACTCGAAACTAAATTTAAAAGCGAGAAGTGTGCGTTGTCGTAAAACAAAGTTTCACGTAAACTTGTTTCATGAAACTTATTTCACCAGTGTGTCACCGGCCTTAAACCGCATTTGTGGTGTCGGGTAACATATGTGTATTTTCTTACAACCTATTTCCACTCTTTTCTATTATTTGCTATAATATTTGCTTCATACCACTTTATTCCCTTCCTACGCAGTATTCCTGCTATCGTCTTGTCCCACGTTTTCTTTGGTCTTCCTTTTCGTCTATTCTTAATTATTTTTGTTTCCTATATTCTTCTAGTTTATCTCGTGTTTTCCCCAGCATTTCAGCTGTACTTGTTCTATGTATTCCAATACTTGTATTTCCAATTATTTTCTTATCTTTTCGTTGCTTATTTTATCTATCTTTGTGGCTCCAAATACTCTTCTTAGGTATTTCATCTCCATTGCTTATATCTTGCTCTGTTGTCTTTTATTTAATATCCAAGATTCACATCCAAATGTGAAGATCGGTCTGTATATTGTTTTAAAAAGTTTTAGCTTGGTCTTGAGGGTAATTTATTTATTATTAATAAAGGGATTACTCATGCTGGAATAATGTTTCATTATTTTCTCTATTCTTTGGTTTATTTCAGCTTCTTATGTTCCTGTCTCATCGATTATTACTTCAAAGTATTAGAATGCTTTCGCCTCTTTTATTTCATTACCATTTATTTCGATTTTCATAATTATCTGTTCATCTTCTATTGTCATTACTTTTGTTTTATTTTTATTTATTGTTATTCCACACTCTTTTAATATTTCATTCCACATTGTTATGTTCTGTTTCATTTTATTTGGAGGTGAAAAATGAGATATGAGAATAGAAATAACAACCATGTGTATTAAAGTAAGACCTGTTCCTATTTAAAATTTTAGTCTTTAATCAGTTCTGGCAATGTCAAATTTTTATTTTAAATGTGTTAAATTCGTACAAAAATAAATAAGAAATCAGGTAGCATTACAATAAACAGGGGTATGGGCAGGATATCCAATAAAGCCTGGTTTAGCTAGCAAATAGTGCATAATCGATAATTTTAATTCATAATAGGTAGATATATGAATTTATTGGTTCTTGAGTATCATTTACATGACATAAGACAAGTGAAACAAAATTAAACCTAGTATACTTAGGTTAAAATAGTTTATAAATAATAATCTACTAAATTTTTTTAATAAAAACATTAATGGTAAATAATAAAATTACAAAATAGCATAGTTAAATTGCTTGAATCTATTTAGCATATATTTCCTCCTTTATTTCTCGTGTTATAATTACGGACTTCACTATTTATTTGAAATTTACTCTTATTAAGAAAACTGTAGGTTAATAGTTAGATAGATGCATGTGAAGGTCATGATGTTATTCATTCTAAATGTATCTACAAGATTCGTTGCCATCCAAGTTAAAAATTAGGCGAAAGAATCGCGTTTGAAGGACAAATATTCGCTTCAAATTCTGATGCTCAGCCCAACACAACTATATTGCAGCTGATGGCAGAGTATATAAATGCATAATACAAGTTGATTAGGTGACTTTGATAAAAATTTGTTTTTAGATTAATTAAAGCAGAGTTTATAACAACGACAGTCAATTTGATGGTTATAGTTTAGTTTGGAATCTAATTCCATTACAAGAAGTTTAATGTGTTACACAGTCTCAACCTTATTATTATCTATTGTAAAAAAATTTGTTGTCTTCCCTAAGGGGAGATGTGAATTTGATAAAAATGGTTTTATTTTCAGTAATAATGAGGTGATATTTTGACACCAATGAATGAACTCAATCATGGTTATCTGTATTTTCCTAAGTAACTCGTCAAAACTATCAGCAACAACTAGAACTGTTGGGTCGTCTGCACATATAAAAATACGTCCATTTGTTATACTCAAGCGTAGGCCATGTATGTAGAGGAGAAATAAAAGTTGTCCTAATACTCCACACCCTGGGGAGTTCCAATAAAGGTACTTAACTCATCATCAATCTGCACTTTGAGTGTTCTGCCAGACATATATTAGTTAATGCAAGATTGAATTAGACCTCTAATGCCGTTGCTTCAAGTTTTCTTGATAAATAAGTGGGATTAATCGGCTCAAATACACGGATTAGGTCAAAAAATATCCCCACTAAATAGTTGTTCTGATCAAAATTTTTATGAGCATATTGTAAGATCGATTGAAGCAGTTTCGATTGAATAATTCTGGCGAAAACCATGTTGGAATTGTGCCGATTCAATAATTTTTGAGAAACAGTTAATTGTGTAATTTTCGACACATCTTTTTTAAACAAAGGAATCTTTTTATTCATTTTGAATTTTTTTAGGAACTTGAGTAACAGATAAATTAGTAATGTGAGATAGTTAGACAGAGATTGTTTCTACACATTCTTTCAATACAATAGCTGGTATTTCTTTTCAAGTATTAGAATTATCTTAAGTAATCGGTGCAAAAAACATTGAATTCGGACCTATTATCTTACTTGACATGTAAGAATTAAGGGGTAAATTTAGGGTTTTAATCTTATCTGTAGCCGAATTTGCAAAGTGACCGAATGTGTTTGCGACCTCTTTTTCCCGTTATGGTTGATCCATTATTCAATAAGATTATTTCTTTTTTTGTTCTCTACCCAGTTTTCAGTTGACCAAATTCCTCAAAGATTTAGCCTTGTTATTTGAGTTGTTAATAACAGAATGATATATATTTTTTTCAATACTGATATTTATACCGAGAGATTTTTCTGTTTTTTATAGTATTCTGTTAAGAAAGGGTCATTGGATTTTTTTCTTAACCAGTTCTGGCCTTTTAATTGTTCAAGTTCAGAGTGTAGTTGACTCGTTAAGGGTATTTTATTTCCGTGTTTAGTGCGCTGCAGGTATGATTTTCGATATAACTAACAACATAGTCTAGACCACTCGATGTTAATTTGCCACGGTATATTGCAGTTCATTTCAAATCAAACATTTGAAATATATCAAATAGCTGTTTTTTATAGTAACAATTTACCCTAAAATCACTGTTAAAGCCGCCACCAAGGATAAAGAATGCATACTTAGCTGCAATGAATGAACGAATTGAATGAATGAATGAATTTTTATTGATACCTTTTTTACAATAATAATTTGTGACAAGTCAGTACAGATAAACACAATGAAGGTAAGATTCGATAAAACAAAACAAAATGTATCAAATAGCTTATCAAGAAGGATCTAAGAATGAGACTTTGTAGAAAAGCTACAGTACACGGTTATAATACATAGATTTTTGTTAATTTCAATTGTCGAACACTTGAATTAAAGCTCTAACAATGAGTTAGTGCATGAATCAAGAAGTTCTGGTTTCACAAATGTAGCTGTGCCACCATGTACAAGATTGCTACATATGTAACTAGAAACTAGTTTATAATTTGAAATTTTTGAAGGTTTTAGTTTTTTTAGTTTGTGTTCACACATCCAGTGCTCAGAGATACATAAAAATGTTATGTGTAATTCATAAGAGAAAATAGGTGTTTATCCAGCGATTAATTTTTATGCATTACAAAGTGATAATTGACAGCTTTGATAGTTGAAAATTATTTTTTCTTTTGTTTTCTTCAACTTAACTCCATTTTTTGGTTTGTTCATCTCTGTGTTTGTGCTAGAATGTATTTTAAATATTTTTTTATTTTAACTCATTTCATCATGAAAATTAGGCGAGAAACACTAAAAGTGAAAACATATCAAATTTACAAATCAATAAGATTGTGTTTTAACATTTTGTGTACAATCATAATGCATAATCATAATGCATAAAGTTAAAAGTTGATTAACTTTATGAATTACGCACTATGCATTAAATTACATACTATTCTGTCTATTTAAATGTTAAATATAAAAAATTATGTAATATTTATTAAGAATTGTCAATTATCCTCTATCCGCTTGCTAAACCCTCCTTATTGTGTGAAAAACAGTTCCACGTAACCCGAGAAACTTGATTTATCAGTGACAGTGATAACATGTTATCAGAATAATTTACATTAATATTATCCATAATCTAACTACATACACATTACTTTTTTTACTGTATTATCATGGTAAATGCTCTGGATAATATGTTTCTTTGTTCTTTTTGTGCAAATACTCACTGAAATTTGTTTTGGTGTCAAAAGTGATGCACAGGTACTTAATGGTCAGTTGTGGTTGTAACAAGTAATGATTATGATTTATTGTAGGAGATGTTGGGGACGGGCGGTGATTAAATATTATAAATTGGGATTTAGCTGGATTATGTTTGAGCCTCTATTTGTTGAACCATATAGTTGTAGGTTCGATGAGATTTTCCAGTGCACCAATTGCATTTTTCAATGTTTTGCTGTATGTTACTAGTTCTGTATCATCTGCGTACTATAGTATACATGCTTGGTGGTCGAAATGTTCTACATCATTATAACAATTATTGTAAATATAATAACAGTAGATGTTAGACAGTAAAGCTAACAGCAGTGATCCATTCGGTAGTTCTTGTTCTAGTGTAAATTTGTCTGAGAAAGTTTGTCCATAATTTTTACTTTTAATTTTCGACAGTTTAGTAAATTGTTACATAAGTGTACCAGGGCTGTTAAAGTGTATTTAGTTTACATAAAAGACCTTTGTGCCAGCATTGCTGAAAGCTTTATTATTGTCGAGGAATACTGCAGTAGTTCTACCCCCGTTTAGTGCAGTAGCTTCTATGTTGTTTTGTATTATTAGTAGATAAGCTATGTTAGTCCTGGCCCATTCCTGGCTCATTCCGAGACCACTACTTCCAATTTTCGCCACTAGATGGCGCTGGCGGGGGATTCGGGGCGCTGGTGACGTCACTACGACGATATACAGGGTGTCGCGAACAGACAAAAGGGCGTGGTGGCCGGGCTACTTTTCCGTATATTGCGCATGTTTTCCGTTACAAACGGACCGTAAAAGACGTATTTTAACGTTCTGCGCAGGTCTTAAAGGCATTGACGCATATCTCTGCTATTATTGGTTAGATTTTTATGGAACAAACGACATTATGATTGCTAGATTATTATCATATACAGGAAGTGCAAAAAAGATGTCATTAGGGCATATCTCTGTTATTATTAATCAGAATGAAGTCGAATAAACGGTATTATGTTACGACGATATACAGGGTGTCGACGATGCCATAAGGGCTGTTATTATTGATCAGATTTTCAGAGGTGATCCACGTGGTAGCTAACAGTGCTGTATTTTTTTTATAATTGTACTTACTCCCCTCTTTCGTTCTTTCCAATCCATAAACGTAACCGCTACGAATTTTTTTAGGGTGATTTGTAAAATGTTTGCCACGAGGTCTCTACAATGTATATCTACCATTATTGCGACGTTTGACATATGACGTAACACGTGACGTAGAGCTCATCGATGGAGAATCCTTGAATATCTACGAATGCGACTCTTATGTTGTTCCGTAACAAATTCACGTGTACTAGTGTGGCCGATTAAGAAAGGGCAGGTAGTTAACGAAAAACCTCGAAAAATATAAGGAAAAATGAAGAAGAGGGAAACGTGTTGAACTGTTATATTTGTTAAAACGAGGGAAGCAACAGTAGAAACGTTGTTTTTTTAAACAGTAATATAAAATACATCCCCCTAAAAATCATTATTTGTTGCAAAATGCGTGGATGAAATGTAATATTGTTTATTCAAAGAATAATTGTCTAGGCGACAGGCGGGGGTCAGAGGTGATTCTCGTGGAAGCAAATATGTAGATAATATGATATTGTTTATTAAAAAAATAATTGAATGTAAAAGTAACAATAGGTCTTTCAATAACTGTCATTGTGCTGACATGGAATATCAAGTGACATTGAGACAAGTTTGAACTAGTAGAGTGTTCGAACAATGTAGGTGCATACGAGTAACGTGACTTTCAGAGACAGGCGGGGTCAGAGGTGATTCTCGTGGAAGCAAATATGTAGATAATTATAATATATTGTTTATTAAAAAATAATTGAATGTAAAAATTACAATAGGTCTTTCAATGACTGATGTTATTGCTTGCATGGAATATCAAGTGACATTGAGAAAAGTTTGATTTGATGATTCAGGAATGTTTGAATATACGTTTGTATGGAAGATGTATTAGATACAATGTTTCTTTATCACGTGGTGATGGTAAGCAAACCATATTTAAAGGCAAGTAAAGCAACTAGAACAACATTCTGCAACCTACATTCGAATCTGTGTTGTTGCTGTTGTTGTGGTTGATGTTCTGAAAAGTGAGTACTTTTTTTTAATATTCGCTGCTACGTTTATAGATTGGAAAGAACGAAAGAGGGGAGTAAGTACAATTATAAAAAAATACGGCACTGTTAGCTACCACGTGGATCACCTCTGAAAATCTGATCAATAATAGCAGCCCTTATGACATCGTCGACACCCTGTATATAGTCTTAACATAATACCGTTTATTCGACTTCAATCTGATTAATAATAACAGAGATATGCCCTAATGACATCTTTTTGCACTTCCTGTATATGATAATAATCTAGCAATCATAATGTCGTTTGTTCCATAAACATCTGACCAATAATAGCAGAGATATGCGCCAATGCCTTTAAGACCTGCGAAGAACGTTAAAATACGTCTTTTACGGTCTGTCTGTAACGGAAAACATGCGCAGTATACGGAAAAAGTAGCTTCGCTACCGCCGCCCTTTTGGCTCGAAAAAGTAGTTTTCGCATCATCGATAACGCCCTTTTGTCTGTTCGCGACACCCTGTATATCGTCGGAGTGACGTCACCAGCTCCCCGAATCGCCCGCCAGCGCCATCTAGTGGCGAAAATTGGAAGTAGTGGTCTCGGAATGAGCCAGGACTAACATAGCTTATCTACTATTATTGTTAGTGGTTATAATTGTGATCCTCCTTTTCTGAATCCAACTTGATGTCTAGAAATTTGGTTTTCAGTGAATTGTGAGATTCGATTATTTTTGCCAGAGTGGGAAGTAGAGTTAGTTGCTTGTCGATGAGAGGTTTTGGATTGACTTTGGTAAGGTATTTTAGTTCCAGGTTTCCATTCCTGTGGAATAAAGTTGTTTCCCAAACAGTATTCATACATTTTTATGACATATATTATATGTATTTCATAATCCAACTATCTTAGTGCTAGTTTGATAATATGGTCATATAATCAAGGAGCTGTACTTTTGCCTTTGGCTAAAATTTCAAAATATTCTTCTTCTGGAATTTTGATGTAATTTTCTTTGATTTTCTATGGTAGCTGAATCAGGTTTTCATGCCATTATGCTATATGATTATAATGATCATCATCAAATATTGGGCCTTCACTTATTTTGTAAGTAATGTTTAGTTTTTTAGCGAAAATGTTGGCTTTTTCTTGTAGTATGATAACAAAATAAGTAAATAGATTATCTATAATTTTACTTGAAATATTAATATAAATAGTAGATACTGTTTCCCAAAGAGAATATGTTTTTTTGTTTCTAAAATAAACCAACTGAATTATCACTAATTGCGAATACATGTATAGAAGATTAATCATGTCTAGACCTCTATTTCAACCTTCGGTAATGCTGCTAACCCAATCTGATAGTCTCCTTGTTTGTTAAAAATTATATCTTACCTTTTATGTCTGGTGCACCAGGTCGCAAATCACTGGTAGATCGTTTTTCGACGCCTTGAGAACCGATCGCAACTTGCATCGGGGCTAACAAATAATTCAAGTTAGTATTTTTATTTTAAATCAGAAATATACCTAGAGACTCGAAACTAATTATGAAATGTAACCCAAAATATACATTTTGGAAGTTGATAAAATTCCAGTATTGATCTAGAGCCACCACCAAAACAAAAATGAAAGTTGTTTTCGGAGTCTTCGATAAAGACAATGCTGACAACACCTACCTATATATATTTCACACAGAACCACTAAGATAACTCATGATACATAGATAAATGTTTATCACCACACTTTTCCTTGTTGATCAATATTCTTATATATGTATTCATTGGAAAATATTTGTTTTGTTTGTATTATTGGCACTGGTTTTACAATCATTTGGCCAGTGAATGTTGTATTAACCCTTTAACGGGCAGTACTATTTTTTGTCTTTTAGATGTTTTTTTCTGGCGCGGTTGAGTAGCGAAATGCTTTATTAGCAATTTTTGTTGAAATAATTTTTTTAAATTTTCTGTCATTTTCGCTCGGTTGATTTCTCGACCAAAGACCGTTTAGGCCCTTAGACACCACGAAAAGTTCTTGGTCGATTTTTCAACCACTTTATTTTAATTCAAAAATTATAGGCAGAATATAATGAAACTAAACTTTATTTTATTAGTGAATGAAAATAAAAAACATTTTAGGTATTATGCTTCGTGGAACGGGACAAAACAGTCCAAAAATAAAGCAATGCCGCATCTGCGGCATCCCATCTGCGAACGTTTTGGATTTTGTTTAGTACTGCAATAGCCGCACCGTCGAGATGCGCCCTTTATGGGTAGGTGCTCCCCTACATTTGTCTTTCGTATATTGTCTTCGATAGAGACACTTCTGCCATCAATTTTTCTAAATTTTTGAGCTACAGGTTGAGACGGACCTTTCCGCTTCCTGGGGTTATAGGTTCCTATCAACTCATCTGCCAGCGCAGATCTCAATTTTAATTGAGAACAAAGTTTTTCTTTTCGAGTCTGCGCAGAATAATTAAGCAAAATATATGGGTTCACAATAGCACTGTCTAAACAATAATATAGGAGCTTGACCCACCATCTTCTGGATTTCCATGAAATGGAGTAGGCTGCCATTGCCTGATCAAATTTATCAACCCCTCTCATAAATTTATTGTAGGCTGCTATTGACTCGGGACACTGGATTTCTTGTTGCTCTCCCGTTTTATTTGTTCTTTTAACAATGTTGAGTTTAGTGGGATTGTGCATGTTGTTTACCACATATACAGATTTCTTTCCTCTGTCCTTTCATTTTACAACAGATATATCTCCCGCCTGAGCAAAGTCAGAATCACCAACTTTCATTTTTTTGTCATCTTTCAAAATTAATTTAGGGTAATACTTTCTGTTGACCCTGAATGTGCCGCAGGCAAACAAGTTCTGTTCCAATAAAGTATTCATAAGGTTAAAAGTGGTAAAAAAGTTGTCGAAATATAAACAGTAACTTCTTCCCCAAAATGGCTCAGATATTTCCATTACAACTCTTTCTCCCAGTGTATATTGGCTCGTTTCATTCTCTTTTCCCTGATAAACTTGAAATGAGAGCATGTATCCACTAGCACTACACGCTAAAACCCATACTTGGAATCCGCGCTTGGTAGGTTTCATAGGCATATACTGTTTTAGAGTAGTTCTTCCCTTGAAACCTACCATATTCTCATCAATCGCCAATTCGCTGTGCGGAACGTACAAGCCCTTAAAGTTTTCGTTAAGTTTTGTAAGTAGTGGCCTTACTTTATATAATTTGTCAAATTTTTCGTCTCCTCTCTTAGGCACATTTTCGTTATTATTTAGATGAAGGAAACGTAAAATGAATAAAAATCTTTTCAGTGGCATTAGACTGGCTATTCGGTTAATTTTAAAATTGTCATCTGTTAACCAATAATGTCTTATGCTTGGAAGTGGATGAAACCCCATAACAATGAGGATTCCAATAAAAGTTCTGAGTTCTGCAAAATGTAGGTCTAAATTTTTTCCGTTTTGGGTGGCATAGAAATTTGATTCATAGACCATTAGTTCCAAAGTATCCATTCCAAAAGTTTTAGCGGCGGCGAACTTTCATTATTGTCAATTTTTGGACCACAAATTTGACTGAATACAGTCTCGGAATATTTTTTTAGTTCTGATGACTTCTTGGTAAAGTTAAACGAATTCGTCATTGTCAATGTCGCTTTCATCTATTTCTGCTTGCACCAGCAGCCTCTCTTTATGTGCTTCATCTTCATAATTTGGATCATTTATGGAGTCATCGGAATCGAAGTCAGTGCCATCTTCATTGCTTTGTTCAATGTATGTGACTTTTTTATCAAGATTTCTTCGTTGCTTTGAAAACAATATACCTGTAAATTTTGATACAAATAAACTTGTTAATCAATACATTTATAATATGCACCTTTAGATATACTTGGAGTATTATGTATGTCCACCACAAGCTTTGGGGTTTCTTGAGAAGCGCTGGAAGATGATGTATTTGTATGCGAAAACCGCGTAGCACTACCCGTGTATGGTGTAACAATATTTGGTTCATCATCTGCGTCGCTGTCTCCACCGACATCTGAATATTCAGCTTGGTCGTCTGGTATTCCCTCCAACCAGTCAAACATATCGTCAATAAGCATCTCATTCAACTCCTCCTAATTGAGAATAATCAACACTTGACAACACAGTAATTAAATTTCACATATGCATTGATAAGATTTCATCCACGTAGGCTTCGTAATTTTGTCAAAAACTCAAATATAATGTTAAATATTTTCTAAGCCGTAATGCAGTGACTACAACCGACATAAAATTACGAAAACTTTAACATTCCCATGCATATATAAATGTACTTTGTTTGAGGTTTTTTGTAAAATTAAATGAAAAAAAAATTAAACAAAATGTTATGTTTTGTTGTAAAGTAGGGTTATTTCTACAATAGTTCAGATTCAATGTTAATTCTTTCAAATTTAGCAGCTCTAATTTAATAAAATGAATTTATTCGAGTTCCTTATACTTTTTTATTGATGTATACTTACTTTGCAGTGCACTTATAAACGACAAATGTAAATAAACCGTGTCGACAATCACATTTGTAAAACAATAACACATGGGCGGTAGGCTTAATGCTCAGTGTCAAATAATCAACCACTTGTAATAAAAAACGCGGGATTTTTAACTTGTGGTTGATATTTCGACTTTAAACGTAGCAGGCCAGTCTGTTATACCAAAATGGTTGATTATAAAACTTTGTTCATACTTGATACCTACTGGAAAACAAGTGGTCAATAAATCGACAATGCCGGTTAAAGGGTTAAATCAGTTTTTAGGGAATTATCATTATCTTAATACTTGCTACTAATAATAAAAACTACCCTCAATAGAACAATACAAATAAAAGTGCATAACAGCTTCTCACAAACGATTATAACAACAAGGAGTCCCGCAGGGCTCTCCACTATGTTCTTCGCTCTACAATCTACAGCATATTGCAGTATGTAGACGATACCGCTTTGATCAGTCATGGTAACAACCTCAAAAAAATAGTGCATGAACTGCAAACACTAATGAAGAAAACAGTAAAATTGTTCACACTTTCGAAGTGTAACATACAAAAACATAAGCAAGAGAACTGCGGCACATATATACACAAGTATCTATAGACTCAAGTGTGGCCATATAATATACCAGTCAACAAGATGCACTATTCATAAAACGAGATCACACACACACAACAATCGAAAGGAAAAAAAATATCCTTAGAAGACAGTTTGGGAAGTAGTAAACAATAGACATTAAAGAAAAACGATAGTGGTCAATATCGAAGTTAAAATATAATCAATACCAAATGTCTCTTTTTTTATATACACTCTAATGTTACTTCTATTAAAATTAAGTCTATTATATGGAACGATGTAAGTATTGCAGGCTGAAGGATCTCGGTCGATGGCCATTTGGTTGTACCAATAAATGACATTTATTATTATTTTTCATCCTTTGTACAAGCAGAAAAAATATAAAAGGGAATAGAATTCTAGCATATTGACAAGAAAGAGAAAACTATCAATAAAAAATATATATTGAGTTAAAAATACAGCCCAAAATAGAATAGGAGGCATCATAATGATATGACAGATGTAATCAAGTAGTTGAACAAGGTCGAATGAAGTATAATGAGGTAGCTGGGAAAAAGTATAATGAAGTAATCGTAGTGAAGCCAAAAAAAGTTCAAGAAAGTGCAGTAACAAAAACACAAATTGAAGAAAATATTGATCCGGGTAAAATCAAGGCTGGGGTCTCAGGAATGAAGTTCCTTCGAGGTGGGGGGGGGCAGTTGCAATTAGTTGTGAAAGAAGAGAGGATTTAGTGAGTATATCTGATAGTATTCAAGAGCAATTTGGTGAGGATTATGATGTACAAATACCAGAAAAAAAATTTCCGACGAAAAAAATTATAAATGTAGAAGAAAAATTTTGGACAATGAAAATTACTTTATAGAGAAAATTATTTTGTAAAATGCTATAACCACAACAGAGGACAAGAGAAATATGTCTGAGGTAACACACTTCAAAGGAAAAAAGGAAAAGAAAGTGTTGTTTTGGAGGTGCACTCTAATACATATAGCCTAATACAAAAAAAAGATAAACTATCAATTGGGTGGAGATCGTACACATATTTTGTTCATACAAATATAGTGTAGTGCTTTAAGTGTTATAAGTTTGGTCATATGGCAAAATACTGCAAATCTGAGAAAAGTGTTTGATCAAAATGTACTGGAGATCAGAAAATAGATGTATGTCAGTGTCAACAAAGTATCTGTACCAATTGTAAATATGCATCAGATGTATTGAAAGTGCCAAATATTGATTATAATCATCTTGCATTTGATATGAATTGATAAGCATACAAGAGAATATACAAGGAACTGGAGCAAAAAGTTAATTACCCAAGTAATTATCTTTTACAAAAATAGCAACCAAAGGGAAAGTTAATGTATTTAAATATACAGAGTTTACTAGCACATAAAACTGAACTTAATTTAATTATTAATAACTGGAAACCTTCAGTAGTTTGTTTATCCGAGACATGTATGACAGATCAAATCTTCGATCAAGAAATTCATATTGATGGATATAGCCCCGTAAATACAGTATCACATAGCAGGCACACTGGTGGGACAATCATTTACATAAAACGAGAACTATCATCAAAAACTTTAGTAAGATCATCATATTTCAATAATGTGTGGATGACTGGCATAGAACTTTCCATAAAAGATTAAAAATTCTTAGTGTTTAGTGTGTATCATTCACCCTCAAGCAGTGACGCAGATTTTTTATCATACATGGAAGAGTTTTTTGAAAAATATGCATCTGAAGAAGGAAGCCTTATACGTATTGGTAATTACAATATTGATATGTCAAAAAATACATTCTATTCTGAAAAGCTAAGGCAGCTGATATTACAAAATGGATTATATCAAAATGTAAATAACTTCACAAGTGTCTCAAACCATACATTAACAATAATAGATTTGTTAATCACAAATGACAAAAATTTAAAAAAAACAAGTACATACAACACCAAAAATTACAGACCATTGCATATTGACTGTTGATTTAATAGAAAATAACATTACTAAAGAGAGTGTCACTAAATATTATACAGACTACAAAAATGTTGATGACTTAAAGTTTCAAATGGATCTTATGGATACTGAATCAGACAGAAACTGTACAGACATATACATACTAGCAGATCAATTGGTAGATGCAATCTTCATAGTACTAAATAAATATGCTCCCATAATGGAAAAAGTTATCAAAAAACAATGGGGAGAAAAAAAATGCTGGACAATAGAAATTAATTCAAATATACAAAAAAGGGACCAGTTATATCGGAAAGCTATAATAACTAAGAGCAATGACGATTTTAAAGAATATAGGACTCAAATAAATAAAGTAGTTGATACGATTAGACAGCAGAAAAGTATTTATTACAATGCAAAAATAGATCTAAATAAAAATAACTATACAGAAATGTGGAAGACCATAAAAAACTAGCGGGGGGAAAAGTTAAAACTAAAAAATGGAAATATATTTTGAAGGCAACATCGAGAGAGACGAGAGCATTATAGCAGAAACGCTTATTTTATACAAAGCATAGAAGCGATAACCATGAAGATAAGTAACCAGGGCATAATGGAGTTACTAGAAAAATAGAGCAATGTGACATAAGAATGGAAAAATTTAGATCAATTTCATTAACAGAATTAAAAACTATAGTTTAGAGCATAAAAAAGAAAAACAGTAGTGTAGATGGAATAACCACAAGCATCCTGCAAAAAGCATTTGAAATGACCGGTGATAGATTTTTACATTTAATAAACAGCAGTTTAGAATGTGGAACATTTTCAAAATATTGGAAAAAGTCTACAATCATCCTTATAGAAAAGAAAACAAACACAAAGAAAAGTGAAGAATTTCGACCTATTAACATGGTTCCTATCTATGAAAAATGACTAGAAGTTATAATTAATAAACAATTTATAGAACACATTGAAACAAACAAATTACTTTCGAACAAAAAATTCCTGTGAAAGTGCATTATAAACAGTGTTAACGAACTAGAAAACTGGTTTAAGTGCAAAAAAGCTAATTCGGGTAGTTTTTTTGGATTTTCGAAGGGTCCTGGAAAATTTTAAAAAAATGATATCGAGGGGGTTGTACTCAAATTGGTTTAAGAACTATCTATCAAATCGTACTCAGGAAACAAGATTTTCTAATAATACATCAGAAGAAAAAGAAAACATATTTGGCGTTCCCCAAGGGATAGTTTTGGGCCCTAATCTGTTTATTGTTTATATCAATGACATTGTCAAGAACATCAAGAATTGTAACATCCAGATTTTTGCTGATGATACCTTATTGTATTTGATGAGTCAAGATGTTGATGCAGTTGTGCAAACCATAAATGAAGAGCTAGCAGTACTGTATAAATGGCTAAATCAAAATGGCTCAAGTCTAAATACAGAAAAAACTAAATTTATGTTATTTAAAAGTAAGTTTAATTCTAGCCCCACTAGGAGCCACACAGGAATCTTTATAAATAACCAAAACATAGAACAGGTTGAACAGTGCAAATATTTGGGTGTTATTGTAGATGAGCATTTAACATTTTCCAAACATGCAGAATATATGACTAATAAAATAGCAAAGAAAATAAACCTATTGACAAGAATGAGTGGATATCTTAGTGACTGGTAAAAACTAATAATCTATAAATAAATCATCTTACCACATTTTAACTACTGTTCATTAATATTGTTTTTGTTGAACACAACAGGGAAAAACATACTTCAAAAAAAGCAAAATCAAGCCATGTGTTGTATTATAGGGTATAATCGTTATACAAGTATTAATGCCATGTTACAGGCAACAGGATTCCTGATTATTAAACAAATATTATTTCTTAATACAATGACTTTTATACACAAAATAAACCACAGCCTGCAACCTGAACATTTATTGAAAAATACTAGGTATATACTCGTAACTACCCAACACGAGCTAGAGATGACTTTTATGTTTCAACAGTCTCCACTAACTACAGTCAGAATGATCTTTTCCACAAAGGACTTTACAACAACTTGCCATATAATGTGAAGAATTCAAACACAATCTGGAGTTTTAAGATAAGTTGTACTTTATACTGTAAAGATTATATTAACATATAGTCATATATTATTATTGTGCAATTATTTGATGGATACTATGTAATCTTTTAATTTACTGGCTGTTATTACTCAATATTATTAGTAAAATGTTAGCATTATGCTATTAAACATTAACACAACACACAAATCAACCATATTCAATATACAACATACAAGGTATAATAATACAATTTATTATATTACGAGCACAAGAAGCAAAAACTGATAAGCAAGAAGGCTAGAATTAAGCAAGTTGGAAACAGAATGTCGAGCAGTGGTCCACAAAATATTGAAGGTACTGAGGAGACAAAATATATCAAGAGGTGTCAACTATGAAGTAGGTTTTAAATGGATAGAACATGTACCTTGTTCCTTATAGAATGGGTACCTTAAAAATTGATACAAAATCCTGCATTGTTTCCCTATCTATTGTGAATCAGTTAATTTATAGTAGCAATCAACCTTATGGCTTTCATTTTGAACCAAAAAGTAACACTTACCAGTTGGTTTAGGTGCGGATGGTGGAGGTGCAGAGGGTTTAGGAGAAGCAGCCTCTGCTGCAGCTGGCTTTTCTGCTTTCGGGGGAGGACTTCCTTCTCCAACACTCAACTTGAACAATTCTTGTCCGGGTTTAACAGTATCGCCATCTTTTACTAAAATTTCTGCTATAACACCAGCAGCTGGGGAGTGTACAGGCATGGCAGTTTTATCTGTTTCAATCTCCATAACGACTTCGTCAGCAGCAACATAATCACCGACTTTCTTTTCGAGTCTGAAAAGTAATAATTAAAGTTAATCCCCATTCTCTCTAATACATGAATACAAACTATTCAAATTAAGTATATGTATATCAAGAGTAGGTGTTTTCTTCACTTGAAGTGCCTTGTAGTACATTGTGACTAAACTTGTTTACAATTGAAATTAGAATCTTAGGTAACACAATTTATTTTATTTTAAACTTCTAGAATTTTGGCCATTAGCCAATAAATCAAAACATTCTTCAGATCATGTTAAACTCATTAAACAAGATAAAAATAGGAATAACTGGTTACAGTTATAATTAATAATATATAAACAATAGCAATCAGATGTTCAGTTTTTATAAACAGTAGTAAACTTTTTGGTTTCAAGATTTCCTAATTTGTTCATACTATTAATTTTATATTTCTCAAAATATCTCAATTGTGGTTTTAACAACATCTAGAGATAAAAAATCAGTATTCTGGTAATAATAAGAGCCAAAACTTTCATTTCTTTAATACCATTCATCTCCATTAACCTAATGTACTCTATCCAAGGTTACCTGACTATTATAGTTTTTCTCTGAATTCATAATAATGATGTACTCATATCAGTTTAATGGTGATTTTTTTTATCATTTTACTGAAAATGTTTTTAATTGATTTCATATTATTAAATTTCGTGTTCATTAAGAATTATTAGGAACATTATAGTATTGTATATCTTTAGCCTTACTTGGACTCATTTCTTTTAATTTTTTAATATTCTAATTAGTTTATTATGAATCATTCTCTTTTCATTCTGTTTGTTTTATGTCCATTATGCAAGTATTCATATTAAACTCTAATCCTTTTGAATTTTATAATATATTAAAACCATCCATACAATCCTTCATTTAAGTAAATGGTTCAATAATATTAAGTAATAAGTGCAAGTTACTTATCAACATCGTTTTTAGTTTACACATGATAAAATATGTACCTTGGCTGTTATCTACAGTAACAACAAAACTTTATGATAATGAACTTTTAATTTAAAATTAATTTGGTACCTGCCTAGTAAACAAATTGACCACAATTTAATTTCAAGATTATCCAATCACTTTTTTTAACTATTTTACAATAAAATTTCACTATTGATACAACACACTTAAAGGCTTTCATTGTCCAAATTATTCTATAAGGAAACAAATTCACAATAGAAATGAACATAATTGCATATGGCATGACACTGTAGCTTTCATACCAGGTGCATGCATATGTATTAAAAAAGGTCACTGTGAATGTATGGACTATGCTAATGACACAGTTCTAATAGTAAGAGGCAAGTTTGAGAGAACCATTGGTGATTTATTACAAAAGGCCCTCAAAGTTATTCAGCAATGGTGCCTGTCAGTGGAACTGAATATTAACCCAAACAAGAAGCTTTTGTGGAATAATCATGTTGAAATAACTACTAGTAAAGTAATAAAAGTTTTGATGGCGTGCTGATGTCTAGCTGGTAAAACTTGGGGTTGTAACCCTAAAATACTGCGATGGATGTACACCATGATTGTGAGAACAGCATTTATGTATGTGGCAATAGTCTGGCATACCAAAGCAGGTCAGAACAGCATGAGGAAGACCCTCGACAAAGTTCAAACGCTTATCTGTTTGTGCATCACTGGACATTGAGAATGTGTCCAATTAGGGCAATTGAGATGATTGCGGATCTCGCACCTCTACATCTGTTGGTAGAAAGATCAGCTCAAGAGGCAATTCTTAGAATATCTAGGAAAGATTCAGGAAATGAGAGTGTTAAAAATCAGGGAGCCTGGACCTCTCTAACAAAGTACTTTACTAAGAGGGGAGATTGGGAAAGGGTATACACCACCCAAACTCTCAAAGGAAACACCATCATATGGTACACAGATGTTTCATAAACCCCCACAGGAGCTGGCGCTGGAGTATTCGTGCCTGGCCCCAACTACACATTATCATTAGGCTTCTGTCCTAGAGTCTTTCAGGCAGAAATACTTCCAATCGAAGTATGAGAGGAAATGAACCTTGAAAGAAACTATCAGAAAT
The DNA here is from genome assembly GCA_963921935.1 of Galeruca laticollis. Taxonomy (NCBI): domain Eukaryota; kingdom Metazoa; phylum Arthropoda; class Insecta; order Coleoptera; family Chrysomelidae; genus Galeruca; species Galeruca laticollis. Next base: position 20,394,656 of record OY998177.1, on the reverse strand, counting down.
GTGACATAGTGATTCATTCTGATAGTCATTGAACTCCTATGTCATTGACTGAAAGTTGGTATGGGAGTGCCGAAAAAAACTTGATGTAATAGGCAAGAATAACGGGGTCTCTTTAGTCTGGGTTCCTGGCCAGTCAGGAATCAAAGGAAATTAAGAGGCCAATACACTTGCCAGGAAAGGAGCAGAAACGGCCTTTATTGGCCCGGAGCTTTTCTGTGATGTAGGATAATACTCCTATAAGAGTTTCGAAAGAAGGAGGAAACCGAAAGAGAAGCACTCTGGTGGTGCTTTCCCAGGCTTCAAAAAGTTCCTGCAGAACTTTGACACTGCTTGATCCAAAAAGTATTTGTATATCAGTAAAAATAAGCTAAATGACCTCACAGTCTTCCTAATGAGATTAGATCTTGCAGAAAATGACGAGTGCAGATTCTGTGGGGGGATCTAACCTTAAAGCTGTCCCAAATACTAGAGTTAATTAGAACCCTGTAACTGAAACGCAAGCTCAAGTAGTAGTCAGAGCATCACTCATATAGGGGGTGAGGGGGGCACAATAAACTTTAAGGTTGCAGTGTAACCCCCATAAAATCTTATTTGCTGTATCCATATGTATTTAACAAACTATCTACTTAATCTTAAGTATCTATAAATATGTCCTTGAAAATAAATCTTGATGATGAACAGTAAAGTTTGTTTTATGAGTATATATAATTATTCAATATTTTGTCAAAACATAACCATAACTGTTGCAAATTTACTTGTTATACCACTTCAAAAACATTATTTGTTCGGTTTTCTATCTTTTCTATATTATTTTAACATCTTTTTGAAACATATACCTATGCCATTTTAGTAACAACCTAACAAACAATTCTCAGTTAACGTGAAGAACATCAACTTTAATTTTTTAGTCAACATGTAGAGAAATTGTTTAATACATATTATCAATATAAAATGTACAGATGCTAGTTAGAAATTGATTCGGGATACTAAGTTTACAAAGACAAGATGCTTTACATATGGAATTATTTGGTATAAGTAATTTTTTTCAGAAAAAATTATAAATTCAATACAAAATAAATAAATGTAGAATCTATATTTGAAACAAAACAGAAAATGAATCTTATAAAACATGGAAAACCCAACTTGCAGTACATAATACATATAAAGCAACTGTTGTATCAGACATGTTCTCATGCACCGTCTGCTTAAAGCGCCCTAGCGCCCTGTACGGCCGATAATAATCAATAATTACATACAGATGCCACTGTTAAATTTCGAAACGATCTTAACTGCCATGTTTTTCCTACAGATATTCCTGATAACAACTCCATTCTCAGATTACTTGCAGACAAAGAATTTGGATTATGCTCAGGCTCAGTCATCTGTTTTGTTTTATATATGATGACAAGTCTTCAGACAGTTCTGTAAGGGAGATCAGAATTGAACATGATTTCAAAAGAAAACGATAAATAAAACTCAAGAAGATGGCAGGAGAAATTTATGAAGATGAAGGTAGTATGTCTTCACCTAAAGATATGTTTAGAGTTGGTGTATTCAATTGCATTATGGACACTATAATTCAGACAATGAAATCAAGGTTTTTGGAAGATAGGGAGTTTTACTTGGACATGGCCAGTTTCGAACCAAAAGTATTCAAACAAGTGAAATCTGGACTTCCTCTACAACACTGGATAAGGTTTGTGAGCTGATTCCAACATTAGACAAAGGGGAAGCTTAAATAGGAACGTATTCCCTTTGCTAAAGCCTGACCTACCATATCCAAGCAGTGTCTACAGGGAGTTTGCTGTAGAAGTTAAAAATATTCATACTGATGACCAATGGAAGAGATGTGTTTCCCTGTAACTCATCAAAACAGTGCAATATGTGTATAAAAAATGCTTTTGGAGTAATTGTACAGTAGTCTCGTAATATATACATACTGAACTGTATAAAGTTTACAAATATTTGCTTAACAATACCACTAATGCAAGTAAGTTGTGAAAGAGTATTTTCAAAATTGAAGGTGATTAAAACTGGGCTACGTACTTCCATGACCAATGACCACCTTGAAGCTTTTTTATTAATTAAGTTACTGGTTTTCAGGACAAAGGTCCTGGTTAGTCATTAAACAAAACCAGTACACAAAAAGTACGGGTTTTAGATTGGATTTTATATTTAAAACATTAAAGCAAAAAAAAATATCAAAATTGGAACTGGCAACTCTACGCTATAATTCCAAGTGATATTGTCATGTGTGGTGTTTCGCATGGGGTGGACCACCGCGTCATCATACAAGTCAGTGGTGATCTGGTTTTAGTTTCAATTCGGCAACAATCGATAACATCTGACGTTGAATCGTTGATGTACCTACCAACCCACCATACCATGATGGCAAAACGACGAAAGTGCGTATAATGATGACTTAAACTTAAAATATATATTTATTAAAGAAAGTAATAGTGTTGCTCCTAGGAAGTATATTGTGAAAAATGTAGAATTACGTTTTCTATTGCAAATAGTGGAAAAATCGACATTGAAAACCACAGCTAAAAACAGTTAAACACAAACGAGCAATCTCAGCAGCAATCGCAAGTTCGAGTATGAGTATGACATCATATTTTAGGAAAAAATAATTTCAAACTGCCAAGAAGAAAATAGCTGCAGGTGAAGGTTTGTGAGTATACCATACAGTTATGCATAATCAATCTTTTCGATCAATGGACTGTACCTGTAAACTTATTAGGCATGTTTCGATGCTAAATTCACATGCTCTAGGACCAAATGCGAAGCTATAATCACCCCCACCTGAGCGGGTTGATCTTAATGAAACCTCCTCTCCATACTGGTGTCATAAAATTGACCAGCTCAGGAGGACGGCCAGGACAACAAGGCAAAAAGTAACAGACTCGAAGAGGACTGGAACGCATACAAGTCTCACCTCAAGGAGTATAAAACAGCCATTAGACAAAAACAAAGAGAAAGATGGAGAATCTACTGCGATGAAATCAAAGATTTCCCCCAACCAGCTAGACTCCAAAGATCCCTACCGTCATATCAGTACACTAACCAAAGAGGATGGCACAAAAACTGCCAACCTGAAGGATAGCCTTAAAATATTAATGTCAACCCATTTCCCTGACTCTAGAACTGCAAACACTCAACCTGGGATGAAGAGGAGAATCACTACACGACAGACGATGACTGGAGTATAACGCGACAGATCGTCGACACTCAAGCATTTCCTCCTTTAAATCTCCAGGAATGAACGGCAATTATCCAGCTCTACGTCAGTGGGGTCTGAATGCTTTAATGCCACACCTGATGGAAATCGTCAGATCCTTATTGGCAAGGAGGTATATTCCAAAAGGTTAGAGAGAAGTTAAAGTTGTGATCATATCAAAACCATTAAGAATGGACTATTCCATTTCAAAAGCATATTGACCCATTAGCCTCACATCGTTTTCAATGAAGACGTTGGAGAGGCTGTGTGAAGGATATATAAGAGATGTAGTGATAACACAAAATCCACTACATCAAAATTAACATGCATACGCCCCAGGGAAATCTACCGACTCCGCTCTTCATCTCGTGGCGGGCCGCATCGAAAGATCGCTGGAAAATAAAGAGTCCACCCAGGTTGTATAGAATGTGCGTTTGGCAAAACAACTTTTCCTGAAATAACAAACGCACTTGCCAACAAGAATATCCCCCAAACCATAAATGGCTGGATATATAAGATGCTATCAAAAAGAGCAATAAAAATCAGTGTAGACAATGTAGCCATTAAAGGCCTGGTTGTAAAAGGTTGTCCACAGGGAGGAGTACTTTCGCCACTACTGTAAAACATGGTCTTAGATTCTTTGGTCAGCTGCCTCAATGATGGTAACTTCTACACAATAACTTATACAGATGACCTAGTGATTCTGCTGACAAGAAGTTTCGAGGAGATACTCTGCGCTCTAATACAAGAGGCCCTCAATATCATTGAACAATGGTGCACAGACCCTTCACTGTCAATAAATCCAAAAAAAGACGGAGATGGTTCTCTTCACGAAAAAAAGGTAGCTTGTAAAACATCAAGCCCCAAAGATCCTAAATACCAAACTTAACTTTTCTTTGGAGGTGAAATACATAGGGGTCGCCTTTGACAGTAAGTTAACGTGAAAATCTCATCTAGAAACCAGAATAAAAAAAATATATTTCTTATGAGGTGTCGCAGAACCATCGGCCGTACTTGGGGAATGTGGCCTAGGGTCACTGTCTGGGGAGTTAAAGCAAACCAGCTGACAGTCATTCGTAAACTGGATCAAATCTAGAGAACAGCATGCCTCAACACAACAGGAGGCATGAAAACCACACCAACTAGAGCAATGGAGGTGATCCTTGGTTTCACTCCCCTTGACATACACATCAAGGAGGTTGTTTTGATGACAATGACACGTCTACGCTCTACTGGTACACAACCTGATGTAGGACCCTGTGAATTGAGATGTAACTTGTGGTGTGAGGCACTTGAGAGAGGTTCCACTGCTTCAGGCCAATAGCTACGGACTCGATTCTACCGCGATATGCCTTTCACAGACCCTACAAGGTAATTATTAAAAATAACACGCAAGATCCATTAGAAGAAGGTGCAATCCGCATCTTTACAGACAGGTCTAAAACCAATGTGGATGTGGAATTTATTCCAGATCCTTGAATTTAAACATTAAATGGGCGATGGGCTGCAATGCAAGTGTTGCTCAGAGCTGACTGTTATCTGTGTCTCTGCAAAAGAGATTACCATAAGAAACACCACAGGTAATAATATTTACATACTCAGGGATAGTAGACAAACACTACTAGCTCTGATCAGACCACATATTACATCTAACCTAGTATTGGAGTATCACGTGGCCCTAATCGAAGCCTGCAACAACAACGTTGTAGCTTTAAGCTGGATCAAGGGCCACGGGAAATCATAAGGGAACTGTATTGCTGACTCGCTAGCCAGGAAAGCAGACTCCCACAAACTCTTGTGACCCGGTACTTTCATTGGTCTATCGGTGTCGGCGACAGTTGACCTATTGGGAATTCGGGGTAGATGCTATGATTGGTTTCAATCTTATTTACCAAACCGTTCTCAAAAAGTCTGCATTAAAACAAACTCTTCTGAATATACTTCTAATGCCAGAGAAGTTACACTGGGTGTACCTCAGGACAGTGTGCTTGGTCCAATCCTGTTCATACTTCATATAAATGATCTAGAACTGTTTTTAAATGATATAACAATTACACTAACAAATTATGCTGATGATACAAATGTGCTCATTGTTGGAGATAATTATAATGAAATAAAAACTAAGACATCAGTAATTTTAAAAATGGCTGAATGGTTTGAAGGGAACTCTTTAATCATGAATAACAAAAAGACGCAATGCATTCTATTTAAACACAGTCGTAATGAAATTGTGTATCCTAATAATATTGAGATTAACAATAACGTAACTACATTTTCGTCAGAAACTAAGTTTCTGGGAGTCACAATAGATGAGCACATGAGCTGGGTGGAACATGTGCAACTGCTCTGTGGTGAATTAAGTAGAAATTGTTATTCTTTAAAAGAATTGAAAAAAAGTAGTTAGCGAACATACATTGATAACAGCATATTATGGGAATTTCTATTTATCGCTGACCTATGGAATTGTTTTTTGGGGTGGTTCACACAGTCAAACTGTCTTTGTATTACAAAAAAAGAGCAGTTAGAATTTTGGCTGGTTTAAAACTACGTGAAAGCTGTAGGGGATATTTTAAATCTTTAAATTTATTAACAGTACCTGGTATATACATATATGAGTGTCTTTGTTATGTGTATAGAAATAGGAAATATTTTTCAGATTACACAATTGCACATGAGTATCATACGAGACAGAACCACATTTTCCGATACCCTATTCATAAAACATCATTGCTTGAAAACAGTTGCTTATATAGATGTTTGTTAACGTTTAACCTACTACCTAAAGAACTACGGGATATTACTTACATACATAGATTTAGGAGAACTACAAGAAAATGTCTCGTACCTGCGGAACCATATAGTATAGACGATATAAATAGCAGTACATTTTTAGATTTTTGATTCAGTGTTCCACACATTTCTTTTTATAATTGTTTGCGTGTTACACATTTGCTTTTGATCTGTTTTTTAAATATTTTAAATATAGTTTGGCGCATATTAACATTGTACAACAAGTGAGATCGTTTAACATTGTAGATTTTAACTGTTTTTATCTGTTTTTCAAAAAAAATTAAGTATAACTTATATTTCGTTTTTACAGAGAACTTTTGACATGTACCATACACCGTATATATTTTTTTTTCTAAAAATGTACCTTGTCACTAGTACGAAATAAATATATATCTATCTATTAAAGGTACACTTCTTTAATTAGTTTAAGGGTAGATGGGACGACGCAGAAGGCTGCAGGCTTGCTAAGGAACTGTTACAGTGTCCAAACAGCAAAGCAGCCAAAAAAACACTTGACTATGAACAGGCAAAACTTACAAACAGCCGCGGGTATTCTGACTGGTCACTGCCACCTACGAAAACACCTAGGTCTGTCTGATACTCCACCTGGAAGAGCATATGAATAAGAAGATGAGACTGTCCAACACATTCATTGCGAATGTCTGATACTCAATTTAGATTTTCAGTATTTGGGGAGCACAGGCTAACACATGCCAGTATGAAGGAGCTTACTTCAAACTACGTTATCACCTACTTCAAACAAGTATGCTGGATGACGAGCTAGAACGAAGTTTGAACTTCAGAAGGATGCACAATGGTCAAATTGTGGCCTAAATACTGTGGGGTCACCCACCCTTCAAATTCTTACAAACGTAGATAATCACTGATATACATCCTTATGCAAATCAAATATTGGCTGAAGACTTAAGAAACGTGAGATTTGCCAGGCGAAACGTCTGACATAGTTACCGAATATTTTGTAGACGTCTTAAAAAACATAACTTTGGAAGCATGCAAAGAGCTGGGAAAAATAATATTTTTTACCAAGCTGAAAACTACTTTGGATGGGCGGGAGCCTGTGGGAATTGGTTACTCTGCGCATATTTTGAACAATTCGATCCAGATCACGGCGGACTGCCTTTCAATTGAAATACAAACTTTAATATACAAGATTTACTTTTACATTTATACTGTGCACGTCAGTGAATTAAAAGAATTTTGTAGACATAGGAATATAAAAAAGTTTTGGGTTACAGTGCTACGTGGTACTTAGCGTTACAACCAGATATGGAGCTTTTATTTGGAAATATTTGCTGCATTCAAAACATATTTTGCGTCTAATGAAAAAATAATTATTAAAAACTATTTTGATAATCCTGAAACCAAATCTTGGCTTTTCTTTCTCCATAATGTAATGTCAATGTTTCATAACATGGTTTTAAAAATAGAAGGACAGAATATTTCTATGTTGGAAACAAATATCATTTATAAGTACCTTAAAACCAAAATTGCTGACAGGATAGCAAATGTGTTTCTGTCCCATCAAGTTCAACAAAATTTAAAAAGGCTGGAAGAATACGGTTTAATTAAATCCAATATTATCAAAGAAAAAAGAAAAAGTGGTGGAATTTTACAGCACTTGTTCTCAGTATATGGAAGAATGGAAAGGCCATTTTTAGGGAATCGAGAAGTTTAATTTGATTACATTAAACATGAAACATCAAATGGTTCAAGTAAGCAGTGACTATTTAGTTCAACATAATCCAGAAATAAATTTAATTGAAGATCAGCTCTTTTATGAAATCTGTTTCATTGAGCACTACACCTCAAATGAGAAAATTGGACATTGGAAACAAAATTGTGTTTCGGGATCAGATAGGAGGATAAAGCCTTTAAAGAAAACGATGGGTACTACAATAATATTGGCAAATTGGTATTGTCTCTGTATGCCAGGTACTAACGCACCTATGGAACGGGTTTTTTTCTTTATTTAACAACATCTGGACTAGCCAGAAAACCCAACTGAACGTGGAAACTTTGAAATCCTTGTTGATTGTCGAAAATAATTTAAATGCAACCTGTATGGAATTCTATGGAAATATTCAGGAAAACAAAAAGTTGTTAAAAGCAATTCATTCCTCAGAAAAATATAAAAAACCTAACTAAATTAAATAACTACTTATATTTTATTATGTTATTATTATTATGACTTATATTATCATGTTATGTTTATTATGTTTTATTTTTACATTGTAGAATCATATTTTGATTTTCACATTTCACAAGCAACATTTTTTGTTATCTATAAGTATTTATTTACTAATGTAAACAGATTGGCCCTTAGGTGAATTTTTGATAAATATTAGTTTAATGTGGGTGTGGCTGGTCAAAACTCATATTGTCCTGGTTTCAGGTTAGAAAAAAATGGTCAGCTTAGTATTAATGCATATGGAAAGAGATACTTTATACAACATAAGGTTTGTTTTCACACGAGTTTCAAACCATCAGAAACAGTCAGGATTCTGCATAATCCAATTCTCCGTGTTCATACATAAGTTTCTGATTGTTTGAAAACAGCTGGACGTTGGACTGTTGGAAAACCATCAGTCAAACCTGTGTGAACATCGTCCAGCTGTTTTCAAACATTCAGAAACTTATGTATGAACGCGGAGAAATGGATTGCGCATAATCCTAACTGTTTCTGATAGTTTGTGACTCGTGTAAGAAGAAACCTATAGTCATCAGTAAGCATTGTGAATTGAGTACTGAAATGTTGCAACTTTAAAACTATTCCTTGGTTTCGTGTATACATAATATGCACGCTTCTATGTGTGTGTGTGGTGCCCTGTTTAAGCACTCTTCACTGCCCTTTTCAAGTACCCAACACAAGGTCTGTGCTGTATCAAGACACAGCAAAATATAAGAGTTTTATGTTGTTATAATAAATACAAGGAAGTCATGTTATACACTTTATATTGTATCTTTTGTCTGTTGTAAAGTAGCTTGCACTGAACCCTATATAATAATAAAATTTATCCACAGTTCTTGTGTTTACAAATGCCAAAACATTTCAAACATCATGTAGATATTACAGTAACAGAAAAATAGTGGGTACTTACTTAACATCTCCTTCAGTAACAGATTCAGCAAATGGAGGTACTTTCACAAGTTGTATGTCCAAGCTCACATTAGAAGTTTGAAAATATCTGTTACACAGGATAACCGACGTTCTACATCTAAAATGTATAGAATATTATTTGCACCGATATTATTTGGATAATAAACATTACCTTAAGCTGTTAGCACTATTTGAACAAATACTATATTTACTGATTAATTGTTCTCCCTGATATACATATCGGTGTTTTCTGGCTACCTGGAAGATATTACATAATCTGGTATTAAAATAAGGAAGAATTGACTTGTAATAGACAGCGTTATGTAACAATTAGCATAACTGTAAAATATTAGTTAATTAGAACTAAAATTAGCAAATTCTCACCAAAGGGACACCCCTTTCCAGATAATTTCCTATATGTCGAAGAGTACATAGGGGTATACTTCTAGTGATTAAATTTAACATATTGGTCATTTAAATGGTTTTTTTGGTAGGAACCCCCTTTATGTAAATAAGTATCTTCTCTAGGGGGCTCGGTATTCACTAATTGTATCTCATGTGCTAACTATCTGTCACTGAATCTCATGAAAGAACAAAAAAAAAATAGAAATTGCATGAAGAACTTTTATGACAAATAAGCAGCGTTGCCAATATGTGAGGAATTCCTCACATTGTGAGGATTTTACATCAATGTGAGTGATTTGTGAGGATTGCCTGAAATGTGAGGATTTTGTGAGGATTTCAATAGGATGCGATTAATGCCGTTCTCATGCAACTTCAATAAGAGCCCAAGATTGATTCTTAAAGATGAAAAGTCACTCTGAAAATAAAGTCTAGCATGGCACGAACACCATATATTATCGAAGGTCAAACAATATCATTCCCTATTTCATTTTCATGACGTCTCGGGTGTCTGTGGTCCTGCAGGTCTTGTGACGTATGTTCGACTGAAAATATGACAACTGACAAGAAAAGAAGACATATATTTATATGACTGATGTAATGTTTTGGAAATTAAATCAACATTGAAACCATTTGAGAGTTCTAGAACGTTAAATTGTGATAATCAGAAGTACATTTTGTGATTGAAAATGGACAACTGGTTAATGAAACGACCTAAAACTATAGATGTAAATATTCTGTTAGATTACATATATAAAAGATTATCAATTCAAATATTTTTTAGAGCCCATCAACCAGTAAAAATACATCAAGTCCATCTACTAGTGGTAATAGTAGTTCAAGAAGTCCATCTACTAGTGGTAATAGTAGTTCAAGAAGTCCACCACCTAAAAGAATAAGATCAGATGACAGTGCTAATGAAAATGAAGACCATGAAATACAAGAAAAGAGAAAACAGGCTCCCTCAAAACGAAATTTCAAATTTCGTCTTGAGTGGTTGAATGAAGGTATATTCAAAGACTGGCTAAGAAAAGAAAAAAAAACAGTACTAAGTCGTAGCAACTCGAATGTACAGGAATACGCACATTGTAAAATTTGCAACATTAGCATATTTCCACATAGAAATGATCTAGTACGGCACCTCAAAACTGAGAAACACAGTTTCAAGGCGAGACAGATACAAAATACACAAAATATTGAACATTTGTTAACTTCTCCTCAAGAAAACAAAATTAGGTATGCAGAAATTAAGTTAACTGCATTGTTAGCTGCTAAAAATCTTCCATTCAGTTTGATGGATGATTTAGTTCAAGTATGTGGAGAAATTTATTCTGATCCTATAGTAGCCCAGAATCTTAAATTGAAAAGGACAAAAGCTACAGCAGTTTTGAAAAATGTGATAGCACCCAACATCCAAAAAGACTTGATTGATGCAGTCTCAAGTCCTGGCAATTTTTTTTCCATGATTATGGATGAAACCACAGATATAAGCACAATAAAACAGTGTGCTTTTGTGATAATTTATTGTGATATTAATAATAAAGTGCAAACAAGGTTTTTTGACATTATCGAACAGAATAAGGGTGATGCCCAGTCACTTTATTTGGCTTTAAAAAAATGTCTTGAAGAAAAAAAGGTACCATTTGAAAATATGATAGGTTTATCTACAGACACAACAAATGTTATGGTAGGATCAAACCACTCCCTTTTCACATTGGTGAAGAAAGTCCTACCACATGTTGCCTTGATTAAATGTTCATGCCACATGATCCACCTAGCAACATCAAAGGCTTGTTTGGAATTACCTAGATCAGTGGAGGATGTGGTGAGAAATATTGGGGCACATTTTAGTCGAAGTGCTTTACGACAAGAAAATTTTAGGGAGTTTCAAGAATTTTTTAAAACTGATATCCATAAGATACTTTTACCTAGTAATACTCGTTGGTTATCCTTAGAACAATGCTCAATGAGAATTTTAGAGCAGTTTGAACCTCTCAAAGCATATTTCAGGCTGATTTGTTCTGAGGATCCATCAAAAACTACTGAAGAAATTTCGAAATATCTGAATAATTCTTTTACTAGGATATACTTGGAATTTTTAGTTTACGTTCTCAGTTTAGTAAACAATTTCAATACATTATTTCAAAGTGAGTCACCTCTTTTGCATAAGTTAAAACCAGAGATGGAGAAACTATTGCAAACATTATGCTCCAATTTCATAGAGACATCACTAGTAAAAAAAACAAATATTTTCAGAGTAAATGTTTTAGATCCTAATAACTGTTTGCCTCTTGATAATATTTATCTAGGAGTAACAGCACACAATTCATTACAAGAATTAAAAAATGATGAAAGTTGTACTGTGTCAGAAATTGAACGATTTCAAATTTCTTGCTTGAAATTCTATAAAGTGTTGATACAAGAAATTCGAAATCGTTTCAAATTTGACGATTCATTATATGACATAATGTCTGTAGTAGAACCGTCAACAGCACAAAAGTTTGAAATAAAAAGTCTTGCTCATGTACTTACTCGTTTCCCTAATTTAAAAGAATTTGTCAATGAACAGATGCTAGATAACGAGTGGAGAGAGCATGCACTCCTTAATTATGAATCATATGGCTTGAGGAGCGATTTAAATGCAGAAGAGTACTGGGCCACTCTTTTCAAATTAAAAAATGCTGCAGGTAACCAGTTATTTTCAAATCTGAAAATTGTTATGAATTTTTTGTTAGTATTACCATTTTCCAATGCCTGTGTAGAGAGAGTTTTCAGTGTTTTGAATAATATAAAAACTGATAATCGAAACAGATTAAAAACCGATACTCTAAAAGCACTTATTTATACACGAGAAGCTGTAAAAAAAGAAGGCGGGTGTGCAAAGTTTGAACCCAGTGATAAAATGATAAATATGTCCATATGGTATAACAAAAATTGAAAACGTTGGAAATTTTAAATAAAATATTTATTTATCTTTTAAGAAGGTGACATTACCATTAATAAATTTTATTTGTTGTTTCTTATTTTTCTCTAATGGAAGATATTTTTATTTATTTTATTGTTATATTTCATTTGAAATGTGTTGTTTTTGGATAGTTTCTATTTCTAATAAAAATACGACTTAAACATGTTTTCATTTATCTACTCCCTTGGATATTGTTTCCATGAATTAGGTATTGACGAAGTGAAACTTCTCATGTTTTATCAATGTGAGGATTTTGTGAGGATTTTCAAATTTGGGCGCGGTAAATGTGAGGATTACAGCTGCGCAATGTGAGTAAATTTCACATTTCATATTGGCAACGCTGCAAATAAGTCAAAATTATGTCATATATGACGTCACACGTCATCGTCAATAGCTTTTATTTGCTAGTTACAATTTTGAAAGGTGAACACATTTAGTACAAATGTGTTCATCTGTTGGATAACATTCCAGATGAAAATGGAATAAATAAATACAGATTGGTGCTTTCATAGAATGTAGCATGTCACGAGAAAAGGCTTAATCCTAATACCTATTTATAGCTTTGGAGAATATTAAAAGAAGAAGAAATTAACCTAGATTTCTATGCCTGTGCCTATAAATAAAAAGTAAAATATTTAATTATTAAATAATTTCACACTATTTTTAACACAGCACCTATACTAAGTAAAAGTGATAAGTAGTGAATACTTATATGAATTTATAAATAAGTAAATGGCATCATCCGCTGGAATTTATAAACGAATATTGTCGTTGTTAGAAAAGTGCCCCGTCGATGTAAATAAAGCAGGAGGGAGGTAAATATTGCCATCAATTTTTCAAATATCGTTTAATAGTTATATATTTCATGGAATTCCAGTTTAGTTATAAATTCTACTGCAATTTCAACAACATAATGTGAGAGGACACCGTTTTGCAGTACCAATTTTTCATTTCAGGACGTTTTTATGTATTCTGTTTTTTTACGTCTTATTTTGTCTTGTACATAATAATTTAATTCTGTCTCCAAGCTTACATAACATTTCTGAATTAATAATAATCATTGGTTCAAGATTCAGTAAAACTCAAGATAAATTATAACTGCCTAACTGATTCAGTCGCCCTACATAGTTTTTAAAGTAGAATAGACCATTTTTGAATTTTAATAGTATCAATTCAAAGAAATAACTATAAAATGCATAATTATTATTAATGCTGTTTATTGTACAAAGGGCTATGGACTATGATCCTTCTGCCAGTTAAATTTACATATTTTATGATACATAAAGACATGTTAATATTGTTAACTTAGTAATAAATATGAATATGTGAATATCGTAATATATAAATTCACTTTAATAGTTCCTGTATTTTTTCAAACAGTGTCTTCTCTGGGAATTTGCATCTTGATACTCTTGTTTTCTCTGGTGATACAGTATTTGTTCATAAGGACTGTACAGTGTGGCCAACTAAGCGAGGTAAGCGGCTGTATCTCAGAAACTGTTCACCATTAGACAATCCAACGACCTGTCAAAATAAATTCAATATGGCGGTGACGGTCAAACAAATAACAAAGTTACTGTAGAGTGTGATTCTTTTACCCACGTTAAATTAATTTTCTTTCTGTTTATTGGCTGTAAATTGTGGTTTTTAAATAGTATAGTGTTTGTCTTCGATACGTATTGTAATTGGTTGTGGAAGACGTTCTAATCGTGATGAAGTTTCGTTTTATCGCCTTCTCGCAGAGACAAAACATAGGTTTCTAACGAAGAAAATCGATTTGACCAAACTTCACAGGGCTGCATGGATTGCGGCAATAAAGAGAGACGATCTGACCGAATCTATATTGAAACACCAGAAAGTTTGCTGTAGACACTTTATAACTGGTAAGTTTCTTATTAAATATTATATCAACTCTACTAGCTCCTAGTTTACATAGTTTGTATTCAAGTAGGTATTAACTCATTTTAGGCATACCTGCTGTCCTCGAAGATAAAGAACACCCTGACTGGGTACCATCTCAACATATGGGACATGTCTCTCAGAAAGTAAAAAAAAGGGCTGCAGATGTTGACCGAAAGAATCGTAGAGATAAAAGGACCAAACTGACTGACACTAAGGTAATAAATAATTAATAGTAGTCCTTTTTTATGTAAATTGTCTCAAGAGCTTAATGACAATTGATTGGGATATGTTTAACTGATCGTCCTGGTCAAGAAAATATAGTCGAAGAGCATGTTTTGCACACTGTGTTTTGATAATAAGAATGTTAATTTTTAGTAATAGCAATGTTAAGTTATGTATTGTTAGTTGCTGAAAATTGTTATAATTAATTACTTTGTCAACAGGTCGTGGATATTGATGAAATGCCTCAACAGTCCCAAGATGATCAAATTGAATTTATGGAAACTGGGGTGTCTATGATGTTTAAGTATTTATGCTTTAGTTTTGAAGCTAAACATTTAGTAAATATTACTTTGCAACTTTTATTATTTCTCGACATTTAATGAATGTTTTATTTTTATTTGTACTTAAATTAGTAATAATTCTTGTCTCTTCATAATATGTATAACGTTTATGTACTAAATGTTATTATAGTAATATATTTTTACATAGCTTTGTCAATAAGATCAAAATCTTTGAACAATGAGGCTGAAGTACATTCATTTTACTCATGTTAATATTAGAAATATGTATTGTAATGTACAAATGTCAAAATGAAATAAAATTTATATTTTGCACTGTAAAATAATTGTTTTTCTAATGCAATAAATGTCACACACTTTAGGGACAATAAAAAAACCCTTATATAACAGTTTATTTTTTCCAAAAACCAAAAAAAGCTAGTAAATAAAACCCCTAAGATCATAGAAACAATTTCACAAGACAACATCGACATAAAACAATCATTTATAAACTCATTACATAACTCCAAATACATATATAATTCCTTACATTTAATGAAAGGCTAACTTAGTTCTACAATTATTTACAAAAAATAAAATACAGCACTGATTTAATTGCAGAAGGTTACACATAATAATATATCTATTAGCTAAACTATTTATGTTTCTCCAACATCTGGATTTTACACAAATAACGATTTAAAATAAGCACTCTTCATCTTAAAATAGGAAAATTGTCCTTCTCAAACACTACAAAACACCTTAAAACCCCACAAAATACAAAGTAAACCGTTTTATAACTATAAAACTGCAGCTTTCTAAACATAAATGAAGGTACTGAATCCAATGTTTGACCGTCGCCGCCATATTGACAGCTAAAAAGTCACGTGGTTTGGATTGCCTAATAAAGATTTAGGAAAAAATTATTAAATGCGACCAAGAGAAATCACTGGAAAATATTCACAAGTTCATAATTTGGACATTAGGTCCGTAACACTACTATTAATTCAGAAAAGGAAGGGTTCCTCTACAATTTGCCAAGATTAGCTGCACTGAAAATTATCGCAAATGAATATCATATTTGTTATGAAATTTTTGGTTTCACGCTTTTGTATCTTACTCTTCAAATAAAGTGGTGGGGGCAAAGCGAACATTGATTTGGAAAAAATGCAATATCTCGGGAAATCTTTATTGAAAACTATTGAAGTCAGTGTTATGTGTAAGAGTTTTTCTTGCTCTATCAGCTGCACGTTACGAAATGTCCTGGTTAATAAAGTCGCAAGATGGCGCCTTAAAAAATACTTCAATATAAAACAAATTTATTTAGCTTCCCCCTGTAGAGATGGGCATTCTAGTGCCGCCTCAAATGCCGAAAATGCCTGCCGTCATTTTCTATACATTGTTCGAGACTTTCTCTTGTAGAAAAAAAAACGGCTGTCTCCACTTCTGTGGATTCTGATCCACATATTGTCTCTGGTCATAGGCCTTGTCTGGAAAACAATATCTTTTATTTGTCCCCACAATTAAAAATCTAGGCAGGTCAAGTCAGGTAACCTTGCTGGCCAGGAAAACAAACTTCCTCTCCCTATCCATCTATCTTGATCCCTATGCCCGATTGATGTGTTCTCGCACATTAATTGAAAATTGTTCTGGACGGCATGGAACACACAATTGCTTTTATCCTACACATAAAATGAATATATTCTAAAATGACAAAAGGAATGGTGGGAAATATGTTTTGACTGTATCGTTTAATGTTATCAGATGAACGAGTCATAGAAAATGGCAGATGAATTGTTTTGTAACATTTTCGCTGTACCTTGCAATGCAATAAACACCAACGCATAAAATGTTTATATTTTTGGTTACATTTTCCATTTGACTTTTCAGGTAGCAAATTTAGTGTAGCCTATCTTGCTTTTTGCCTTATCTCTTCCAGTGTAGACCAACCGCCGTCGGATTCGTCCATATTATGTAACACTGTTTTCCATCTTAGTTTTAATGTCAACCAAACCCTGAAGCCACAGATTGAAATTGAAAAGTGACAGCCACGTTGGTATTTATAATAGGGTGCCATCTAGTGTCATTTTTGTGAAGTTGTTTTATGTGCCTCGCCATCATTCACCATTTTCCTCGCCTAACCGTGCAAGTACCTATTCTTACCTGTCCTAATAGAGCCAAGAAAATTGGATTTTTGAGTAGTGTACGATAAAAAAAATAATATATTCATTCAGCTGGACGGCCATCCAGCACATATTTCAATTAATGTGCTCACACCATGTATAGAAAATAATGTCAGGCACTTTGGACATTTGAGGAGACACTTGAATGCCCATCTCTTCAGAGAGAAGCTAAATAAATTTGTTTTAGATTGAACTACTATTTTTTTATGAATATCTCCGGTTTGAAAAGAGATAGAAACCTGCAGTTTCCACTATTCGCATTGACGTTTAGCCATCTTTATAACTGTGTAATAATGTCATTGTGATTCCATTTAAATTTTCTGAGAAAAATGATGAAATATGTTGAATTTTTATAAGACTCCATCTAGCTATTTGATTAAAAATAACGAGTACATTTCGTGATAGAGTAAGAAAAACTCTTTCACATGAGACTGAGTTCAATAATTTCCAGTAAAGTTTTCCCGAAATATTATATTTTTTCAAAATCAACGTTCGCTTTGCCCCCGCCACTTTATTTGAGGAGTAAGATACAAAAGAGTGAAACGAAAAATGTTCATAACAAACACGTTATTCGTTTGCATTCATTTTCAGTGCAACTAATCTTGGCAAATTGTAGAGTTACCCCCCTTTTTCGAATTACTAGTAGTGGTACGCCCCTAGTGGCCATATTACGAACTTGTGAATATCGTCCAGTGATTTTTCTTAGCCGCATTTATTGTAAGTATTTTTCCCAAATCTCTACAGTAAACGGTTTCCAAGTTACAGCCGTTTGCCTCGCTTAGTTGGTCACCTGATACTGTATTCCTTTTATGTTAATTTTTCTGGCTATTTTTATATAAATTCATTTAGGGGTGTGATTTTAATTAGTTCATATAACAGCTGATTTGGAAGATTATGTAGTGTAGAGGATGTTTCTGTGACCTGCATGTTCTAACATGGTCTGCATATCAATTGGTAAATTCTGCTAGCATTTTTGATGCTGATTTATCGATTTTTGTATCATAGGGAACAGAAATGACAGGAACGAGTAATTATACTTTTCTTTATGTTTGAGCAGTGAGCTTGGAATTTGTTGTCAAGTAGTATGCCTAGGTACTTTACATTGGGTTGTGGACGAATCTGTTGATTTTGGAGGGCAATGGGAGCGAAAGCATTTTTCATTCTGTGATTAAACAGGATTAATTGTGATTTTGAGGGATTAGGAAGTACTCTCCATTTATTAAACCAGTTCGTTATCTTAATGGTAAATCTCTGAAGCTTGTCGGCAGCTTTGATTGTATTTATAACAAACTAAAACTGTGTTTTCTGTGTATTGTAACATGTAGATGTTTTCTTAGAAGTGTTCTATTTCACCCCGATTTTTCTCTTTTTTAATTATGTTTGCTATAATTCTGATTAGGTTTTCTGATACCTTCATTTCATGACCATAATGCCAGACACTAGCAAATGCATTTCGCACGTCTAGGAACAATGCACCAATTTTTGTTCCATTTAGCGCCATTTCTTGTATGTTATTAGTAAGGTTGTCCAGAGGATGTACAGTAGACTTTTTTTGTTTGAAGCCCAACTGGTAATCAGGTATTTTATTTTTGACTTCTTCGTCGAGCTTTTGCTATTATAATTTTTTCTAGATATTTGCCTAGGTTGGTAAGTAAGGTTATTGGTCGATAATTTTGTACTCCCGTATGGTCTGTGTTACGCTTTGGAATATTTATTATATTCATACATTTTAATGATGTAAGTTGCAGTTAAATTTTCTCAGAATATTTTTAGTGATAGTGTCAGCCTCGAGTGGTATCTTTTCCTTTCTCAATTAACCTTCTTCATCTATGGTTTGAATAGTGATTTCTAAATTTACGTTAATGTATTCATGCATCCATTCTTGTGTATTGTGGTATACTCGATAGTCGAAATTGTGTAAAGTGAGTCAGAGCTATCTAATCAACACTTTGGTTAAAGCGCAGTTGCCATATGTATTCTAGACAGAAATGCTGTATTTTATAAATACACTTCAAATCCATTGTGTCAATATTTCAGGTACAAAAGATGCAATGTAATTAAGTCAATACCAATTTAATATATTTATTTCAAATTTCAAGCAGACTAATAATAATTGGTTTACTTGAAATGTGAAATAAAGTGTTTATGTATATTTCTTGAACGCAAAGTTTGTTGTGTTAAACTCGCCGATTTGACAATGTTGGAGAGTCGCTTCAATGTTCCGGCTTTGAGAACGAGATAGATAGATCGAGCTACGCGAATGAGACAGTGATAGTAAACAGTTATGTGAGGTGTTTATTCTCTTCATGAGCGTAACATCAGTATTTGTGTTGTGGTTTTGTGTGATAAATCGGTTATTATTGGTATTTATTGTAATATTTATATCGGTATATTTAGTGACAATAATGGCGGAGTGTAGCGGTGTTGGCGATAAAAAACGGCGTCGTAACAATTTAATTCGGGAAGAAAAAGTCCTCATATTAAATGTGTACGAAGGACTGCGTGCCATGGACAAACAGTTGGGTGTTAGTGACGCTGTGATTAAGTGCAGTTATTTAACTAAAGTTTCTGAGAGTACTATATACAATATTCTAAAGAAATCGCGGGACGGATCTTTGACAAGAGAACGAGGTGAAAACTGTAAACCGGAAAGTAGGGGAAGAAAGAAAATTGTTTTGGACGACCAAACACGGAATGCTATACGTAGGGAAATACATTCTTTTTATTTTAGAATGAAATCCCCTCGGTAGCTAAATTGGGCAAGGTAATAGAAGCTGATGATACTTTACCAAACATCAGTGATAAAGTTTTGAGACGAACTTTAAAATTAATGAATTTTCGTTACCAAACAAGAAGTAGAAACAGTGCCTTAATTGAACGAAATGACATTGTGGAATGGAGGAGAAATTATTTAAAACAGATACGACAGTTTCGTAACGAAGGACGGCACATATATTATCTTGACGAAACATGGTTAAATGAAGGCCACACTGTGTCAAAAGTGTGGCAAGACATGAATATACGAAGCAATCGACAAGCCTTTATGGAGGGTCTCTCTTCCGGTTTAAAAGCTCCCTTTGGGAAAGGACGTCGACTGATTATCACTCACATTGGCAGCGAGGAAGGATTTGTAGAAGGTGGATTACTAAGTTTTCAGTCCAAAAAACTGTCGATTACCATGAAGAGATGGATGGTAACCGGTTTGAAACATGGTTTAGATCAATTTTAACAAAGGTAACTCCTGGTTCAGTGATAGTTATGGATAATGCTTCATACCACTCTCGTCGACTGGAGCAAATACCTACTTCAGCTAGCCGCAAGAGGGTTATAATTGATTGGTTAGAGAGTAAAAGCATTCCGCACAACGAGGCAATGCTAAAAGTTGAATTATTATCTCTCGTACGGAAACATAAAAGCAGTTATATTAAGTACGTTGTCGATGAAATGGCGAAAGATTTCAACGTCTCAGTTGTTAGACTTCCTCCCTACCACTGTGAGTTAAACCCCATCGAGCTGGTTTGGGCCCAAGTGAAAAATTATGTTGCGAGAAAAAACAGTACATTCAAAATGGCTGACGTTGAGAAACTGTTTGACGAGGCGCTGCATACCGTTACTGCTGAGAGTTGGCGTAAATGTATTCAACACGTATTAAAAGAAGAAATAAAGTTTTGGGATTTGGACATACGTGTAGAAGTAATGACGGAACCACTCATTATCGATATAGGAGGAGAAAGCGATGATTCTGAGGAGTCGTCAGGGAGTGATACCGCTTCCAGTTAGTCAGACATTTTACAAGTGACCTCGCAACATACCTATACTTATTGGTAATTTATTTTGGTCTTGACAAACAACTTTTTTTTAGTTTTAGTAGTAGTAAGTTGGAATTGACTTTTAAACATTTTTTTATTTTGTTTTAACTTACTTATGAACAACTTGTGATAAGTTATTATTTCAAATGTTAAAAATTGAAATTCCAGATATTTCAGTATTCGCACCCTTAAACTATGATACGCTCATGGAGTTCACTTTAAATCGGTAGATAACCGATGACGTCACTTTACAGAATTTCGACTATCGACTTTTTTATATACATCTTATTATAGCTCATCCTTAAAAATGTGTATTATTCTTGGTAACACCCTGTATATACATAATGATACCTACCATAATAATTTCGTATTTCTGTTCTCTCAAATTTAAACGCCAGAGCGTACAAGAACATTTTCTATTTATTTTTTATTTAGGACTATTAAGAACCCTTCAAAAATGATGCGCTCATGAAGTTCGCTTCTGCAACTGATTTTATGGACAGTAAGAGCGATGAGTCACTTTACAGAATTTCGACTATCGAGTATAGTGTTGTTGATTAAAATTGGGATGAATTCACTCTGTTGGTTTCATCATAATGTGTTTTTCTTCATCTGTCATAAATAGTCTATTATTTTGTTCGATTATTGACTTGATATTATTGGTTTATTGTTTATATCTGCTTAACTTAGCAATTTCGCGCCAATATGTTTTTCCGTTCTTATTTATTCCTTCACACGTTTCTATCCATTTGTTTGTTTTGTATGCCCAAATGAATTTTCTCTAGAAATTTCGTGATATGTATTTATATGATTATTCATTTGCTTTCTCATTGTCGTACTTTTTCAGATTATATTTGTCAGCTGGTGTATACTGGATCGAATTAATGCTCAAATGGTTTGAACTGAGATCTGGTGTTACCTCAACATTGTTGACGTTGTTAAAGGTGTTTATTTGTTTTTTGATTCGCATTGATATTGAGATCTCCTATTAGTGATGGAGAATTCGAATACTAAGAATCGGAAAGTATTTGATTCTTAACAGTACTCAGTGTATTCGATTCTTTTATCCAGTTATTCGAATACCGGCTGTTCTCGGATCTCGGCATGGCTGATCGCATAAACTCGAAAATAGCAGTAAGCACTGTCACCAGATTCCGATTGAGGACTCGGACGGATTGCTAGGCTCGTACGAATTGAGAACTCATATCACATGCGCATGCATTCAGTTGTAAGGTAGGTTCGTGGGATTCACATTCACAAAATACATGCGGGGGGATTTATAATATACTCGTATATCCAACACTGATTTATACGGTAAATTACAGAGTGCTGTTTTAGAATTTTTTGAGATAGCAGTTTTTAAAAATAAAAAGATGAGGCCGGGTTGTATTAAGTCTGTTGTGTGGCAATATTTTAAAAAGAAGAAGGTCAACAAAGTAGTGCGATGATCACTGTGCAGCAAAGAATTAAAATATTTTAGAAATACTACAAATATGAAAAAACATCTGATGAGAATACATCCTACACAATTTGCTCAAAGTACCAATCTCCCAGACGAAGAAAAAAGTGTTGATGAAAATAACGCAGCAATTCAAACTGTAGGTGTTTCAACTTCTAAGGAATTGGTAAATTTGACATCCAAAAGGACACTAGAAGTAGAAGAGCAGAAACTAGATACTACTACTACTTATAGGACCACCTGTTGTTAAGCGTCCTCGCCAACTTAAGTTATTTGGTGCTAGTAAAAATGAAATGTCCAATGCCAAGAAAACTGAAATAGACAGCATGTTAATAAAACTGATTGTAACAGATTATCAACAATTATCGATTGTGGAAAATGAAGGATTCCGGGAATATACACAAAATCTTAACAGTCTGTATAAAATACCCAGCAGAAAAGTCTTATCACAGACTATGATACCTAATTTAAATAAAGAATCAGTTTCATATTTGCGAAGTATGTTCGATGCAGTTAATTATGCATCTATTACAAGTGACATTTGGACATCCGATAGTGCTAGTGCATATATTTCTGTAACAGCTCATTTTATATTTAATCATAAATTGCATCCATATAATATCGCCACCAGGGAAATATTGGGAAGCCATACAGGCGAAAATATTAACACAGTTCTTAGGACAATTTTAGATGAATGGAATTTATTTAATAAAGTGGTTACTGTTGTATCAGATAATGCAGCTAATATGAAAAACGCAATAAATGAACATTTGAAAAACATCATCATCCGTGTGTGGCACATACATTAAATTTATGTGTTATTGACGCCATATCTTCAAACGAAATATTATCACTTTTGTTAAAAAAGTGCAAGGCTTTAGTGACGTATTTCAAACATAGTGTTCTTGCGACAGAAACATTAAAAACACTCAAATACAAATGAATATTCCTATATTGAAAGTGAAACAGGATGTTTCCACACGGTGGAATTCCAGTTAAATTATGATGGAAAGACTCTTACAAATTAAAGACAGCCCTGTAATTTGTGTGACCAAATTGCCAAAGGCTCCTGAGTGTCTAGATGCTTCCGAATGGATAATTCTAGAAGATTGTACTTCGGTTTTTGAAACCAGCCGATGTTTTAACAACAATACTCTCGGGTGAGCAATACCCTACTTTATCCATCATTATTCCATTAGTCAGGGGCTTCCAACATTCGCTTCGGAGCATGGAAACTGAAACTCCATGTGGCGAACTACTGAAAACGAAGCTCTTAGAAGTTTTTTCTCGTCGGCTTGGACGTTTAGATTAAAATAAAATAGTCGCTAAAGCCACTTTTTTGGAGCCTAGATTTAAAAAAGTTGGTTTCGGATTGGAGGATAATGCTAATAATGCTCAAAAATGGATAACAGACGAATTAACTTATTTAATTAATTTAAAACATGCAGCTCAACAGGATCTCAATGAAATTCCATCTACGAGTACGTCAACAACAGTTCATTCGACATCAACTACTGATATTAGAAAAGTGGATGACATATGGGCATTCTTTGATAATAAATAAAAGTTAAGTCACATACTACTCCTAGCACAACATCGATACTGTCAATTAGACAGTATTTGGAACTTCCGCATGTAGAAAGACTCAGCAATGCCTTAGATTTTTGGAAAAACCCAATCCAATGTTTCCAGAACTCTATGAATTGGCAACCAAATATTTATCCATTCCAGCTGCATCTGTACCTTCTGAGAGAGTATTTTCCAAAGCCGGACAATTAACAAACTGTTTATCTCCAAAAAGTTTGGAAATGATTATATTTATTCTTGTTTTTTATTAGATTCTTTATTATTTTTATATTTACACCATGTATTTAATATTTTCTGTTTTTTTTATTTTATTTATTTTCGTTTTCATTTTTTAAAGAATTTATTTTTATTCTTTCATTAGAATCTTTATTATTTTTACATTTATCAAAACATGTACACTATCCTGTTAAATATTTTATAGTTACTTTAAAAACATTTTAAGAGAAACCCTGAACTTTTATTTCAAATGAAAATACACGACCAATTTTGTTTGTTTTGATTTCTTCAAAATATTTATATTACAGTCAAGTGTTCTATAATCTCTTGTCTAATGAAGAAACCAAAATCTTAAACTGCTACCTTAGAGAAAACAGAGATTAACAAATAACCACCTAAGAACAGTAAGAAGAGTGAAAACAAAACGACTTCGATCAGGCACCGGTATCCATTGATGCGTTGGTGTATCGGTATTCGTGTTCGTTCGTATTCGTCCTCATCCATATACAATATTTGTTCTCGAGAACTCAGTACTCGGATAATTATTCGATTCTTAAAATGATTCGAATACCATCTATCCGATTCTTAAAAGTATTCGATTCTGCCCATCACTATCTCCTATAATAAGAGCTTTTGTGAAAATTATGTCTTCTATGGTAGATGTAGGCTGCATGTAT
Organism: Galeruca laticollis; assembly: GCA_963921935.1. Lineage (NCBI taxonomy): Eukaryota > Metazoa > Arthropoda > Insecta > Coleoptera > Chrysomelidae > Galeruca > Galeruca laticollis. The sequence continues at coordinate 20,369,828 of OY998177.1, read as the reverse complement.
ACTAAGTCGTCTCTAAATGGAAACTTATTTGAACTTACTTACTGTGTGTGTATCATTAAGTTTAAATTGTGAGTAAAAAGTAATCAAAAAATGTGGTTCTTGGACGGTGTAATGAATAGAAAATCGGTACACAAGTAGAAATAATAGTAAAGACAAAAAGCTCGTTGTTTATTATGCAAATGGCCATATAAACTAATATGAAATATCACATATGGTATTCAATTAAGGACAAAAAGTTTTACTGATAAGAAATACCTACTCAACAAATAACCAAAACTGGACTTGTAATTACGGTTATATTTATACCTACTTAAACATAAAATTTAGACCAGGTCTTGAACATACAAATGAACATTTAATATGTCCCAGTGTCAGAACTGTAAAACATTGGAAAATGACATTCAGATTTGGAATTGCGACCAATGCAATGAAAGAATATGCCAAAACTGCGCCAAATTAACAGCCTCGGAAATAAAATGTATGGGTTTTAAAAAGAATAGAAAACTGGATCTACCAATGTTGCAGTCAACTCTGAACAATACACAACATATGCATCAGTCTCAAATACTCAAAATTATCAGGATATGAAAAAGCATAATTTAAATGTTCCTTTAGCAAACTTAAGTCATATGCCAAATATTAACTTGAACAAGAGAAAACCATCTGCAGCATCTCCGAACATCTTCTTCAATAATAGTAAAGATAGTCAACAGAGTAATATAGTAAATGACCAAGCTGAAATGATGAATAACATAATTAACATAAACAAGGATGAAGGTGAATTTCAGCAAATCAAAAGAAGACAGAGAAAGCGTAACTTAGGAAGTGGTGATGGAGATAATACTTTTCAAGGAAGAAATAACTCCACTAAAAAATCTGGATGTTCATAACAAGAGTTCCGGATAATGTAAAAGCAAGTGATGTACAATCTTTTATCCACTCTAAAGCCAATATAACACATGCGGCCAATGTTCAGATGAATGATATAGAAGTTACAAAGTTAAGTACAATCACAACAAAAGCTGATAACCAGTCATTCATGATTGGTGCAAATCCCATTCTTCAAGAGGAGGTATACAAATCCAGTTTTTGGCCAAAAAATATCGCTTTCGAAAGATTTGATTTTAGGAGAGGACAAAGATTTCTAAACTCTCAGAAATCTGAAATAAATAGTCAGCAACATGCAGCATCGTTTTTACCAATGTGAGGACAGAAGAGAATACAAACTTAGTCTCAAAATTGAAGAAGCCTTCACAAAGATATAAGAAAATTAAAAGTTCTAAGGAGAAGGAAAGCACAGATACATTATATTTGGAGTGTGTGCACATTAACATACAGGGTAGACTAATGAAAAAAATATCAGATTTAAATTTAATATTAGAAAAAGAAAATGTAAGTATTCTATGTATTACTGAACATTGGCTTAATGCAAATAATTTAAAAATTACGCCCATAAGAGGCTTCCAATTAATGTCGAGTTTCTCACGTGTGAATGGAAAAAAAGGTGGTGCCTGCATTTTTGTCAATAGCGAGATATTAAATGCTGCAAATTTCCAGCAAATAAATTTAAACAAATTTTGTATTGAAGGTGAAATTGAAGTATGTGGTGGAAAAATGGAATATGACGGAAAAAAAAAATTTGTTTGTCTTTTGTATTTACAGACCTCCATATGCTACTAATTTTAAGACATTTATTAATCAGTTAGAAATTTTACTTTATAATACTTACGATAACAATAACATATTCTTGATCTGTGGTGACATTAATATAGACTTTTTAATTCAAAGCTACCAAAAAGATACTTTAATAAATTTGCTTAAGGAGTTTAACATTGAACACCATATTAATGTACCCACGAGAATAACCAGTAACAGCTCCACATGTATAGACAATATCTTCACCAATTATGATATAGATAAGGTAAAAGTGTGTGATACATTCTTGTCTGATCATACATATCAAATGTGTTGTTTTAATATGTCTCTTTCAAAAACTAATGAAATCAGCTATATATATATATATATATGTATATATATATATATATATATATATATATATATATATATATAAGAAACTTAAGTGATCCTAACATAGTTACATTTCAAAATATTTTATCAAGAGGAACTTGGGATAAGGTATATAAAGCCACCAATTTTCATGAAAAATTTGCAGCATTTTATCAATCATTTGTATATTACTATGATTTAATATTTACTAAAACAAAGAAATGTCTTAAAAAATATGAACATAAAAATCCTTTTCCATCAAACATTAATGAACTACATGATCAGCTGTGTGAAATGAACAGATTGAGAAAAGTAATAAACAATCAAAAGTATACAGAATGTTACAGAGAGTTCAAGAAAGAATACCAGATACTAATTAAAAAATACTTGCGTGAAAAAAATAATAATAGAATTTGTAACAGTGGTAATGTAATGAGGGAATCTTGGAAAATAACAAAAGCAACGTAATGAACATAAAAGTTGAGGGAGAAAATTACTTAACACCTAAAGAAAAAGCAAATTATATCAATAAATATTTTGTAACTGTAAATCAAAACAACATTATTCCTAATTATAATATGCAACTCGATGCATCTCATACAAACTTGTTTCTATTTCCAACAACTCCTGATGAGATTATATCTATCATCAATAAAACCACATCCAAACCTGCAGAAGGGGTTGATGAAATTAATGGTAAGGTAATAAAAGCGGCAGCTGGGTTTATTGCTGAGTCCATATCTCATTTAATTAATGAATTGTTTACCTCAGGTACATTTCCTAATGTGATAGTATCTAAAGGAATTCCAGTTTACAAAAACAAGGGGGTAAGAGATGAAATAAATAACTACTGTCTTATTTATATACAAAGTCAAGTAACTACAATATTTGAAATGGCATTCTCTGAACGTCTCGTTAATTATCTTGAACATTTCAACATGCTACCTCAATCTCAAAATGGCTTTAGAAAGAAAAGATCAACTTCCAGTGCCATTGCTGCCTGTATAGAATTCATTTATAATGCGCTTAATGAAAAGCTACATGTTTTGGGGCTCTTTATGATCTTAGCCGTGCATTTGACACAGTTGATCATGAACATTTGCCAATGAAACTTCAAGGAATTGGAATACGTGGAAAACCATACGAGTGGGCAAAATCTTACTTGTCCAATAGAACTCAAGTAGTTACAGTTAACAACACAACATCTAGTTCAATTCATGCAGTGATAGTGTACACATCGCCCACGAATTGAGTGCTAGCAGTTATTTATTTAAGTAGAAACTATTTGAGAATTTTGAATAATATTAGGTTTAGTTTAGGTACAACACAAATAAAAAAGTAAGTAACAAAATGGATTATGATTCGGGAGACCCCGGAGGGTCTCCTGAAAAAAACAGTGACAACAACGAAAAAACAGGTACGACTAGTGATAATTTACCAGTTTATGATATAAATAATAAATACCGATCGACTGTTACCGGTCCGTATTTTGTATATGATGAACATATAAATAAACAGCTAGGTAGATTATTTCCCATTCGTATTGATTGGACATTATCTTTTTCAAATTAATGAATTTAAGGAAAACATATTAGATATTATATCAGTAGGAAGAAATCGAGTTAAAGTAATTTTTAAAACATATTCTATTGCAAATAGTTTAATTAATCATGAAATAATTATCAAAAATGATCTTATAGTTTATGTACCTACATTTTTCACCCAAAAAAAGGAGTTATAAGAATGGTAGATACATTTTTTGATGAGACTTCTTTAGTTAACAATATTAACTCGGATAAAAAAGTTATGAGTGTAAAAAGAATGATGAGGAAATTTAAAAATTCAGATGGTACAACAAAATTAATACCAAGACAAATGATAATCGTATCATTTCTAGGTAGTAACCTCCCTTCTAGAGTGCAAATTAATTTATGTAATTTTGAGGTTGAACCGTATATATATCCGGTTGTCCAATGTTTCAAATGCATGAGATACGGACACACGACAAAATTATGCAAAGGAGTTGAGAAGTGTAGAAAATGTGGTGATAAAATGGAAGAAAATCATAATTGTAACGTTACTCATGAATATTGTATTTACTGTGAAAAATTTGATCATAATGCAATAAATAAAAATTGTCCCACATATAAGTTTCAATCTAATATAAAAAATAATATATCATTTAAGGAAGCGGAAAAAATAGTTAATAATCCATCTTATGCTAAAATTACCACCAATAATAGATTTTCGGTACTTAATAATCTTAATAATTTTCCAGAATTAACACCTATCCCAAAAGACTCACATGTTGCTACTCAATCACTCACCCAAAGACCTCGAATACAACCGACTAAACGTAAAAGTGTATCTCCTATTAGAGTATCTCAAACTACAAAAAAAGTTCCACCACGCCCACAATCACAACCTATCATTCCAAACCCTCACCGTGATGATTTCATGGCTCATAAAGAAAAAATAATATTTGAAGTTAATTCGTTAATAACTAAAGCACTTACTGATCCTACATATTTTCAAAGTAAATACAAGAATTTAGAAGAAATCCATAATAGTAATAGAAATCAATTCAGCTCAATTATAAATCATCCAGTCAGTGATTTAGAGAGTATTTATGATGAGGACTTTTGGTGAATTACATTTGTTTCAATGGAATTGTCGTTCAATTACTAATAAAAAAAACAACTTATTACAATTTTTAGAAAGCTATTCATTCGATATTTTAATATTACAAGAGTTACAAACTAAAAAGGAAGATAATTTTTGTCTTCGAGGTTATTATCCCATACAAAAAAAAGGGATGATGGTTACGGAGGTGTAGGCATTTATGTCAAAAAAGATATTAACTTTAGTGAAATTGAAATAAAAATTTTAATGCTAGTATAGAAATTTGTGCAATAGAAATCAGTGACTTGAAAATAACCTTAGTAAACATATATAAACCACCTAACGCAAATACTGTGAATGTCAATGACTGGATAAATATTTTCTCACAATTTTCAGGTAAGGTTATTATCTGTGGTGATTTTAATTGTCACCATAATTTATGGGGATCCCACAAGGATGATGTACAAGGTAAAAGACTTATAGATGCTTTAGATCACTGCAATTTAATATGTGTCAATAATGGTAAACCAACTCGAATACACAGGCCTAATGAAAATCCTTCAAGGGCTGATCTTACTTTTGCTACTCCTAACCTAGTTTCCTATCTAGATTGGCAAATTATGGAAGAAACTCTAGGTTCTGATCATTTTATAATAAGCATTTCTTTCCATTTGTCAGGTACTCGCGCAAACATTTTAACTTCTAATAGATGGAATGACTCGAGAGCAAATTGGATAACATATCAGGACTATATTGATCAAATATTAACTGAAAATGATACTAATACTAATCTCTCAGAAAAAGCTGACTTGTTAATTACAGCCATGTCAAAAGCCGCAGATTTGTCTATGCCTATCAAAAAACCTTTTATTCCAATTACTAAATAACCTATTTGGTGGAACATAGAATGTACAGAAGCAGTAGAAAAGAGGAAACAAGCTCTACTTGAATATAAAAGAATATCTAATTTCCAAAATTTTATTAATTATAAAAGAAGCGTAGAAATTGCCAAATTAACTTTTTAAAAAGCTAATCAAGATAGCTGGGTCTCTTTTATAAATTCTATCAATAGGAATACTCCCCAAACTAAAATTTGGAATTTCATAAAAATAATTTCAAATAAACATTTTCAGAATAATCGTACTCCTCTACCACCACAATTGCTTGAAGAAATATTTGATTTAATTTGTCCTGCAACTGTCCAAAATAAACTCGAACTTGATCCATCACACATCTTAAAAACAAATCCTTATTTAGAAACTCCATTTAATATGCAAGAATTACTTCACGCTGTCAAAACTTCCAGAAATACTGCGCCTGGTAAAGACAATTTAACATATCAAATGATAGAAAACCTTTCCAAAATAGCAAAAACAAATCTTTTAGATATTTTTAACGGCTGGTGGTTACAAAATGATTACATAGAAACCATGAAAGACGTAATTATTACCTTATTACCCAAACCTTTTAAGGATAGCTCTATTGCGACATCATTTCGGCCAATTTCTTTATTTTCCACCATTATAAAAACGTTTGAGCGAATGATCAAAGCGCGATTAGAAAACAAATATCTTGCTTGTTTATTTATCGACATAAAAGGCGCCTATGATGCTGTAGATTTAAACATACTAACAAAAAAACTTATAGAATTCGGTTTTGGTAATAAAGTGGCGACCGATATTTTTAATCTGTACACAAATCGGAAAATCTACCTCAGAGATCATAAGAATGAACTTCATGGTCCGAGGGTATTGTCTCAAGGTCTACCGATCCAAAATTCACACCAAGAGTGCTTGTTCTCGAGAACATGATGAATACTATTAGACGATCGTTATATGACTTAGGTTTTAACATATCGCCTGAAAAATGCTCTGTCCTTTTTTTCACGAGACATCGATATCAGCCACCCGCAACAGTGCTTCTCTCTGAACTTACAATTCCAGTGGTGAATAATTATAAATACCTAGGTATATTTCTGGATAGTAAGTTGTTGTGGACGAAACATATTGAGTATATCAAATGTAGATGTGAAAAAGGGATAAACATGTTAAGATGTGTTTCTAGGTTAAAGTTTGGTGTTGGTGTGGCCATTTCATTAATGTTTTATAGAGCATACATCCGCTCAATTCTGGATTATGGATCGACTTTGTACGGTTCTGCTAGCAAAACAAATCTACAAATTGTAGATTGCATTCAATTTAAAGCTCTACGTATATGTATAGGAGCAATGAGATCATCCCCAACTGATGCAATCTTACTTGAATCTCTTGAACCTCCATTAGCAATTAGACGGGAATATTGGCAAATAAATATTTAATCAAAATTAGAGAAAAAGATTGCTGCAATAACCTCAATAATCTTGCTTATCTCACAACACAATGTTTAACAAACAAATGTTGGAAGATTAAAAATAATCCACCTTTGGTCGATGCTTTTATTTTTACTAATAAATTTCATGAGTTAATTCATACTATCGACAAATATCCAATGTTTAGATTCAGCTATGACTCATGTATGTTTGAACCTAACATCATATTCCCCTTATATTCACTTTCAGACATAGTTAACAAAAACATTATGATATCCATTCATTCAAACTATACAAATATTCAACTATTTACACGGATGGCTCAAAAACCAATAATGGAACTGGACGTGCCTTTTATCATTCGAATAAATGTTTTTCTGTTAAAATCCGTTTACATGATACATGTTCAATTTACACAGCGGAGATGTATGCAATATGGCAATCCCTCACTTATATATTTGAGAACAAAATTGGCAATAGTCTTATAATAACCGATTCAAAAGCAGCATTGGAAACTATAGGAACTAAAAAATTATATAATCAGGTAAAAAATTCCCTTTTATGGAATATTAAAAACTATCTATACCTATTAAGTAATTCTGATACTAAAATAACGTTCATCTGGGTAAAAGTACATGCTGGCATTAAAGGGAATGAAATTGTAGATAGCCTTGCCAAAAAGGCAGTTTTGGAAAACACGTTTTTTGATTTTTATAACAGACTTGACCTATTGCCGTCACTTAAAAGACAAATCACTCACAGTTGGAATAGTGTATGGCAGGAATACATAAAAGAATCTAAAAACCCATACACACTTATACATCCAGAAATACCCAAAACAATACCACATATTCAAGAATACAATAAAAATAAATACTACACTACGATAGTAACTAGAATGAAACTAAATCATGGTATCTTTCCTGCGCACCTTGCTAAAATAGGAATGATAGGCTCTTCTAAATGTTCATGCGACAATAGTTCAATAGCTGATCTTAACCATTTAATTTTTTCCTGTAGAAATCACCAATATCAAATAAATATATTTCTAAATTTTCTCATTAATCACAATATTTCTTTACCGACAAATTTAACTCACCTATTAAGTTTAAACGAAAAACCTATTTTAGACGCCTTAGTTGAGCTATTTAAAAGTGCACAAACTTCAATATAAAGTTGAACATTAAAATTAAATAATTTTTGTGGCTAAGAACTAAGTTTTCTACGACCAAAATTTCACACACACACACAACACAACATCTGATCCTATTCCCTCTAATACTGGAGTACCACAAGAATCGATTCTTGGCCCATTATTTTTTATTATCTTCGTCAGTGATATTAACAAAATTTGCTTAACCTCTCAAAAAATTATTCAATATGCTGATGACACTAACATTTTCATGGTGAATCAACAATTTGAAGAACTCATTGATGAAACTAATGTAGCATTTTTTGAACTGAATAAATATTTCATAGGATATGGTTTAACGTTGAATGTGTCAAAAACACATTTTATGCGTTTTTTGCCAAGAAATGTTGTGCCTGATATTGAGCCTTTTTAACATGTTAATGGAAAATCCATTCAGAGTGTCGATCAATTCAAATTCTTAGGAATAATACTAGATCCCAAGCTCAGCTGGGAGTCTCATATAAATGCAGTGATTGCAAAAATAAGTTCATGTTGTTATATCATTAGAAATCTAAGAGAAACTGTCTCTCTGAATGTATTAAAGCTCATTTATTATGGACTAATACAATCAACTCTTCAGTACGGCTTAATGTTTTGGGGTGCATCATCCTTTCTTGAGAGGGCTTTTAAAGTTCAAAAGAAGGCTATAAGAGCTATGTACAGTGTTTCTCCAAGAGGGACGTGCAGATCATTTTTTAAGAAGGCTGAAATTTTAACTCTACCAAGTCTATTTATATTCCAATTAATTAAATTTGTTGAAGATAATCAAAGTTAATTTGAAAGAAATGAAGACATACACACGCATGCCACTAGACAGAAGAGTGATATCCACCAACCATTTTTACGTTTAGAGATAGGGCAACATTGTCCAAGGCATATTGGAATAATATGCTATAATAAGTTCAGTAATATATTGAATACAGAAAAAAAGATGAGAACATCAAGGAAATTGAGAAATATACTTCATTCTTTTTTATTACAGCATTTCTATAGTGTTGAGGAGTTTCTTACATATTAATACTATATTTTAAAAATTACTTAGTATTTGGTTTATAATCGATTTTATTAATGTGAATGTTTTTATTCTAATTACCTGTACTTCGTTTCTTCAGTTGACTAGTCTGATAGAGTTGTGTATTATATGAAATTTTGTATAATGTATGATTCTCATGGATAAAAAATATATTCTATTCTATTCTTTAATTAAAAAGCGAATGGTTTCGTTTAAAAGATTATTGATGATTGGAAGATTCTTCATTTGCAAATGAATATTATTGTCATACTGAATTGGGCTTCCTCCTTGTGATTTGTTGTGGATTAATTTTCCTATCTGGAAAATAACATTCAAGTTTTTGTATATGTGCTTAATACTGAAATATTTGTTTTTATTTTCGATGTATATCTTTCACAGGGACGTAGGTGATCATTTGAAACAATATATAAACACAGCATATAAGGAAAATAAATTTGAATCAAATCACAGCTATTGGGACAAACAATATATTGCTCTTCAAAGATTACTAAACAATAATCACAAGAATAAATATAAGAGAACACTTGCATCTTCTGCTACAGGATTAACAGCAGAACAGTGCAACATCGCCTTGTCCAACGAATATTTAAATGAAGTTAATCAAAAAGAAGAGTCGTTCTTCAGAAAATTAATATCTCTTAAATCAGATCCTTGAAGTAGTGTTTAATCATGTTTGTTAGATATATTAGGATATGTAGATCTCTTAGATATTTCAGTACATTACCAGAACAAAGTACTGACGATATAAAAAAACTTCCTCATGTCCCTGTTATGATAGAGGAAGTTTTAAAATATTTAAAACCTACATCTAAAAATGTAGTGATGGATATGACTTTTGGAGCTGGTGGTCATAGCCGCCGTATTCTAGAATGTGCACCAAAAATAAAACTAATAGCTCTGGATAGAGATCCTTTGGCTTCTCATTATGCTGACAAATTAGCAGAAGAATTTCCTCATCAAGTAATACCGTTACTTGGACGCTTTTCTGACTTACCTAAGCTGCTTCAATCCAAAGATATACCACAAAATTCGATAGATTGCATACTGTTTGATTTTGGCTGTTCATCTATGCAGTTTGATGATGGAAAAAGAGGGTTTTCTATATCTGAAAATGGCCCTTTAGATATGAGGATGGATGGAAACAGATTTCCAGGTAAAAATTAATTTATATTTTGTAAGTAAGATATGGTCTATTTTTTTATGGAGTATAAAGATGTATTCGCATTTATATATTGTCGTTCAAGTTCTAACACTACGTAAGTTAGCAGTTTTGACATTTTTATGCAATTTACTAGAGAATCAGTTAATCAGAAGTAAGCATCATCAAGTCTATTTTAAAGTATAAATCAAAACCAGAATAGTTTTTGTAGTGGTATCTTATGTAAAATTATGAAGTTTTTCCACTCTCCTGAGAAGTTACTATTTCTGACATTGGTGGTAGTGAAACTTAAGCGACGATATATAGGTATTACACTCAAGCACAGTGAATTTTCAATTTAAAATATTTTTATTTACAATTTGTTGATCAGTGTTTAGTATAATCCCTTCTTATATCCTGGAAGCCTAAAGAAAATATGAGTTCTTTGAAAATAAAGCACCCGAGCTGTTTCGTAAATAAGTGTTATTAATAGTAATCTTCAAAAATGATGTTACACACGTTTCCAAAATTGAATTGTCAAGTTGAAGTTTATTATATATCTGTCAGTTTACATTTATTTTTTTTAATGTCACTTGATATTTTTGACATCCTCCCGCGGCGGAGAATCTTCAACTTCTAACGGAAAAACAAGTTGCACTGGTCTACGAAGTCTAGACCCGTCACTCAATCGCACTTCACAAGCCCGCACTCGACCATCGCGCCCTACAAACACATCGATGAGTTTAACCATCTTCCACTGTAGCCTGGGCGTATGCTCTTGATGCAATAGTACGATGTCACCTATTCTTAAGCTCCTAGAATTAGGACGATGATTATGGTGAAACGTTCGCAGCTGCTGAAGATATTCCGTTGTCCATTTTTTCTAAAACTTTGAAACCAATTGTTCCCTCGATTTCCATTGTTTAAGTATATCGTTTCGGTTGATTTCAGGCAATTTTAGATTTAGGGAAAAACCAACATTTTTTGCTCCCACTAGGAAATGCGCTGGGGATAAAATCAATAAATTGGTGTCGTCGTCATCAATATACGTTAATGGTCTTGAGTTGACCGTTGATTCTACTTCTGTTAGAATTGTATGGAGTTCATCACTATTTATAAGAGCCTTACCGAGAGTAATTTTAAGAGCATCCTTTACTGTTTTTACCATGCGCTCCCAAAATCCTCCCCACCAAGATGCTCTTTCGATTATAAAATGCCATTTTATTCGATATTTTTGAGCAAATTCTTGAACTTCGCTTTGCTCGAGTATCGTAGAAAATATTTGAAGTTCCTGAGCGGTTCTACGGAACGTTTTGGCGTTGTCCGAATATATAATCTCAGGAACTCCTCGACAAGCTATAAACCTCCTCAACCCTCGAACACAACTTTCGGTCGTTAAGTTAGGAACTAACTTTAAATGAACTGCTCTCACAACTGCGCAGGTGATTAGCATAATATATGTTTTTATCCGCTGGTCTGCTTCATAGACATACAGCGGCCCCGCAAAATCTATTCCAATAACTTGAAATGGATTTGAAGCGGTTAGCCTACTCTTAGGTATTAGCACAAAAGGTTCTGCTCCTGATTTGCCTTTAAGTCGTTTGCATTTTAAGCATTTTCCCAATATAGATTTTACCTTCTGTCTTCCTCGAATTATCCAATATTTTTCTCTAGTTTTAGCTAATGTTGCGTTTACGCCTGTATGCATTACTTCTTCATGACTTTTCCATATTATTTTTTCCGTTAATTCAGAGTTTTTCGGTAGTATTATTGGATAAGTACTTTCACATGCTAATGAGGATTATTCTACCCTGCTTCCAAGTCTTATTATACCAGAGGCGTCCAAAAATGGATTTAGAAGTAAAATAGAGGATTTACAGCTTATTGGTCGTTTATTATTTAAGCTTTGGATTTCTTCTGAAAATTCTTCACGTTGCGTATATTTTAGCTAATATCTTTCAGCTTCGTTTAACTCATCGACCGATAGGTTTCCTAAATTTTTCTCTGCAGGCTCACGAATATTATTAATAAATCGTTTAACATAAGCCGTTATACGAAAAATTTTCTCCAATTTGCTATAATTGTTCAATGGAAATATTGGTTTGCCATTTGGTTCTGGTATCTTGACGTTAGTTATAAACAAATTGGTGACCTCTAACGTTGTTTCGTCGCAGTTTTCATCTTTTGGCCAATTTGTTGAGTCTTCTTTAAGCCAGAAGGGCCCGTGCTGCCACAAACTAGATCCAACCAAAAATTTCGCTGAGACTCCCCTCGTTAGCAAATCCGAAGGATTTTCCTTTCCAGGGCAGTGTCTCCAAACACCCTTGCTTAGCTTTTGTATTTCTTCCACTCGGTTGAGCACGTACGGTTTCCATTTCTGTGATTTGCCACGGATCCAATACAAGGCTATTTTAGAATCGGACCATAAAATAACTCTTTTGATTTTCAATTTGGAATTTTCTAAAATATATGCCTGTAGTCTAGTGGCACATAATACTGCAGTAAGCTCTAACTTGGGTAAGGTTTATTCTTTGTTACCCTTTTGGTTAAGACAATAGAAAATTTATTTCGTTAGTTTCTAGACATTTCGCGTATGCCACTGTACCGTAAGCTTGGATACTAGCATCAGCAAACACGTGAAGTTCGATTTCGTTGGATTTATTTGAAGTTATACTTCTGGGGATTTGTAGTTCATCCATAGTAGATAGTTCCGAACACCATATAAACCAGATTGTCAGATACTTTTCGGGTAAAATAGTGTCCCAATCTAATTTTTGTTTCCAAATATATTGCAACAACATTTTTATTGGGCCTAATATACCTAATGGGTCATAAATCCTTGCAATATTTTGAAGTATTGTTCGTTTTGTTGTTACCGCTTTATTGTTATTGGCTACAGATTTTAAGTCAACTGCAAGTTCATCTGTAGCTGTGTGCCATAAAATTCCCAATACCTTTTTTGTTTCGTTCTTTTTGGGATTTTTTATGACCGTTTTCATAACTTCTTTATCGTTAGAAAACCATTTTCTTAAATTCATGTTAGCCCTTGAAGTATATTAATGGATTGCTCATAAATTTCGTTGGCTTCTTCGAAGGAACTAGCAGTAGTTATCAGGTCATCTACATAGAATGATTCCAATAGAATATTGGAGGTATTCGTAAGCTTTTCAGCTTTTCTGGCTGTGATAAAAAATGTTTGCGCAGAGTAGCTGACAGCAAAAATGGGCTCGATGTATCGCGACCCTTTTCTACAAGTGATATTTGCAAAAAGGCTTTTTCGATGTCGGCGATTAAACCGATAGAGCCTATTCGAAAATTTAACAATATCTTTAACAAATCAGGCACCAAGTTGTCACCGGAGTATAATAGTTCATTTAGCGATTCAAAACCTGGCGCATGCGCAGATGCATCAAATACTACCCGCAACTTTGTGGTTTCCTTGTCCTCGCGATAAACCGGACAATGCGGCATGTAATAAATGCGGTTTTGTTCGTTTTCATTAGGCGAAATTATTTCTGCACATCCGTTTATTAAGTATTCACGCACAGCATTGACATACTCAGCTAGCTTATCGGTTCGGCGCAACTTAGACACTCAAGTGTTCACACGTGCTATACTACCAATATAATTAGAGTTTATACTAGTTGCTTTCCACGGCAGCGAAACTTCATATCGTCCGTTTTTAAAATGAATTTTTTCCTTAATAAAATCTTTCCTATAATTATTTTTTAAATGTTCGTTTTCACTAACACCTAATGTCTAATGTCCAAAATTTCTCAATATCTACACTGTCCTGTTCAAAGTCTACTTGTACATTTAATGCTGATACCCAATTAAAATTTACAAAAAAATCACAATTTTCTACAATACTTGAAATTCCATGTATTGTCCACCCTAATTTTGTGTTTACTGCAGTTAAATCATTGGATATGCGTTTTGTGTCACCTGTAACAATTTTCCAATAATGATCAGCTCCAACCAGAAAAGTTATACCGTTAATTAACTGATTATTTGTAACGTTAACATCAGCAGCTCTTACTCTTTTGACACAACCTTCGCGAAATTTTATCTCTATGCCCCAGGAACTCCCTCTGGCAAAGTCTGGTCGTTCTAAATTATTTTTAAACCTGGGTATGGTCTTTCTCAACCTATTGCAAAAATTTTTTAATGAACTTAAGTCAAACTCATCCATTCTACACAAAGATTTCAATCAGCATATTTTTCTCTTTAGCACTCAAAAATGTTTCCTATGATTCTGGATTTTTCAAATGGCTATGTATAAATGAACTCGTTATTCCATATTTTAGTGCTGCTGTCCTATAAGTCATGCCATTTTTAACATCCTGGATGGCTGTTTCAAATACATCTTTGGTGTAAGCTTTATGCGGCTGCCTCTGCGATTTCTTGTATCTACGACCCATATGATGTTCTGATTCGGACACCATCCTATGAAAATGGTCATCCGAATGAAAAAAAATCTTACAATCTACACTCCATTGTATATAGTTGTTTTATTTTCAAATTAAATATAAAATATAGCCAAGCAGCCAAAAAACCTTAATTTAGTGATACAAAAATTCCTTACCTGCCAATTCTACCAAGTTTTTCAGATTATGAATCAGCTGTTTTTCGACAGTTAATATTCGTGCCTAGTATTTTTTATAACACAATGACTAATTCACCAAACAGGGTTACCAGTCGATAGTTTACACATTGAGCTAAAGACCCGTTTAGATAGTTTAATTCCTTACGACATTGACAAAAAAAATTAGAACGCATTTGAAAGTTTTTTTCTGATTTAGTCACTAATTCTGATTTAGGCAATTCTACGGTACTTTGTAACTATTTTACAAACTCTTATGAGATATCTTTTTTTGAAACTATTTTAGGGTTTTTTTATATTACGAGGATATATTGAAAAATTCTTAGCCTACTATAGAACCAAATAAAATTTCAATGTCAAAATATTTTATTACTCAACATATTCTCCTCTTAATTGGATACATTTATTACAGCGAACCTGCAACGTCTCTAGACCTTTCAAAAAAATGTTTCTTCTTGCTCTGCAAACCAGACCTCCACAGCTTTTATTACCTCCTCGTTGGAAGAAAATTTACAACCTTTTAAACTTTTTTTCAGTTGAGGAAAGAGGTGATAGTCGGACGGAGCCAAATCTGGTGAATAAGGGGGGTGTTCTAGTAATTCAAACCCTAAATCACACATTTTTGTCATGGCAATATGCGAATTGTGTGCAGAGGCGCTTTGTCCTGCAAAAACAAAACACCTTTGGATAGCTTTCCGCATCTTTTCTCTTTAATTTTTTCCCGTAGAGTGGTCAGTAATGTCGAATAGTAATCTCCAGTTATTCTACCCTTATCCAAAGAATCAATCATGATTACTTCATGGCAATCCCAAAAAACTGAAGCAAGAACTTTTCCAGCAGATTTTTGGACACGAAACTTCTTAGGTCTTGGAGAACCAGAGTGTCGCCATTCCATCGATTGTTGCTTTGTTTCTGGATCGTAGAAATGTACCCAAGTCTCATCCATACTAACAATTCGGTTTAGAAAGTCGACATCGTTTTCAAATCGAGCACAGATCGAACGCGATGCTTCTACCCTTGCACGCTTTTGGTCAACATTCAAACATTTGGGGATCCATTTTGCAGCAATTTTTCTCATGTCCAAATTGACGTGAACTATATGATGAACGCGTTCGTATGAAATAATCAGTGCTTCAGATATCCGTTTTAGCCCAATTCGACGGTCTGATAAAATCATGTCATGAACTGCATCGATATTTTCGGGGACTAACACAGAAACTGGCCTTCCCGATCGGTCATCATCTTCAATGGAAAATTTACCTCTTTTGAAGCCTGCAGTCCAATTTTTCACGGTCGCATACGAAGGACATTGATCACCAAGGGTATTAAGCATATCTTCGTAAATCTGCTTACCTCTTAACCCTTTTACTCCAATTTTTCGATTTTCACAATTTCGGTGGACATCTTTTAATTTATTGCGTAACTCTGGTTTACTTTTTTGACGTCAAACTTTACACTGACACTTCTAATAAGTTATTGTTTGTTGCTCTGATAATGCAATATTTTGTTTATGCATGGAACTGGTGTAGGCTAACTAGATATCAATACATCCTCGTATGTCTCTAATTGTTGCTATTTTTGCTTTTTTCGATAGCACACAATTATTTGTGCTTTACTGTAAGCTTAGATTAACCTCAGTGTTAAAAGGTTAAATATCTAACAAGAGGTACATTATTGCGATAAATCTACTGACTTACAGCTTCAATGATGCAGTACATATGAAAAAAAGAATGTCTATCAATGGATCAGTATTTATTTTTACACTAAAATAAAGTTAATGAGTCTTATATGCGATTTTGTTGTCACATCTTAAATACTGGCATAGTTAACAAAACAGGTCCAAACTTATCAATTTGAGAGTCCTAAATTAGTATGGCTTCGACATATTATAGAACATATATTTAGTGTGGTAATAATTGCTCACATTTATTTGTAGCAGTATTAGTTAATGCTTTAAAATATGAACCAAAAGTAAATAATTATACAAACTTGATATTAGTTGTATATAAAATGTAATTTTCTATTTCAAGATTCTATAACAGCAGCAGATGTTGTTGCAAAGGCAACAGAAGAAGACCTCTACAAAATCATCAAAACATATGGTGAAGAAAAGCAAGCTAGAAAAATATCCAGAGCCATTGTAGAAGCACGATATATGTTTAAGACTCTAACTACAACCCAAGAATTATCAGATATAGTAAAATCGGTTTGTACAGAAGACTTCAGATTGGACAAACTAAATCGTGAAACGCATGTAGCAACAAAAACTTTTCAAGCACTTAGAATTTTTGTAAATAACGAACTGAATGAAATGAATTATGGATTAATTCTAGCACATAGGTATTTGAAGTTAGGAGGTCGAATAGTAACAATAACGTTCCATTCATTAGAAGATACAATTGTTAAGAGACACTTAACGGGAAATATGTTGGGACATACTGTAAATCCGCTTCCGTTGAGGTTTAGTAATCAATCCCTTGCTGTAAGTGAAGAGATAGTTAAACATATTATGGAACCTCAGTGGAAAATGTTACATCAACACGTTATCACTCCCAAGTATGAAGAGGTAGAGAATAATCCTAGAAGTAGATCTGCCAAATTGCGTGCAGCTGTTAAAATAAGATAGTTGTCTATAAATAAAAAAACAAGTGAATGAAAAATGTTTTATTTATTTCTTTAAGACTTGAAAAAAAAACAGCCTTATGTATTATATTGATATGTTGGTATGAATAAATCTAAATTTGGTAGAATTTAGAAGAGACCCTCAATTTCTCCTGTATCAATGTTCAAGTCAATGTCGTATATAGCAGGTCGTGTTGGTAATCCAGGCATTTTTGTTATCTGAAAAAAATGTATAATCAACATATTATTTATCAGTTATTGGAGAACAGGAAAATGTGCATATATTAATATACTTACTTCTCCTGTCAATGGAACTAAAAACTCTGCTCCTACTGATACGGACATATCTCTTATCGGAATGGTGAATCCTGTTGGTGCGCCTTTAATTGATGGATCTGCTGTCAGTGATAAAGGTGTCTTTGCCATGCATATTGGAAGATTTCCATAACCCTAAATGAATATTAACACAATTTTAGCTGTTATATATTTGATAACAAATCAGCTTTAGATCTAGATACATTTTCATAGTTGGCAGTGGCATAGCAAAAATACAAACATCTAACAAAATGATTTGACTAGGTTTTAAGATTTAATCGTTTCACTGATAATTATGGTTTACAAGAATATTCCATTAGTCAATTCTTGAAAAACAGGGTTTCAAGTATTTGGCTAAATTGTGGAAGACAATGTATAAACATATATGGATTTTTAGTAATGAATTCCTTTGTCTTTAAATCAATCCTATTCCGAGGCAAATTTGCGCGTCTATGGGCTGTAGTCGATTTTCGAGTGAATGGGCTGTTAAGCTATTCCATCAACTCTCCTTTTCCCGGTCTTGTGAATGGCAACATAACAGCTAAGTTCACCCAGCAATCATGCAGGCGGGCAGAGTAGGGGCAATGTATGTGAAGAAAAACAGTCATTTATGCAAATATACAGCAAGAGGAATTCCTTTGTAATGGGCATGCAAATGTACGTCTTCTGTAATTACTACAGGGT
This sequence comes from Galeruca laticollis, assembly GCA_963921935.1. Classification (NCBI taxonomy): domain Eukaryota; kingdom Metazoa; phylum Arthropoda; class Insecta; order Coleoptera; family Chrysomelidae; genus Galeruca; species Galeruca laticollis. Next base: position 20,351,304 of record OY998177.1, on the reverse strand, counting down.
ACGAAAGTTGTGGTCTATGCCAGTATAGCATACTGGATGTCCTCGATTGAGATATATGTTATTGTATCTGCAGATTTTGTTGTCAGCTGAAAGAAAACTATGTCTGCAAATTAAGGGATAGACTATGCTTATGCTAATTTGTGTTTGGATGTTAGATGAAGTAGTGTATCCCAGGCTTGTAATTCTTGTCTGTGGAAAATAAATATTAGTTGGGATGGGCATTTCGTTTGACAAGTATTTATTCAATTTTAGATGCGTTCAGAGTAAGTTTGTTGTTATTTAAATATGTTTTAAGTTAGAAGCATCTCGTTTAAATAATTTTTTATTTAAACAAAATTAACATATATTTACCTGCTCTTCGTATTGTTTAATTTTCTTTTCTGCAATTTCTGTATACGTAACTCCAGCGGCACCGTACATTTCACGACTAATCTTTTCTATTTTTTCTTTGATTGGTCGATTAAGTTCGTATAAGAATTTGAAATTAGTTGATTGTGAAGTAGCGTCGATAACAGCCTTGGCTAAATCAATGGCTCCTTTACCACCAAGTGCCCAATGTTTGGAAACCACTGCATCAAACGCACCAGATTGCTTGCAAGCAACTCTCAGTAATTCAACTTCAGCGTCCGTGTCAGTTCTACAATATGAAGTATATGGTAATCAATTTCTTCGCGAATATATTTAATTGGCTGAATGATGTTCTATTCATCATCAAAATTCTTTTACAAAAATAAATACAGAAAAAAAGTATATTCCTTTTTTAATTCAACATTAAAAGTGAAATCTGGAGTATATTCTCCCATTTGTATGGGATCTAGAAAAGGGGCAAACATGCACATTCCCGAGAATGGAGCTTCTACCACTACGGTCGCAACCGAAAAATGGAACGTGTCAGCATCAAATTAATTTTTAAGAATTTCTTAACGTCACAAAGCAAACACTTTTCGAAACTGTCTACAAGAAACTTCATAATTAAGTAGTTCTACTTACTGACGATGGTTTATGGCCACTACTACTGGAAGACCAAACTTAATAGCGTTACTTATGTGCTTAAGTACGTTAGGAATTCCTTTGCGTAACAATTCCAAGTTTTCTTCGGTATATTCAGATGCCAATGGCGCGCCTGGAGTAACTGGTGGACCACCACCGTGCATTTTTAAGGCTCGAATTGTCGTTACTAGCACAACAGCATTTGGGACGTCTCCAGATGCTCTACATTTGATGTCAAAGAATTTCTCCATACCTAGACGATACATATATTATTGGGTGAGCAAGTAATTTGTCATTATATTGCAATACTCTTGTACAAACTAATCTTACCAATATCAGATGAAAATCCAGCTTCGGTTAAAACTATACCATCTTCTCCAACTAATTTTAACCCAATTTTGTCTGCTATTATAGAATTGGAGCCATGTGCGATGTTGGCAAAGGGTCCAGCGTGCATGAAAACTGGAGATCCTTCCAAACTTTGAAGTAAAGTCGGTTCAACGGTATCTTTAAGTAACACCATTAAAGCACCTGTAACTCCTAAATCGTCGGCGGTAACGGGTTTGTTATCTTTGTCGAAAGCTACTACCATATTTGCTAATCTCTTCTTAAAGTCGCCCATGTCTGTAGCTAAAGCTAAGATAGCCATAATTTCACTAGCTACACTAATTTGAAATCCCTCTTTTCTTGTTAAACCTTTTTCGGTGGGAGATTCTCCAATGGTAATTTCTCGGAGATAACGGTCATTGATATCCAAAACTAAAATGAATAATAGGTACTCATGTTGAGCAGAACTAGAAAAATTTCACAATGCGACGAAAAGTTTTTGAAATTATGAACTATATAATATACTGTACAATTTTAAGTTTACCTCTCTTCCACACAATATTATTTGTGTCAATATTCAAACGAGCAAATCTTGTTTTTTCTTCTGGAGTAAGACTGTCAGGATCAGTTTTGTTTATACCCAGTTTTTGTAGCCGTCTCAATTGAATATTGGAGAATTTTCTAGTGCCTTTTATCTTTGGAACAAGACGGTCATACAAAGCTTGATCCTTAAATATAAATAATCTAATCAATAACAACGAACAGATACCTGAATGCATTGTAATGCAGACAATTAACTAGCATTCGAGCTATATAAAGGTTGCAGGTCAGTTCTGACCCAACCATACTAGTTACATACGCGAATAAGCAAAAATAGTTTTAATAAAAATGTTTAAAAGGCTAATTCAGAAAAAGCCAGAACAAATTGCAATATAAGTGACATAGGAATAAACCTGAAAGTATATTTGAAGAAAATAATGAAGATTTAAGTTACGATAGCGTTCGGGTAACGATACAGATTCTGAAATTGATGGAAGAGGCGGGAAGAACCTGCTCAAGAGGAATTGAGATAATACTTTTATGGGCGAAATAACTTTGAGTGGTCTGAAACCCCTCCTGCGCCATCTATATCAAGAGCCGAAAATATAATAAAATTAAATGTGCATGATGAAACACAATAATGAATGTATATTTTGCAGCTAAAATATTAAAACAAGGTCCTTACTTTTTGGGTAGCTTCATGAAAAATTCTGGCGTCCAATTGGGCTGCTAATAAATTATTAGCAGCAGTAATGGCGTGGATGTCTCCTGTCAAATGAAGATTCACATCTTCCATAGGAATAACTTGGGAATATCCACCACCAGCTGCACCACCTAAAAGTTGTTAATATTTTTAAAAAACATTTCAATGCTGAGATTATCTTAATAGTATAAGAGCAACGACGATTTTTTCAAACTATCTTTATCCTGCATTTCTAAATATCAGTTAGAGATGAAAAACTTGCATATTGAGATCATGTCATGTCGACTTCTTCGGGAAAAAAGAAACATGTGTTCAAACTTTTGTAATCGGGGTATAACTCAACCAAACACAGAGGTCTTTCCAGTCTTAAAACGCTCCCTCTTAGCACCAATAAGCCAGAGAAGCTAAATTTCTACCTTTATGTTTGGCTGATGTTGCTTGGTTGGCTAATACCCAGGTTATGGTTCAAATAAGCTTCCTTCTCTTCCCCTGAAGTAACCAGTTCAGGCGAAATATAGAGTCTATATCACAAAATGTTCCTTCTTAAATTGATCTTGACCACGAAATATTATTTTTGTATTTAAAGTTTTAAATGCAAGGAATGGTTTAAAGCAAGCCGGTACTATTATATATTGTGCTACACTACATTTAATTTAAACAAAGTATTTTACATTTCCCTATTTTTTTTCAAATGTGTCAACAAATTTAATACCTTTTATTCCAAAAGTTGGTCCCTGGGATGGTTGTCTCATAGTAGCGAAAGTATTCTTTTTAAAATGAGTTGATAAAGCTTGTACCAAACCCAATAGAGTCGTACTTTTACCCTCTCCCAATGGAGTTGGTGTAATTCTGAAACAGTGAAATATTGATTTCTATACATTTGCATAAATGGATAATTATATGAACAGCTAAAAATTTTAAATATAACATCTAACTTCCTTTTGATTAGAAGTTTCCGACCAAGATATGTTTATTAAAGGTATTAAAATTCCTTGATCGTGTTCTACTATCGTCAATTTTTATGTACAGGAGAGTAACAAAATAATAAACCTTTGGTAATCCATAGGTGTCACTTCTTTTAGTAGACAGTTAAAATATTTTTTGAAGTTATACCGCGAGTATTTTCGTATGAAATAAGATTTTTATAAGTTTAATAAATATATCGGGCGTACACTTATTTTTTCACCTAATTAACCTGCTTATAACTTCTAAACAGCTGAAGGTAAAAAAGTGCATTTTTTTCTAAAATGTTCTATTTTTCACAAGGTATGATAAGAACATTGTGACAAATTGGTTATATAGGTATAAAGGTTTAAACTATGACTTTTAAACAACGTTCATAAATAATAATTCTAATATAAAAACTTACCAGTATAAGTAGAGCTACTTCTTACAAATCCTAATCGGAATCAGAAGATGAACTGTCGCAACCAATATTTACAATGAGTGGTTCGATCATTTCATCAGTAATATTGTCAACTTCCACATTTTCTCTTCTTCTTTAATCATATGATTTACTGCCTTTTCCAAATTTTCAGGCTTCACATTATTTACAGCCTCCAAAAATAACTACTTAACATCACTCATTTTGAAAGAATTATTTTTTCTTGAAACTTCTCCCTTTATCTGTGCGCATATCAGTTCAATCGGGTTTAGTTCGCAATGATATGGTGGTGATATAACCACCGTCATCCCACGATTTTTTGCAATTTCATACTTTTTAATTACTCTTTATGAAAGGAACACAAAGAATACAGTTCTTTTCTCGCAGAAGCGGGATGGAAGTTAATATTCTTTGAATTTAGCCAATTCTGCCACTTGTTTGTGGGCAATATTTCTAAAAATGTTGAGTGATAACTTGCATTATCCGTTACTATTATACAGTTCTGAGGAAGAGGATCTATCATTTGTTCGAACCATTCTTTAAAGACACCAGCATTCATGTTCTCATGGTTGTCACCGGTACGAGTAGATTCAAAAGTCAATAAACCACCTTTAACAAAACCGTTTGAACTGCCGATGTGTATATTATCAGTCTGCGCCCCTTTCCTGATGGTGGATTTAAACCAGTAGATAAATTATTAAGCTATTGCATTAGCTTCTATCGCGGGCCTTCAGTATAGAGACCGAATCCAGAAATTCCGTAACGAAAATAACTTGACACGATACGAGGACTGTCCAGTAAATTTTAATACCCATATGCTTATACGAAGACTGTCCAATAAATTTTGATTTTTTATGATGATACGAGGACTGTCCAAAAATTTTTAACCTTTTTATACTTATACGAGGGCTGCCCAATAAATGTTGATACTTTTATGACTATACAAGGACTGTCCAATAAATTTTGATTATTTTATGATGATACGGGAACTGTCCAATACATTTTGATTGTTTTATACTTATACGAGGGCTGTCCAATAAATTTTATTTCTTTTATACTTATACGAGGACTGCCCAATAAATGTTGATATTTTATGACTATACGAGGAGTGTCCAATAAGTTTTGATTATTTTATGCGTATACGAGGATTGTCGAATACGTTTTGATTGTTTTATACTTATACGAGGACTGCACAATACATTTTGATTCTTTAGTACTTATACGAGGAGTGTCCAATAAATTTCGATTATTTCATACTTATACGAGGACTGCCCAATAAATGTTGATACTTTTATGATTATACGAGGACTGTCCAATAAATTTTGATTCTTTATACTTGTACAAGGACTGCCCAATAAGTTTTGATTATTTTATGCTGATTCGAGGACTGTGAAAGTGAAACTTCGAATGCTAAAAAAGAGCTAAGAATAAAAAGAAATTGTGAACGTAAAAGTGTAAAACTCTATGCAATAGCTTTATCGCGGCAGTCTCCGAGTGCCACACGTCTTTTTTTAAAATGCCTGTCTTCGACTTGTAACAGTTTCATCTTGCCAAAATTTATTTGGTGTAATGTCCCTCGTTGATCTATGTTTCATCTAAATAAAATATATTTCTTCTTTGGTTTCTCATTTCTTTAGTCCTTAGGTAATTTCTTCTCTATACTACAATATCCCTTCTTTCCATTAAAATAGACTTGTTCAACGACTATTATGGAATTATTTATTATATTTATTATTTTTGAATATGGAATAGCTTTATTTTAGCCCTAGGGCAAGAATATTCATTCTCGCCCTTGGTATGGAATGAATCCCAGACAGCACACAATATCCATTAGACATCCACAAGATATCCTTCATGGATATCCAGTATATCCACTGGATATAGATGGATAGCCTATAGACATACAATGGATATCCATATGTTCGCCTATATCTAGGATATATGTAATATCTTATGGATGTCTTTGGAGATATCCACTGGATATCTCGTTAATATCCCATGGATATCGTATGTTCACATTTGGTATATCTAATAAACGTCCCATGGATATTAATAGGATATTTTATATTAACATTTGGTATATCCTTCCTCCTCAAACATGAAAATCTGAGAATATATGACTAGTATCTACTGATGGAAATACAAGGTAGTCCAACAAAAAAATGTAAATCAAAAGTTTTTTATTTCTACAGATCTGGAATAAAATTAAGAGAAAATAGTTTATCCAGTCAACCAGTACAAAATATAATAGATACACCGGGTGGATAGTCTAGTATTTAAGTGGACGACTGTAGAATATTGTGGTCCAGTGAAAAAGATTCAAATACTCATCGCGTATGTCTGTTATATTTTGTACTGATTGACCAGAACTATTATTTCCAGTTAATTTTATTCCAGATCTGTGGATAAATATAACTTTTGGTAAGCATTGTTTTTGTTGGCCATCTTGTATTTCCACTAGCAGGTACTTAGTCAGATATTCATCTGTGAGTAACAAGGTACAAATGGAATTAAATTCTCCATAATAGTAGTATTATTCGACATATAATGAAATGATATACTATGGAATAGAATGATAGAAAGTACTTTATTTTATATAATATACATATTTGCATATACATCAATAATTCTTCTTCTTCATCGCCCAGCTCATCTACTCTGCACGGTTATTTCTGTAAGAACGAGAAAATAAAGAATGTCGATTTTCAAGGTCAACTATATACCATATACGCCCGAATATAAGATACACCTTTTTTTGTGAAATATCATTTTGAAAATTGGCCCGCGTCTTGTATTCGAGCACATACCTGTAATAAGAACATTTCTTATCACCTGAACACCATCATTATTATTAAGCTCAAAAGAATTTTTACTCAAATCAGCCGAGCCCCCAGCTCAGTTTATCATGAAACAAAGCCGAGGTAAAACTTATTTTACATTTCTACACCCTTCTATTTTACATTGTATAAGTATACAAAACGCTTTTAATGTAGGTAATCAACCATAAATATAAACAAAATATAGGAGACGTAACAATATTCAGAATTAAGGTAAGAAACATATACATACCTTATTTTTTCCAAATCCAAACTACCGATAAAAAATAACCAACCACTTTTGTACGTTTCTAAAACTATGATAACCTAACAACCAAAATGACGAGGGGACGAGGCTACATTAAACGGTCAAACGCGGCATCGACCAATGAGAGAACAGTGTATAGTTGGTAGCATACAATGGATATAATATCAGGAGATTAAGACATTTATGCATTGAAGGTATTATGTATTAGAACTTCCTTCTCAATCATTTTTTATGTGATTATTCAATATATTATCAGTAAAATAGAAAATATTTTTTTTCCATATCTATGAAATACATTCAGTGGATATCCATTAGATATCTTACATGGACTGGATATTCAGTGGATATTGGGCTATCCACTGGATATCTAGTGGATATTGTGTGCTGTCTGGGATACTTGTGGCGCCCTCTCAATGTGACGGTTAATTTGACAGATTGTTAGAGCCAGAAGTGCAGCATAAGTGTATTTTGTGGCACTTTTAAGAAAAAAGAAGAACAACAATTGAAGAGTACTGGAGTAAAAGGGGCTCATCGCATATTTGGCCAAAAGAGCGATATATTCAGGATGGATAGTATATTTCATATATTATCACCTCTTAGCTTCCAAACCAGATAAAACGGGCTGGTTAATGAGATATCTGCACTTAAAAAAAACCTATACACGGAAATAACGAGCTCATTGTAAACACGAACCCTGCAAAAACGGGCTCATTGAACAATGCGCGCGTTTTTGCCTGTTTGATTTGGTGGCGATTGCCATTATCCGTAGTATTACTGCATCAGCTGTCAAGAACGCGTCTCTAGTAGTGTAAGTTTGTGTATTTTTGAGTTTTAATTATGGAAGGTGGTGATATTAGCAGTGATGGAGAGCTAAAATATAAGTAGTGTGATCGAGCCTAGACGTAAGAAAAGAAAATCCTATGGCAGAATAAGGGACGTTAAAAAGAAAATGAGGGTCCAAAGTCATGAAATGGGTCCAGACTGTAATTGTTTGAAAACATGTTTTGATGTAGTGCCCTATAACATAAGAAATATTGTATTAAAGCAATTTAATATGTTAGGTTCGACTGATGCTCAAACTTTATATCTCTGTGGATTAACAGCAGTACTTCCTGTTCAACGTAAGACTTTAAAAGAAGGCGCTAAACACTATAGTGCATCCTATAAGTACAGGATTCGGGCTCTTGTAGGAGAGAACACAAAGGAATTTAATGTGTGCCGCAAAGGATTTATTGTTATTCATGGCATATCAAAAAGAAAGTGGAAATCTTGGTATCAAGCTTAAAGGAAACAGGATATGTTCCGCAGGATAAACGAGGTAAACAACCAAACCATTTTAATAAACTTTCAGTAGAAACGCTAAGTCTGGTCAGGCAACATAATAATTCCTTTAAAGGCCGTGGAAGTCATTATAGTCTCAAGGACTACAAAAATATACCTTTTTTGTCGGACTTGAATATTTCTTTTGGATATCCGCGAACAGACACTTGTAGCGCTTGTGATGAGTTTACAGTAAAGATTAAAAACTTAGAATCTGAAAAACTGGAAAATATGGAAACCCTACAAATATCTATGGAAATAAAAAGATTAACTACAGAAAATACATTACATAAAAAAAAGCAGGAATGTTTTATAATCGGAAGATAAACGTAGAAACAATTCTAACACAGAGACAACTTGTATGGACTTCGCCAAGAATCTGCAGGTTCCAAATATACCAACAAATGATATTTACTACAAGAGACAGCTATCAGTATATGCATTTAACGTGCATGTTTTGTCTACTTCTGGGAGTTATTTTTATGTCTATTCAGAAACCGAAGGGGAAAAGGGTTCAGATGATGTGTGCTCAGTGCTCCATAACTTCATATATAGCCATCTTGATCCAGAAGTGAAGCATTTGAAAATATTTTGTGACTCTTGCAGTGGTCAACAAAAGAATTTCATTTTCTACACAACCTAGTTAACAATGAGAAAAGGTTAGAATCCGTTGTTGTCACATTTCCTATTAGAGGATAAGAGTGATAAGAATTTTGGTCTTCATAACCAAAAATCGAGAGCAGAAGTTCCCGTAGACTGGTTGCAAATATTGAAAGATGCCCGCCATTCGCCAACTCCATTCAACGTTATCAATGTGAATCACATATTATTCCGTAGTCGGACAAAATTTCTCGACAATAGTTACCCTAAAAAGTCGCCATTCCCATCTAGGCCATTCAGAGAAAATAACATACAATATCGCACCACATACAATGGGCCTTGGGAGTCAGCTTCAATGCAAGGAAAACGCCGCAAATCCTCAAGGCTACCTATTTGTCACCTCAAGGATAACGAATTTAGGCTACCTATAAGTATAGTTATGAAGCTATTTTAAATTATTCATTATTACCACACTGTATTTCTCTTATTATTATTTATATTTATTTTAGGACAGCTTCCAATATCTGCTGAGAAGTTTCGCGATATTCAGCATTTGAAAAAGTTTTGCAGCCGAGCACCGCAAGAATTTTTTGCGAATTTGCCGCACCATTAAAGAAGATTAGACGTTAAGATCATTTTTCTATATTCAAAAATTTCCTTTTTTTAGTACAGTGAAAGAACGAGCTCATTTCAATGAAATGAACCTATTTTGTAGTTGTAAGAGTTTTCAAAATTTTTCTTTGTTTAGAGAAATATAAACTGTCTCAAAAAATATTTAACGTAGTTTGTTTGTTATTTATTAACCTTAAGAAAAATTTCGAAAACTTGAAAAGAGCAACGTAGCGTTCGCAAACTAGAATTTCAACCTTAAACACGCTCTGATGGAAAAACATAAAAATGCTCACGAGCTCCTTTTACCCATGTACCCTTCAATTGTCAACTGTCAAAAATGTCGATAGTCAAAATTGTTTAATTATCTATGTTTTTAAATTAAAATTGATTAATACTTCATAAAAAGTAACTAAATTTATATAACTTTATCTAAATAATAGTTATTACATGGCTTAATTCCTTTTTAGTGTTTGATAATGACAGCAGTAATGATTTCACCACAACTCCTCCAGAAAAAGTATAGTTTATAACACGGGTGGAATTCAAAATTCTACACTTGTTGAACCGTTTCCTTCGCCTATGGATCGGGAAACAAAACTCTCTACTCGTGTAGAAGTTTGCTTATTCCACCCTTTATATAGAATATACTATTCTGGAATGCTTTTTCCAGCGAAAAGTTTTCATAGTGTGCTTTGACTCATTTTAGGGTAATCCTTATCATGTCGAACCGTGGCAAGAACTTCATCTATTGTCGGAGTCGGAAATTCTTTTCTAAAGAAGAACGCATGCACTTTCCTTTAAAGTCTATCTTTCAAATGATTTTCTATTTGAAATTTTGGTTTTCCTGGAGTTTTACGTGCTGTTTGAAACTCGCCACATTTCTCTTCTTTAATTGCACTGTCGTAGTTCCAAACACCAAGCTTACTACTAACTCCACTGTGTCATTAACACTTTTACATAAATGTTTGCCTGTAAATTATTTAAAACAATTAAATATTAATGTTTTTTCATTAACATAAAGGACCGATTTTTCGGTGTTTAAGCGGCCCTGCCAAAGTTTCCATAATCACACTAGAATTCACAATAGACTTTTAGTAAACTGTTAAGAATACAAAACTTGGACCTCCTTTTACTAAATGGAAAAACCTACAATCGCATTTTCGGTGAAATTTGTTCGGAAGGTATTTATCTACTTATAAGTCTATTACTGTAAGAGATTCTTTGAATTAAAATAAAACATTTCAAACCTTTATTGGCAAATAGGTACTTATTGAAAATAATCTTATGATACAGCTGTGTAATCTTTAATGCACTGGGCTTTTGGCCTGTCCAATCCTTTTTCTATTGTTCTGAACAGCTTATGGTTATAAAAGACCGAAAACTTGTATTAGCTCAGGTACATATATGTAAATTTTAGGAAAAATTTAGATTATTTTCTAATAATATTTAAAATTACCATACTAAGTTTTGCATTAGAAATAAGGTTTTATTACTCTCTCGTACATAAAAATAGACTATATGGTATGCAGTATTTCTAAAAGAACAGTCTGCTGTCATTTGCACAAGAAATATGTTGTATTCCATCTCGAAAATGTCATTTTTCAGCCTTTGGCAAATTCTGAACACATTGGATTACGAAATTGCTGCAGCTACCCCGACTCTTAGATCTTGCTGACTGACTGTTCCGAAATCTGATCATGTTTTTTTTCTAATAGCATATTAGTTTGATTTATTAATATCAACAACCTTCTACAGAGCCATATATCATGCCCTTTCAAATTTTACTATTAGTAAATAACATGTTTTTCATTAATCATTGACAGTTTAGCACATTTCACCTCCGTCCAAAATCATGCAAACCTATCAATTAGTTGATTTGGATTGAAATTTCCGCTATACCCACAATATTCACCCAATTTCGTTCCTAGTGACTCATTAATCACGAAATAGAAGAAATATATTCGCTAATAATAAATATAAATACAAAAAACTATCAACTAGAAAATTTAACTTACCCTGTAACAACAACATATTTTCCATTTTTCTGATTTTTCAGCCTGTCCAATACAGTTAAAGATATTTTAGCCTTTTTACTTCCGTATTGCGAAATTTCTGATTGGTAAATACCGATTTCGTCTGCCAATACTGTGATGTCTTTCGGTGTTTGGGCTCTAGCTACTTCAATATCACTAAAAATTAAATATAATCATCAAATAGACATGTTCCAGAAGAAAATGTCAAGAATATTATTATCAAGAATCTATATCATTAATTCTATTAATATACAAAATGACCAAATGAAAAAAAAGATCATTCTTGAAAACGAACTGAACCTATTAATTTTCAGTTTTCCTGTATTACTGATTGGAATACTATGACGTTTTAAAATTTTAAATGACAGCGGAATGTACTTGTGGAAAACCAAGAATAACAAGAAAACCAGAAGAACTCATTGGTGGACGGAAAGAATAAAAAATGCAGTGGCCGATAAAAAGAAAAAGGGAAAAAATGCTTACATAAAAAAGCACTGGGAGGATTATAAACAATAAAGAAACCAAGTAAAAAAATGAAAGAAAAAAAAAGGAAAACGCGGCAAGATTTCGGAAAAAAGATGGAAATAGCATACAAGGATAACCAAAAATTCTTCTTCGGATCACTAAATCATATGAGACAAGGGAAGAAAGAAACGATATACAAGACAAAAATGGAAACCTTATAAGTATGGCACTTCAGACTATGTGATTTATCACGCATGAATGAGACATATAAGTGTAGTCATAAGGAAAATCATTGGCTATCACAGGCAGATTTTTAAAATAGTACTATCTATTTTTGTATGATATTTCGTATGATTGTCGGTGATATTGTGGTTCTGATTTATCGTCTGGGTCATTACGTTTATTTTTATTTAATATGTCATAAACAATCAAACTGCAGAAGAGATTTATCTCTTGCAGTATTTTTCTAGACTGTGGAATTCAGAATGGAGAATAATAAAAATGTAAACAACACATAACTGATTATTTTATTATAATTAATATTTTGTACATTCTTATACGCAGAGTGGTCTAGAGAAAATTCTTGTTGTTTAATTGAAGAATACGAAAGGTTTTCATGCCTTTATGATCCTACACATAAGTTTTATTCAAACATGCATGCCCGTAATGAAGCTTTTTTAAAAATAACACACGAAGTACAGAAAATGGACAAAACATTACAGCTTGAAGACATTAAAAAAATCACGAACCTACGCCAGCAATTTTCACATGCATTGGGCTCAGATGAAATTTATGAACCTACTATAATATGATGGTATGACAAATTTATATTATTTTTGGTATTATTTGTAAAAACGAAGAAATCCAAAAGCTCTTTTGAATCAGTGGTATGTGTTTGTTTATAAAATTATTTTTAGATGTAGGTATAACCTCAATATTTCAATTTTAGACGGAAACGGATTCACAATATGAGATCTTGTAAACGGAATCAGATGTTAGTGGTGATACTTCAGTCAGTCGTTAACAGAATGCAGTGACTCCAGCGAATTCAGTTAAAAAAAGAAAGGTGCAGGAAGAGAAATTCGACTCTGATCCAGTTATAGACCAGACAGTGGCAACTTTAAATGTACCTATGTGTTGTAATTACAAAAATGTAAAACTTCTTCCTGTTTTAGACATTGGAAGATACATACATTGTAAGTAGCGAACTGCAATCAATCGATGATGATGAATTAGTTAATGGTGCCAAACATGAAATTAGTGAAATTATTTATAAACCTAAAATGAAATAAAGAGAGCTGAAACTATCGAGTTTATATTTGACGATGCTGATCAACAATGAATATATATGTTTTATTTTTTTTTAAATGAGAATAGTTATGAGCAATTGGGATTTTTTGCCTACGTTTTGACATACTTCATGTCTTCATCAGGACTAAAATACCTTTATATGGTTTATTTGGAATAAAAAATATAAAATTGTGTATGAATGTTTTCCTGAGATGGATGCTACCATCAGTATATAGACCTAGCTGTTAACATGGTATCTTTCTAAATTGGTCGAGCAGACGTTTCCTCGCCACTCACCTTCAGTTAATGTTATGCTGCTTGTGTTTTCATTATCTATACTAACAGAAAACGTTTTACCTTCTTTTTTTTTAATATAATTGTGGTGAGCACAAGTTAGGGTAATATTCTGTACTTTTTAAACGTCTAAATTAATTTCTCTTTGTAATATTTGAAATCAATTACAAAGTATCCCGAAGGAATTTTCCACTACTCTTCTAGCACGGCTTAACCTGTAATTGAAACCCTTTTTTCTTGATTAGATCTGTGTCCAGAAGGTACAGTCAGCCGAAAAGCGTCATCTGCAACAATAACGTAAGGAACTTTTATTACAGATTTAGACAAAGTGGTATCTTCTGGAAAATCAAGCAAATTTTGGTCTATAGCTTTACACAAACTACTATTGTTGTAAACACCACCACCACCACTGGCTCGACCATTTTACATCCCACATCAACATGAATAAAGTTGTAGTCTGCATCTACAAGTGCTAACAAAATGAATGAACCATTATCTTTTTAGCTCTAAAGGCAATGGGCAATGTGTTTATCATCTACAGCTCCCAAACAATTTTGAAAGTTCCACTCTTTATGGAATCTGCCAGCAATTTTTAGCGATTCTTCTTTTGTGGTTGGAGTTTTTAAGTATTCATCCTTTAAAACACATTGAATAACCGTTTTTGCAATGATCGCTGAAATCTCGGGAACTGATATTCGAAACGAATAACTTAAACTCCGATAAGTTACGCCCGTTGCCAAGAATCTTAAACTAAGTAATAACCTGTAAGAACCGAAAATTTTTAGTTACAATAGTAAATATTACCTAATGATCTTTAGATACCTTGATCTCGCTGAAATAATTTCACGAAGCACCGTGTCTTGCCGTTTAATAAAGGTTTTTACAGTTTGTAACAAAGTGTTAAATGAATTTAAAGACATTCTAAAAAAGTTCCTAAAACTGGATGGATCCTCATATTTAATTTCTTGGAATATGAAATTTGTCATACCCCAAGTACAATCCCGGCGTTGAAGCCCACACTCGTTTACTCCTGTGTGTTACTGGAGTTATTGCATATTTTATTTTCCATTGTAGTAATACCCTTATTACACCAACAACTAATTGTTTTAAATATCTTTTAATCATGATAATCAGATGCCGAATTTTTATATTGTTTTTCCGCGGATTCACTTTGATGTAGGTTATTTATATGTTATACGCCCAACCAAATCAACTATGAAGCCGTCCGGTAGTAAAAATCACAATAGTGTAAACATCACATAGTCTGAAATGCCCTTAACGAGGATAAAATCATAGAAAGATGGAGGGAGAGCTTTTAGAAGGAACAGACGAAGAAATAAGCAAAAGGTCAAAGAAGCTATAGAAAAACTTAAGGGAAAACGCCGGGACATGATAAAATAACTGCGGACATGCTGATCGCAATGCCAGAAAAAGCAGTAAGTTATGTAACAGAGCTCATGAACGAAGTACTGGAAGACAAAACACCTGAGGACTGGAATTTGGGGATCATTACGCCAATCTACAAAAAAGCGGATAACGGAGGGTACCGAAATGACGAATTGAATGATTTTTACTTTGTCACTGAATGCTTAAGCTGTAACTTAGTACTTACATACAGTAGAACCTCTTTAATCCGAACGTCCAGTAATCCGAACGCTGCCGTGTCATAAAATATGTACATATGTATATGAGTGCTTCAAATTCTTCCTGAGAATAAAACAGAAATTTTTGTTTACATACATGCATATGCGTCGCAAAAATGCCTAAATAATTAGTTAAAAGTACGTATACAATAATGGATTTCAATCTTCGACTTCTTCTTCGTAAGTCGAGAACTGCCTGTATACAGAATACACTATACACGCGGGAAGTGGGTTTACGATCTCTCCCCTCCCTTACTCGACACTACAGCTGTACATAATTTTCATATTGTGCTCAGTCGTACTTTTGTTGTCACTGTGAACGTGTGTTGTTTTTCGGAGCGTGCACGTGTTTATTTTACAACTCTACGGTACAGTTCTTAGTTGCAGATTGCGTATCAGTACACAGTACAGTACGTTACAATGTCGTCACTAAAACGCAAACATAACACTTTAAACATGGAAAAGAAACTAGAAATCATAGAAAGACTTAAAAAAAGGTGAAAGTGGTGCATCGTTGGCCAGGGAGTATGGAGTAGGTAAGTCGACAATCGCCGATATTAAATCGAAACAAGATACCATAACGCAGTACGCAAGTAGACAGGACAGTAGTGAAGGACCTAAAAACAGGAAAACCTTAAGACCAGCTAATAATTTGGCTCTTGAGGACGCGCTGTATTTGTGGTTCACACAAAGAAGGAGCTTGGGTGAACCAATATCAGGTCCAGTTCTTTGCGAAAAGGCTTTTGATTTCAATCAGAAACTTAACGGACCTCTTGACTCTAAGGCTAGCAGTGGCTGGCTGAGTAAATTTAAGCAACGGCATGGAATACGACAACTTGATGTTCAAGGGGAAAGCTTATCTGGTGACGCTGTGGCTTCAGAAACATTTAAAGAAACTGTAGTTAATGCAGGGTTTTCAAGGAATGATGTTTACAATGCTGATGAGACCAGTGTGAATTGGCGCTCATTGCCGAGATAGTCTCTTGCATCCCGTAATGAAACTCGAGCTCCTGGATACAAAGTAAGCAAAGACAGGGTAACGGCTATGGTTTGCGCAAATACAAGTGGCACTCACTCTCTTCCATTGCTGCTTATTGGTAAAAGTAAGAAGCCCCGTTGTTTAAAAAACATAAAATGTCTTCCTGTTACTTACAAAGAACAAAAAAGCTCTTGGATGTCAGCTGATATTTTTCTCGATTGGTATTCAAACACATTCATCCCAGAGGTAAAAAAGTTCAGAGAGGAGAAAGGCAAAACAGGAAAAGCCCTGCCCCCCCTCATTCTGACATTGATACACTGAACGCCATTAATGAAGACTTCTCAGTTATTTTCCTTCCTCCAAACGTAACAGCCAATGGATCAGGTAAAACCAAGAGACTATACAGGAAATAATTGCTTCGACGGCTACTTTTAGCAGAGTGAGAAGAAGAAAGTGTGATTGCGTATACAAAAAAATAAACTTAAAGGACTGTTGCTATATTCTGGTGGATTCTTGGGCAAATGTAACAGGGGAAAATCGGATGAAAGCTTGGAACAAGCTATGGCCTATGCCTGAGAACAATGAAGTCGAAAATTGTAATTGTGGGGTGAAGAGCACGAGAAATCTCAAATTGTCGGAGAAATTGTCGATCTTTGTCACGCTATTCCTGGGTTTGAGGAGTGTGACGTAACTGGCGCAACAAAGTGGATCAATAGTATCAAGAATGATCCAGGATATCAGATTTATAATGAAGATGAAATTCTTTCCATCGTCACCGAGGAAAACGAATCGGAGGAGAGCAGTGAAGATGAAAAAACTTCTGATTTGGGACCATCCCACGCCGATGCGTTTAGTTCATCAGAGATGGCAATGAACTTGTGCGAAAGGCAACCCGAATGCTGCTTACCGCAATTGATGGTCTTAAAGCAAATTCGAGACTTAGCAGCCAAAAAAACGCACTTCATCATTGGTTCAGAAAAAAATGACAGACTTTTTTAAACTTTAAGACTTTGATTATGTTATTTTATTCAAAATATGTACGTACATACATATAATTTTACATTATAGTAGTGCATACGTTTTTCTACTGTAATACTTTTTTACTCTATGGTTATGAAATTTAATTATGTACATAAAAAACACAGTATTTTACAATGCAATGCATTTCTCTTCTTTCTTTAACACTTATAACCCATTTTAGGCACGTTTTAGCTGTTGTTTTGTGAAAAGTACAATATGTTCTGTAATCCGAACGATTTGATAATCCGAACCCCCCCGGTCTCAATTAGTTCGGATTAAAGAGGTTCTACTGTAATACAAGTAAAAAGACAACAAATTTGCCTACAAAAATGTATATAGGTATATAGTATTCTTAATATCGATTTGGACATGGTTCTAGTGATCTATCATATCGCACCTTAATAACAAACGTGACATTATACCGAAAATGGCGATACTGAGTTATATATAATAGTGTATATAATGTAATCTTAGTTCGTCGGTGTTGCAGGTTTTTGCGGTTTTCCTGCACACTCTGTGAATTTATTCACTATCCAAATGGACCGACGATCGACGCACCCGCATTTTTAGATTTTGGATTATTGTTATTTTACCACCGATCACCGCAAACAGTCCCAAACCATCGAAGGCACGTCGCCCCAACTTTTCATAAATCTCTACAACCCTCAAATTCTATTTCCTATTCTATACACTTTTGAAAAATGTCTCCTATACACTTTTCTCTCGTAAATCCCATAATCAACAAAAATCTAAATCACCAATATTTCATTATATTCCCTCTCAATATCGGAGACATTCAAGTTCAGTTAATAACACCCTTTTGCATTAAAAATCTCAATAATTTCTGACACCTAGCCAACCCAACGCATAAATCTAAGTATCGGCAACGATACATGGTTCGTCTTCTACATCTAACACTCCCATCCTAGACACTTTTATCACACCATCTCCATACACTTTTGAGCTTCGCTGCTTCCAAACATCATCCCCTATACACCCCCAATACAAACAACCCTCCAGTTGTTTTCTAGCGAAAAGCCCATTCAACTCCCTCAATATTCCATACACCTTTTTAACACAAGTTTTCCAGACACTTCTTAAACATTTTTTTTACTAGACACCTTCTCAACCCCCAACTCAATTTCTCAGTCAACGCGCACTAAACCACCCAACACACCCCCAACCCAGCCCTGAAGAGGAAACCAATCCTACACCAGGGCATCACAAGAAAAGTGCAACTTCGCCCAAGAATATCCCATTCAACAAGAAGCAATCACGAACTTCTCTCTCTCTCTCTCTCTCTCTCTCTCTCTCTCTCTCTCTCTCTCTCTCTCTAATCTTTGTTCAGTTGAAGGCAAGCATTCGCAGCGGACACACGCACTGCGGTGAGTAAAAAGTTTCATTTTATGTTTTAGGTTCGTTTTAATGCACGCTAATAATATACTGAAATAACTGAGTAAATGGCATTTTAAGTATAGTACCGCTTATTTAGTTAATATAATACTAAAACAAATTTTCTGATGAATTAAAAAATGTCATTTTAAGTATCATCATTCAACTTTGGGTAATTATTCTAAAGGTATATTTATGTAAAACAAAAGTGACACTATGCAGAACTTTTTTTAAAACTATGATGTTTTCTAAATAACTCCATGAAATACTAAAATGTATTCAGTACCTACATAACTTAAGGTAAGATAGTCAAACTGATACTGGAAACTATAATAGCACTCTTTTATTTCAGTTATTTGCTAAGATATTGAGCAAAATGCTGCGTCAACAACTTGAAATGGTCACACTGAAAAATTTTAATTTTTGAATAACGCCACTTTTCTTTTCAAGATGCGGTATTATGTGTCTTCTCAAAAACGCAAATAAAATTAGGTCAAGATGTACTCAAAACTTTATTGTAGGTAACGAGCTGGTCCATAATGTATGGATAAGAGCAAAAAAATGTGAACAAATTTCAATAACAAAAAAAATGGTCAAGTGAAATATAAAATGAAAAAAGTGGTACAAAAGGGATATTACTTCAAGATTGTACGTTTCTGATTAATGAAGATATTAATTCAAGTTTCCTAAAAAATAATATCAAAATTCAATAATTGTAATAATAAAATAATAGTTACGATTAGGACAGAAATGGCTGTAATATTAGTTTATGTATAAATCTACCCATTATACGTTGTATATATTGTATATTGATGTGTCACATAATTTATTATAAGTCATTATACTTGATACCTACCTTGGTACTGGTGTTAGTAGCTTCAAAGGAAGAGGTGTCAAATTCCAAGACCTGTTTAGTAATTTCTGTGCTGCCTTTTTAGCACTGTCTACAGTATTCTTCATTAACATCGCAACTGTCATAGGTCCAACACCACCTGGTACGGGAGTTATGTGAGATGCTACTTCTTTAGCCTCTTCATATGCTACATCACCAACTAGTCTTTGGCCACTCTTCTTTGTTGAATCTAAATTAATTCGAAATAAGGATAAGGATTTAATAAAATTTCTAATTAGAAAAATAGATTAAAATACAATATTTATGAATCTGGTACAAGACGTAGACTTGCAGCAATTTAACAGGCCAGGAAAAAAAACAACGATTTTAAAAATGTAAATAAATGCAGAAAATACGGTAAGAATCAAATAAAAGGTATTTGGGGAATGAAAAAGCAGGGACTGGTCTTATTAATGATGTCGAATTGAGAATAGTTCGCGTCGTTTAAGATACCTTGTATTTAAATAGTCATCCTTTAGCACTGTAGTGAACGAATTTGTTCAAAATATCAAAAATTACACCTAAAAATTTTGGGTACGTAAATAGATCACAAAATTAATAAACCCAATTGAAAGTTGTTATTTAATCATCATTAAAATGCACGTATTGTCATAGTCACTCATCAATAATGGCTTAAACTGATGCATGTTGAGGTGATATAAGAAACATTGTGTAATAAAAAAATTCAATGGAACATTCAACATTAGTTATCAATAACATTGCGATGACCGTTAATTTTAATAACTATAAGTGATACTAACCGATTCAGCTTACAGAAGCGAATTCATTGTGGTTTGTACCGAGTTGGGAAGCTACTGATAGCTCAATTTATCAAAATGGGCAATTTTAAATTCAGATATTTTGTTTCGAGAACGTTAGAAAGTAGTTGGTAGAAGATAACATCTTGTAATTGGATAATAAAGTTCACTTGGCGAGAATGAAATTTTCTTTGGTACTGTGATTCTGAAAGTTAGTTAGAATACTTATAGGTGGGATGCTATTTATATTTAGAGAATAGAGATCAGAGAAGAAAGTAACTTATTTAGTTCTCAAAACATTCTGTAAGGTCAATTTCAGTGAATCTAAAATATGCTTTCTAATGCATCGACGGCCTCTCCCCAAAGTTCTTCTTTCTCTCGCCTCATTTACTTAATCCTTATACCCTATACCCTTACAGGTGTGGGCTGTTTAGTGGAGTTGAGTTTGTTGGTATTCTCCTGCAGCTCCGCTCTCCACTCATTTCTGTTCTGCGTTAGACTTATTATCTCTTCCCATTTTAAGTTGCTCCTACTTTCTGCCACCTTTACATGGACTTCTTCTTGTATGTTCTAGTTTCAAATACCTGTTTTACTGTTCTTTCTTCCGCCATTTGTTGTAACTGTGGCCGAACCATCTCAATTTTTTCTGCTATTGATCTTAACTTCAGATTTTGTCTATGTGTTGCATTCCTAATTTTATCTCACCTGGTTTCTATTTTTCTTACAACGCTCATCTCCTTGAATATACCTAGAAATCAAATTCAACGTTTTTGCCTTTAGTCACCATGTCATCCGCATAGCATCAGAGTTCTGATATTAGTACCTTTTTCATTTTCCAGTATCCTACTTCATATGGCTCATCTTTTTTCTTTCCTTCTTTAATTACATATATTTCCTGAATACAACAATTGGGTGCCGCTCAGGGTGTAAATCCCTATGGTTTATTATTTTAATATCTTCTGTTGACAGAATGTCAGAGACATCCAGCAAATAGCTAGTGTCGTTATTGAAATATATAAATATAAACGCAGTTTGTGACTAATCAAAAGTATCATGGCATGTTAAAAGAAGTTTTATGCCACAAACATGATAAAGGTAGGTGTAAGAATGTACTTGTGCGATATTTATCTTAGCATAACGGGGTGTAATGTTGCCAAGTCTACGTTTTCTCTTAGTCTAGGAAAATTGTGCACAATATGGCAACACCGCATGGGGATATTCCTCATCTACGAAGTCTCAACCCCCTAGGGCTTCAATTAAATGAGATACCTGTTAAACCCCATGTAATTTTAGATTTTATCGTACCCCATAGTCGTCGGAGGGACAGTACTTATTGAAAAATTTCTTTTACAATAGTTTTCAATTTACAAAAGTAGTGAAAAATATACACATATGTTTTGGCAGCTTCCTCTACCCTGGTGTAGTATGGAGCGATATATGGCCCAGTTTCACGCATTATCCATTTTTTATTTTTGGTTTATGCCCCGTATATACAAATATGGCGCCCTAGAATTTTCGACTGGTATGTCCCTGAAAAGTTTTCGATACTTTTGATTCCTGATGTTTTTAGGAAATGCCAGATGTTCGAAACGGGTATATAAGCAGCTAACCACTTGTCGGAGGATCAGTATTAAGCAGTGGATATATAAGCGAAGCGATGCCGTTGCGGTCCTGTGTGAACCATCCGAACAGTTCTTGTTATATATGTGGTGAGGTGACACTGAAAGCTCAACGAAAGATCTTGAGCGTACTTGTAATAAAAGCCTACAGTTATATTTCGGGTTCAAAGTTGGCGATCAAGACAAAACTTGGGCTCCTAAAAAATGCTGCCGCAATTGCTCACGAACTTTAGCAGGATGGCTACGGGGTACTTACACATTTATGAAGTTTGGAATGCCAATGTATTGGTGGGAGCCCAAGAATCATGTTTATTGTCACTGTTGCTTAACAAAAATTCTGGGATTTTCTAATCAATCCAAGCATATAATAGTGTATCCTAATATCCCCTCAGCCATTAGACCTGTACCTCATGACACTTCTAGCATACCTGTTCCTACGCCTCCAGAGAAATATCATGAACCAGATAATTATGATGCCACAGAGGAGCCAAAAGCCGGTCCAAGTTTTAAAGAGGAAGTCGTTTTCGAATGTAGTAGATCAATGATATAGTTCGTGATTTATATATTCCCAAAACAAAGGTACATCTGCTTGGATCTCGTTTGCTGCAGTGGAACCTTTTACAAAAAGGTATGAAAATTTCCACGTTTCGGAAAAGGCAGTCTATGCTGACCATATTTTTCTTAAAGGAAAATGACAGTTTACTACTACTATTTATTGACTCTTCGAATACAAGTCTAAAGGCAGTTTTGTTGTTCAATGGAATCTAACGGTCATTAATTCCTTTCAGTCATGCTGTAATTACTCAAAGTTGCTGCACTGCTCTCACAGGACTACAGAGTGGCTTCACAAAATATTGTTGTTTTTTATGCGAATAGGACAGCAGAGCCAGAAACCAACATTATTTAGTTAAAAATTAGCCGTTACGCGAAAACATTGTGCCCGGCCAGAAAAACGTCTTAATGAACCTTTAGTAGATCAGCAAAACATTTATTCACCTCCTCTGTATATAAAACTAAGGCTTTGTTAAAGCCTTAGATAGAGAAGGAAATGCGTTCCATTATTTGAAACGGAAATTCCCGCGTATAAGTAAAGCTTAAAGAAGGAATCTTCGTTAGACCTCAAATACGGGAAAATTCGAAGAACCAAAATTTTACAACTACATTTTTGAGAGGGGAAAAATGACATGGGATGCCTTCAAAAATGTATGTAGCAACTTCCTAGGTAAAAAACTAGTTGATGAACTTATTCAATCTTATTAAGCCTTTGGCTGCAATATGTCCCTTAAGCTGCATTTTCTTCACTCCCATTTAGAATTTTTCCCTGACAATTTGGACGCAGTTTCAGACGAGTGCGGCGAGAGATTTCACCAGCAAATTGCTCAGATGGAGAAGCGCTACAGGGGAAATGCTAAATATGCTAGCGGACCACTGTTGGACCCTTAAACATGAAACCGCTCCTGGCCATTACAACAGAAAAAGACAACCAAATAAATGTTTTGCTTGTATTTACTTATCCGTTTTTTTATACATTAAAAAGTATATTATGTAAAAAAAGTGGCTTTGTTTTGTTTTATCTTTAAAAATTCACCACTAGATTGCTCATAAATTGGGAGTTTCATATTTTATATCCCCCGTCTCTAAAAACTTGTGGGTGATAAGAAGAAACCGAGTACATATTAGAATTCAGTACAATCGTTGATTGATATCCAAACTTATCAATGAACAGTACAACACAGTGGACGCAAAAAAACAAAAAAAAATCGGAGAGCGACAAAAAGTTTTAAAATGTAGAACAATGTAATTAACAATTTGAGGATTAGCGTGCATACAGATAATGAATAATGTGAGTTTCTGCCTTTTTTTGTTTTTATTGCAGGTAATTGCTTATTGTCAGTACACAGGTTTAGTTAGTGCCCAGTGGCGTAATGTGAACTAACATAGGCGTAGGTTAAATCGCATCAGCAAGGCCCCTTTTCTTTCGTTCCGAAGATCTACCCAATCTTATTATCAACATGCTTTGACACGACATACCTACACAATAGGTGCGTTCATTTTGACTGAGATCTCAGTTAATCTCAGCTCACATCAGTAATGTGAGCGTTCTTCTTGTTTTACTCACTTTAAGTGAGCTGAGATTTTTCCTCCCCCTTCACCGATGCTGAATGTGTTGTAAGGGGGAATCAGTTGGACTTGAGTCGGAAATAAAGTGGAGGGGATGAAGAAATATTTGATTTGCTTGGTTTATTTGTAGTTTTAACCAAGGTTATTTATGGTTTTAACCATTGACATATAAACAATAAACACACATAATCTATTTTTCTTTTGTTACAAATTTTGTATACATTAATTAACATTATTAGATGTATTTTGTAACTTGAGTGATTTAATTTTTTACAAAAATAATGTTCTTCGGCTTCAGGTCAGATTTAGCCTTTAAACCTCTCCGTGCAAAAGTAAAAAATTGCGCCCTTATGTAGCTACATTCTAAAAAAACGTGAACGGTATTTTTAATATTTTTTGTGCGAACATTTAAAAATTAATCACTTTTCAGTCAAAAGAGTTGATTAAAAAACACAATAATATTAGTTCAGTAGTACAATTATAATTTTTTGCGAACTTTCAATTAATAGAATTCTCCAATTAATTCAGAAACATCGAAACTGTTACAGTGTTCATACTCAATTCCTAATATAGCGAGGTCTGACAATCTTGTTTGTGTTGTTGTTGTCCGTAAATAATTCTTGATTGTTTTCAGTTTGGAAAAACTACATTCCCCGGATGCTACACTTATTGGAAAAGTTAATAAAATTCTCAGAACAATGCTTAAGTTTGGAGCAAAATCCATCTTTGTTATCAATTTCAAAACTTCCAAAGATGTTATGTCATTTTCCAATCGAGAACACACGACTGATATTTCATCACAAAGTTCTAGGCTGTTTATATCCTCTGATTCTGCATTTGTTAAAATTGTTTCCAAATCTTTGCAAAGCCAGAATTTCAGAAAAACCAGCATCCTTTAGTTCATATATGTGATATAAGAAACTGAAGCATTGACCGCAGTATCAACAAGTTGGTAAAATAATTCAATTTAGTATTTTTACTGTGCATCGATAATTGGCTCATCCTGATTTTCGTAATCAAATTGTTTGTTTCCCCTCTCCCCCCCTCTCTCTTCCCCCGCCACTCTCCCTCTTCTCACCATCAATTCGATTTATTACTACGAGGTTTTAAAGTCAGTTCTTTAACATGCTTCAAGAAAATGGCATATCTGAAAGTCGATGAAGAAAAAAAATAAGTACAATTTTTGGACAATATTAAAGAAGTTGTCTCCTTCTAATGATGAAATGGCCATATCGTTTACCACCAGGTTAAAGGAATGCCACATCGAATAAAAAAAGCAAGAGGGTTGATATTTCTAATGTTTGCTTGCACCCCGAGTGCTCTTCTTTCATATTCGCCCCATTATCGTATCATTGGCCTCTCAAGTTTGCCAAAGACAATCCCAGGTTTTCTAGCTCTTGAAGTAAGACATCGAAGAGATGTTGGCTTGTCGACCTTTCAATCGGTAGAAAGCACAAAAAATGTTCATGAATATTGACGTCCTCTTGTTCAATCGTAACATACCTTATAACTAAACTCATTTGCTCTATTTTATTCCGGTCTGGTGAGTAATCTAATCTAATATATAACTGAGTAATATTTAGATTTTTTCACTTTATCTTATATGTGACTTTTGACATTATATGCGATTAGGTGAAAGACCTCATTTTGAATGGTTTTACTCAAATATGTAGTTATTTTATGCTGTTTGTTTAAAGCCCTCCTTACATGCTCCTCCATAACAGGATCAAATTCAGCTAACAGTTGGACTAGCTTTAAAAAGTTTTCATTCAAATTTCGTTCCTACCTCTAAATGCTAAGCAGCTTTCTCCTAAAAGTTTAGCGATCGAAACTACACGTTGAAAAACGGTGTTCTAATGCTGGGTTTCTGCTTTTCAAAATATTTAAGATGAAGCATCTATTGTTTTTTAATGAATCCTCAATTCAAGCCAGGACTGGTTAGCTTCAAAATGTTTTTTGTTCTTTCGTGTTTCTTGAGGGTTTGTGCTATATACCGCCAATCTCTATAGCCATATTTTGCTTAAGAAGATGTAGCCGCTGCAAAAAGTTTGCAGTAGAAACAGAAAACTGAATTCTTGGTCACAGAATAACCCATTCAACTTCTGTGAATTTTCTCTCCATTGCTGAGATAATTTCTTGAATAGTTGTTTGAGGTTAATCTACGACCGTTTGTATCAGTAGGGAAATCAAAGTATATCGGGGATGCTGGACCTCTTGTCGACAGACAAATCCTTTTTGCAGCAGGAATAAATTCAAGCCATAGTTCTGAGTCAGATCTTAAAGTTAAATCAACGGGATGGGAACCATCTCTTCTTTCTATTTGTCTTTTAAAAACTTTTCTAACACTAAGGCTTGTTTTTTGAAAATGCTTCCTTTTCTTGAATCGGTAACCAGATAATTTCTTACTGTGTTCTAAATATAATATTTTTATAAGGTGTCCTTGGTGTCCTGTTTTTACATTTTCTTATTAACGTTTAAAAATTTTTCGTTTACCCTTTTTATGTTTTTGTAGTTTTGCGTGCCCCTCGATTTTTGCACTCTGTGCCAGGGCACGGACTGACGGAGTATTCGTCCGCCCCTGTCGGTTTATTGTTTCACTGAAGTCTTCTGGTAAGGATTTGCAATTAATTTTTGCCAGTTAATCTGCTTCGATTGCGAGTATTGCTAAACCAGACATTCGGTCCTGCTTCATACTGTTTCTTAAGTGGAAGCTTTACTTACCGGCATACTGGACATAATTTTAATAGCAATGTAAACATTAGGATAGGTGTCTTTCAATTCATTTCTAATTGAATCATTGGAGTTTGGTAGATTAGGCATTAAAAGTTATAGTTCTTCGTAATGCTTCAAGAGCTGGTTACTTGGCAAATATTTTAAATTATTTATGTCGTTCAAGAATTCAATATTGTTGTAATATTCAGTGAGTGCAGTAAATCTTGTATTAATGTCTTTGATCCCAAAGTTGCTAAGTGTTAACAAAGTAATAATTGTGAATTTTGTGCAGGGATACTTTTACAACAGTAAGTGCATTTGCTGGTATCTTCAAAATTAAATTATTGACAACAAAGTGTACGATATCTGTGTATTAAACAATTTCAGTTTCACACATTTTATATTGTTATTGATAAGAAACCGGTCTCATTAGCTGGATAATTACTATCGCAGGCCCATACACCTGTTTTATCAGGTGACAGGGCCGTATTATTATTTTTCGGACACTTCATCATGAACCCCAACCAAAATGTTTCAACTCTTCCACATTCTCAGTCTAGATCAGATATTTCCCGAACCTATTCATCAGCAGCTTCAAGCCCCATCTTCCCTTCAAAAGAACAAGCAATCGTCTTCAAGATTACCTAATTCCTCTGGGTAGTATAACCCAGCCAAAAAACATAATCTTTTCATCCCGGTTATCAAACAATCGGATATGCATGTATCTGTCCAATAAACAACTAGTAGAAACTTTCATGAATAACTATGGACAAATAGAAGTTAATGGAATGGTAGTCAGTGCTAGAAAACTAGTATCACCAGCAGAAAGAATCGTTCTCTCAAATGTGTGCCCATCTATACCTCATGATATACTGATTAATGAATTACAAAAAATTGGTTTAGCCCCTGTTTCACCCATGACATTCCTGAGAATCGGTGCATCTCTACCGGAATATACTCACATATTGAGTTTCAGAAGACAAGTATTCGTCAGCCCACACAACTTACAGCTTCCAGATTCATTTATACTTGATTTCGACAACACTTCATACAGAATATTCATTTCTCAAGACAATATAGTCTGCTACAATTGCAAAAAACAAGGCCACATAGCATCTCAATGTTCTGAACCTATAATACAACCTACACTACTTCCAAATGAAATTCCTTCAGCACCGTCTCAAACAAATACAATAACGCAACCAACAAATACAAAAGCTGTCTCTGATAATCCACAAATACTTACAACTATGGAAACTTCTCAAGCAATCGTCGATATAAGCCAATCAAAACGAAATTTTGACGAAATCGTTTCACCTGAAGTGAGTCCACCCATCACACAGTGCAAAGAATTCCCTGTACCAAAAAATAAGTTAAAAGCAAAGAAGCCAAAGTTCAACTCTAACTCAAAAAATGAAGATAACAACTTAAACATAATACAATCACTTGAACCAGCCAAAACATTTATCGAAAACCAGTCTCTTCCATTTGTGCTCAATTTCGATCAACTAACTCTTTTGCTAAGCAGTCTAAGCGGATCTTCAGATCCCATTAGTATTATAAAAGAGTACACTACAGATATTTTAGCACTGACTAGTATGCTACGTCTAATATATCCTCACGTAAAAGACAAATCAACGAAGCGCAAACTAACTTTACTTAAAAAGAAAATTTTCGCTCAGCTCGGTGGTAATTTCTCAGATAACGAAAGCGACGCCTCTCAGTTAAGCCAGAACTAACATATACAAATTATTTCCTTAAATTCACATCAATACTACAATGGAATATTGATGGATTTTTCCATCGCCTTGCTATGCTTCAACTCATTATTGCTGAACAAACTACGGACATAGTATGTCTGCAAGAAACCAACTTAAACCCTCAAAAAATATACAACTCTGTATCATTCAAATGCTTTCGAAAAGATAGAGTCGCAACCAACAATATATCGAGTGGTGGCGTAGCAACATTAGTTAAGGACACATTAGAAGCAAGTTTATTTCCCGTAACAACTAACCTGGAAGCCATAGTTGTTAAAATTAAATCAGACAATGTTTATTTTATTTGTAATCTTTATCTACCGTCAAGCACTCCTACAACGTACAACGAACTAAAAGATTTGTTTAGCCAGATACCGGCTCCTCGCATTATAGTAGGAGATTTTAATAGTCACAACATTATATGGGGCTCGTTTCATACTGATGCTAGAGGGAATATTGTAGAAAAAATCATATCGGACCTTCAGCTTAATTTTCTTAACGATGGCTCTCCAACAAGATTTAACGTCAACACTGGGAACTCATCAGTAATTGATTTAAGTTTGTGCGACCCCCAACTTACTCCTCGCCTTTTTTGGGAAGCCCTTCAGTACACATACGGCAGTGATCACCATCCTATTCTTATCAAGAACTCAGCAGCCCTGACTCACGAAAGTTTTGTTCCGAAATGGAAAATAGGATCTGCAAACTGGACAGAATTTGAATCCCACATCAACCACGAAATGCTGGAATATACGATGACCGATGACATTGATGAATCCTTAAATAATTTCAACAGCATTATTCTAAAAAGCGCAGAACTATCCATAGGTAAAACTATGAGGACAAACAAAAAACGAACACCTGTACCATGGTGGAATACGGAATGCCATACGTCTATTCGTGCCGCCAAAACAGCACTCAATAAGTACAAGAGGCACAAGACCATCGAAAATAAATTAGATTTCAAAAGGCTCAAAGCGAAGGCACAGCTTATCATCAAAACAGCTAAGAAAACATCATGGTCAAAATATGTTTCCGAAATAAACAGCGCCACTCCCATCAGTGAAGTATGGAAAAGAATAAGAAAAGTTTCAGGACTAAAGTACACACCAGTATTATCTCGAATAAAGATTAACGATGCAGTCACAACCTCTCCACAGCTAATGGCCGACGCTTTACCCAATCACTTCAAAAGTTTGTCTTCAAACCGTAATTATGATAATACCTTCCTTGAAAACAGATTAGTGGTGGAAAATTCAGAGCTACTTCAAGACGAAGACGAAAACTCTCCACTAAACTTACCCTTCTCTATGGAGGAACTTGAAAATGCACTTTATAGCATGAAAGATGCTAGTCCTGGACCAGATGATATCCCAGTCACATTTTTAAAACACCTTCCTGAATCTGCGAAAACCCTCCTTCTCCAACTATTCAACTGTGTCTGGGAACATAATAAATTTCCTTCAATATGGTCAACGGCATACGTTCTACCTTTCCTGAAAAACCAAAAGTCAAGTCTGGAACCTGACTCGTATCGACCTATAAGTTTAACATGTTCAATGTGCAAGTTAATGGAGAAAATGGCTAATTACAGATTAATGTGGACCTTGGAAACATCAAAATGTCTAATATCCGAACAAAATGGTTTTAGACAAAATCGATCCGGCATCGATAATATTCTCGAACTGGAAAGTGATATCCATGAAGCACTATCGATTAAACAATCATGTATATCTATATTTTTTTATTTGAAAAGAGCATTTAACACATGTTGGAGATTTAATATAATAAAAGAACTCCACTCATGGAATATTCGTGGTAAGTGCCTCAGATTTATTAGTAATTTTCTTAAAGACAGATCATTTCAAGTAAGAGTCCATAATTCTTATTCCGAAAGTCAAATTGAAGAAAACGGAACTCCTCAAGGCTCCGTACTTAGCCCAACACTGTTTCTAATAGCTATAAATAAGATTATCAAAGATATGCCAAAACCTCTCAAGGCTCGCTTATACGCAGATGACCTGGTAGTTTATTGTAAAGGCAAAAATACCACTTTGATGACAAATATATTTCAATCCTTTCTCACACAATTAGAACAATGGTCTCAGCACACCGGCTTCAAATTCTCAGTTTCAAAAACAAACGGAGTACTATTTTCTAAAAGGATTCCAGAATCTTATCCAAAACTCATTCTATACGATGAAGTTATTTCATTCAAGCCATCTGTTAAATTTCTCGGAATGTGGTTGGACCAAAAAATTTCTTGGAAAGAACATATAAAGCAAACCATATTATCATGTCATAAAAGGCTAAACATAATGAAGACATTAAGTAACAAACACTGGGGATCTGATTATAATATGCTGCTAAATATCTACAAAAGTTTAATAAGATCTAAAATAGACTATGGATCAATTGCTTACGCCTCTGCATCTAAAACAACATTAAAATTACTTGATACTGTTCACAATCATGGGCTTAGAATTGCTCTTGGAGCTTTTAGAACAACTCCTGTTGATAGTATTCATAGTGAAACGGGTGAACCTCCTCTACATTATCGAAGAATGTATCTAACACTATCACATGCTACCTCAATTGCATCGAATAAAAACAAGCCCCTTTATAATAACACATTCACCAATAAATATCTACATCACTTCAGCAATAAGCCCCAAACAGCTAAACCTTACTGCGAAAGGATAAGAATATTCCTAAATAATTTGGACATTCAATTTCCTCCTGTATTTCCTGTGGACTTGGATCATCCTCCACCCTGGACCATCAAAACCCCTAGCGTTAATACAACACTAAGTATATTTAACAAAAACGAAGTAAACTCAGCAACATTAAGGGATAAATTTAATTTAATTTTGGAACAACAATACAGTGATTGCAATAAAATATACACTGATGCATCAAAATGTGAAACAGGGGTAGAGGCTGCCATTGTAAATTCGGGGAATATTTCCCAATACAGACTTCCTCCCAGCCTCAGTATTTTCTCTGCTAAACTTTTTGCTTTATACAAAGCTCTCCAACTCGCAAACTCGCTGACATTTTCAAACAGCCTCATTCTTAGCGACTCCCTCAGTGCTTTAAAAAGTTTGCAGCAAATATACCAACAAAACCCTATTGGAAAACTAATAAAGGCTGAATTACTGGAAGCCGAGTTGAATTCTAGAAGCGTTAAGTTTATATGGATACCATCGCATATTGGAATCGAAGGCAACGACAAAGCAGACGCTAGTGCGCGTGATGCGATCTTTAATATTAATTCGGAAAGTGAGTGTCGAAGCGTTGCTAGTGATTTAAAAGCATTCTTTAAAATGAAAGTGTATAGTGCGTGGGATCGCGAGTGGTCGAATTCCAGTTCAAAACTAAGGGAAGTAAAGAGTAAAATATATCTCCATGGCAACCTACTACTAAAAATAGGAAAATACAAGTTGTATTAACGCGGCTTCGACTAGGTCACTCAAGATATACTCATTCCTATTTATTCACAAATAGTGAACCCCCGATGTGTACAACGTGTAATGTCGTAGATAGCATAAAACATGTCCTTATTGCATGTCCAAAATACACAGTCGAACGAGCAACAAATAATTTTCCGAACAGTTTGGAAGTTCTCCTCGGAAAAGACTGTCAATATCATAGGCGAATCATAGACTATTTAGAATCTATAAACTTATTGTATAAGATCTAATGTTATTATATTATTGTATTGTCGCTAATAACCTTTTGGTGGATGCGACATGTTTCAATAAAAAAAAAAAAAAAAAAAAAAAAAAAAAAAAAAAAAAAAAAAAAAAAAGTCTTTGATCACAACGTCAACCATTTTGTAATAAAAAAATCAATTCTGAATCTACTTTCAGCGAATTCTTGCGAACTTATTTCTATTTAAAGTCATTGGAATCTCACGTATTGCTCTTTTCTATGAATTCGTAGGTTTTTTTGCAGTACATTAATTGATTTTGCATATTATTTATACAATCGATATAATCAAACTGAAATAATATAGTTTTACAAAGTTTTGTCTGTGACGAGCATGTCCAATTTTAGGTTTTTATATAATTTAAAAATATAGCCTAGTAAATGGGGACATGTAGTCTCTCGAAAAATACAAAATGAGAGAAAATTCAAATTTGAGTAATTTAAAGGGTTAAATTGAAGAAACCGAAAAGTTTACCCAGCTAGGTTTTCCGTTTTTCAATTTTTTTATTGTAATTCAAGGACAAGCTAAAGGACCTCTTAAGCGAATTCCAGGATGTATTCTCAAAATAGGCTAGGCGCATGGGACGCACAACTTTGACGGCACACGAAATCGACGTCGGTGGAGCGGATCCAATCAAAAACCGTCCGTACAGGGTATCCCAGAAAGAAAGGGATATAATAGACCAACAAATTAACGAAATGCTGGACCACGAGATGATTCGGCCCTGTCACTCGCCTTGGTCCAGCCCAGTGGTCCTCTGCAAGAAACGGGATCAGACTTACCGTTTCTGCGTCGACTATAGGAAATTAAATGCAGTAACGAAGAAATCATCCTACCCCCTCCCCTATATTG
Organism: Galeruca laticollis; assembly: GCA_963921935.1. Classification (NCBI taxonomy): domain Eukaryota; kingdom Metazoa; phylum Arthropoda; class Insecta; order Coleoptera; family Chrysomelidae; genus Galeruca; species Galeruca laticollis. The sequence goes on along the minus strand of OY998177.1, from coordinate 20,318,202 downwards.
ACGATATTTTGACTTATATGGGAGGATCAAAATATTTTTCTACCTTGGATATGTTCAGCGGATATTGGCAGGTACCGATAGAGGAGAAGTCCAAACAATATACGGCGTTTATAGCACAGGGCCACGGAACATACGAATTTAATGTTCTAAGTTTTGGACTGTGCAACGCACCAGCTACCTTCCAGCACTTAGCGGATGAAGTGTTAAAAGGGATGAAATGGAAGGATATTTTAATATACCTGTATATAGTAGTCTTCTCAGAGACGCAAGAAGAGCACTTGACAAAACTAAAAAGGGTATTCCAAAGACAGAGAAGCGTAACTAACACTAAAACCTAGTAAGTGCAAGTACGTGGAGTCTAAGGTGAGAATTTTAGGACACCAAGTGAGCGAGCGAGGGATAGCGGCAGACGGAGAGTTAGTGAAAGCCATACAGGACTTCCCAACTCCAAAGACGACTAAGAACCTCCAGAGTTTCTTGGGGTTGTGTAACTTCTACAGGAAATTTATCAAAAACTTCTCAAAAATAGCACACCCCCTACACTCAGCGACACGGAAGGATGGCTTTACATGAGACAAGCCGCAAGAAGACGCGTTCAGAATTCTAAAAGAGAAAATGTCCAACGCCCCAGTTCTTCAACACTTCAACCCAAATAAGGGATGTGAACTAAGAGTAGACGCCTGCAAATATGGTATTGGAGGAAATTTACTACAGGAAGGAGAGGATGGAGAGTCACATCCAGTAGCTTTTATCAGTCGCAGCCTATCAAAATGCGAACAAAATTACACGATTACGCAACTAGAGGGGTTAGCGGCAATTTGGTCACTAACCTACCTAAGACATATGGTGCACGGAAAAGCCGTGAAAATTGTAACAGATCATCACGCTCTTTGCTGGCTGAAAACCATTAAATACCCTACTGGGAGATTAGCTAGATGGGCGTTAAAACTACCAGAGTTCGATTATGAAATTGTTCATAAGAGTGGTAAAAAACACAGCGACGCAGATTGCCTTTCAAGAAATCCCATAGAAGGGCCAGTAGGCCCCGATGACAGCGACCTAAACGAAGTACCTACCTTTCTGGCGCTACCGGAGGACCTTGCCAGTGAACAGAAGAAAGACCCCGACTTACGGGCAATCTTTGAGGTCATATCGGACCCACAGGAGGCTCCAGTGGGAGTAGTTAAGAGGGCGAAAAATTTCACACTACGGAACGGCGTGTTGTACAAAGTAAACACGAGTCCAACAGGAACCAATGACCTACTAGCCAACCCAAGACATCTCATAGCTGAGGTGCTATTCTCCCATCATAGTGAACCCATATCGAGACATCTAGGGATTACAAAGACGCTGCACAAGATATCACACAGGTTCTACTGGAGGAACTTACAAAAGTACGTAGAACGCTATGTTAAAGGGTGTCGTGATTGTCGGGCGACGAAGGGCCAGGAAAACAGAAAGCCGGTGGGACTGTTACAACCGCTGGAAGTAGGACAGCCCTTCGACAGGGTAGGGATTGACCTGTTGGGCCCATTCAGAAGAAGCCGAAATGGTAAGACATTCATCGTAGTGGCCACCGATTATGCAACACCATGGGCCGAAACCGCAGCCCTTAGTAGTGGGAAAGCCGGACCGTTGGTACAATTCATCCTAAGGAATATTATAACCAGACACGGGTTACCCAGATTTTTGTTGAGCGACAGAGGTAAAGCCTTTATGTCAGAGACGGTAACAGAACTTGTTAAAGTCATGGGCACAGTGAGCCAATTCACAACAGCGTATCACCCAGCAACAAACGGTCTGACCGAAAGACTGAATAAAACATTGGTGGATATGCTCTCAATGTATGTGAACACGCAGCACACGGATTGGGACGAGTATCTTCCACTCGTAACCTTCGCTTACAATACAAGATACGACGAGATTCTCTCCGTTCATGTTAGTTTATGCTAGGGAGCCAGTCTTGCCATCAGAAACCTCATTGATGCAAGACGTTAGAAGCAAATAAGTGCAAGAAATTAGATAGTGGACTCTTTGGGCACGTAGTCAGGCCGTCGAAAACATAGTCAAGAAGCAGGGTAAGGCCAAGAGTTACTATGATGCGAGGCACAGAGAGCTCGAATTTAAACCAGGAGATCAAGTCAAAATTTTTACGCCGATGAGAAAGGTAGGACGGTCAGAAAAGCTTTTGTTGAAATATTTTGGTCCTTATTACATAAACCAAAAGAAAGGAGATGTGATGTACGAAATCCGCAAAGGCATTTTCCCCAACAGTAAAAGAGATGTGGTCCATGTAAGTCGCATACTACCATACAATGATTCCTGCTCGCCAGAAGTAGTACCTCAGGACGTGGAATAGTTAAGAAAAAATACGAACCCTCATTTTTCTTTCTCTTCCTTTTCTTTCTTCTCATCTTGTTATATAGGATCGGGGTCTACCCAAATAAATGGTGCGGGATGGTCCTGGCAGAGTAGGATTTATTTAAACTAATAATGGCTTAATTTTTTTTGCGTTATGAACTTGATGTAGTGAAATGGATATTAGAAATGTAACTAATTCATATTTTCTGTGTCGGTTATTGAGGACAATCATGCTACTACAACCAGTAGTCACTGGTAACGTAGTGGAAGTAACTGCAGGCGCCGATTGGAGAGCATTACCGGATGTCGTAACGTACGAGGCAACAATACCCTTAGTGTACGAAGCCAAATGGAGTAACCACGTGGACACTATTTTATTTCTATGGAACATACTTATAAGTTTAGGAGTAATATATTTAATTTTTCACAGAGGCAACTGGTTCACGTTTATGACGGTACCACCAGCGGTAAGGGCAGAATCGGGATCACAAATGTACGAGAACGTCCAATTTTGGCTGGTACTGACAGCTGTCGGAGTTTTCACGGGATATATGGGTCTGAAGCTACTTCACAAGTGGAGAATACATGGGCAAAACGTATCCCCAGAGGTACCCAGAAACAGACAAAGATTCATAACCGAAATGGAAGAACCAGCAACGCTGGAGGATGGCCAACCACACCAATATGTAACACGAATTGTGCAGGATGAAGGGCCACAATTAGAATAAAAGTTAAGTCTTTCTTTTAGCACTACTATTAGGCGGATAAGTTAGGGACCAAGTCAAATAAAGCTAAGATAATTCCTAGATTAAGTAACTGATCATTGTATCCTCCTATTTACTAGTATTTGCTAAGATAATTACCCTCAACTTATATAATTATTCGAAGGAGATCAACCAAATAAAAAGATAGCCCAACCACGTACATTTTAAAGTAGACAAAGTAGATATCAATTAATATTAATGTAAATATTATGTTGATCCCAGACTCCTCCGTATATTTTCCTAAGGATCTTTCTTTCGAAACGATTGAGTAGTAGCGTGTCTTGTACCGTCATGGTCCATGTTTCGCTGCCGTATGTTACAACTGGTCTTATAATAGTTTTATATATGTTTATTTTTGTTTGCCTTGTCAGAGTCCTTGATCTTAATAATTGTTGGGTTGCATAATAGCATTTATTTCCTTGAAGTATACGCTGTTTAATTTCTACTTTAACGTTATTATTTGAAATTGACTGTCTCGACCCTTACTTCGTGGAATATGCTCATATTAGTGTTTTTAAATGAAACTCAAGGTCTCTAGTTAATTCCACAATATAATACAAGTTATTGAAAATTCTAAAAAATTGACAATTGTTTCGATAAATCAATATCATCGTCAGAATGACAGAAGTTACATTTCATTTTATGCCTACCTGATGTTTAGTAGTTATATTTTTGGCTAGACCAAGAAGTAACCTAACTTGTGATTGGCTTAATATATGTTTATAGAAAAAGAAGAAGATGTGATATTACAAATATTGAAGCTTAGATATTATTAGCCCTATGGTGATATCCTGGATATCATTTTTCCAATTAAGATCAGTATAACTGTGCAATGATATAGAAAACCAGGAAAACTATATCTGCTGATCTTTACAATTATCACTTGAGAAGACAGTTTATTAGTGGAGAATTCCCTAGATTTAACTGTTCATTGACAACTTCATATTGTGGGTTTCTTAAATGTCTTCTAATTTCCAGTTCTTCAAGGAAATCCAGTTCTTGTTTCTTTTCACAAATATGCAGCACTTCTAGTTCTGTGTTAGGTGTCCATGAATGATTGGTGTCAAGTAGATGTTTTGCGTAGTGGGATTTATCTGGTTGTTTTAATCTGTAAGCTCGTAAGTGCTCACTGTATCGTATTTCAAAATTCCTAAGGGTCTGACCCAAATAGACAGCATTACATTCTGGACATTTGAGTTTATATATACCTGACTTCTTTAATAGTGGTATTTTTGTTTTTACATTTAACAATTTTGTACTAACGTTACTTTCTGTTTTAAAAAGAAATTGTTGCATTCGTTGCTGAAGATATTATCTTTGAAATATTATTAGAAATATTTCCTGCATATGTGATGGTTTTATAAGTTTTAATTTCATCAGCTTGTTTAGGATATATTAGTTGTAATAATAAGAAAAAAAAAGTGGCATTACAACTAATATATCCTAAACAAGCTGATGAAATTAAAACTTATGAAACCATCACATATGCAGGAAATATTTCTAATAATATTTCAAAGATAATATCTTCAGCAACGAATGCAACAATTTTTTTTTAAAACAGAAAGTAACGTTAGTACAAAATTGTTAAATGTAAAAACAAAAATACCACTATTAAAGAAGTCAGGTATATATAAACTCAAATGTCCAGAATGTAATGCTGTCTATTTGGGTCAGACCCTTAGGAATTTTGAAATACGATACAGTGAGCACTTACGAGCTTACAGATTAAAACAACCAGATAAATCCCACTACGCAAAACATCTACTTGACACCAATCATTCATTGACACCTAACACAGAACTAGAAGTGCTGCATATTTGTGAAAAGAAACAAGAACTGGATTTCCTTGAAGAACTGGAAATTAGAAGACATTTAAGAAACCCACAATATGATGTTGTCAATGAACAGTTAAATCTAGGGAATTCTCCACTAATAAACTGTCTTCTTAAGTGATAATTGTAAAGATCAGCAGATATAGTTTTCCTGGTTTTCTATATCATTGCACAGTTATACTGATCTTAATTGGAAAAATGATATCCAGGATATCACCATAGGGCTAATAATATCTAAGCTTCAATATTTGTAATATCACATCTTCTTCTTTTTCTATAAACATATATTAAGCCAATCACAAGTTAGGTTACTTCTTGGTCTAGCCAAAAATATAACTACTAAACATCAGGTAGGCATAAAATGAAATGTAACTTCTGTCATTCTGACGATGATATTTTTAGAATTTTCAATAACTTGTATTATATTGTGGAATTGACTAGAGACCGTGAGTTTCATTTAAAAACACTGTTATTATTTGATGTTATTAGAGCTCCTAGATATTGAAAAGTCTGTACATGTTCGAAGTTGTATTCGTCCATAGTAACATTTTGACGTATTCGATCTCGTCCTACGTTTCGTGTCATATGCATATACTTAGTTTTTTCCTCATTGACTTTCAGTCCCATTTTCTTTGCCTCTTTTTCTAGTTTTATAAAGGCTTCCTTCACGTTAACTGTACTTCTTCCTACAACATCTAGATCATCTGCATAAGCTAGAATCAGGCAGGGTCCATTATGGCCGAATATGTTCGTAGTTAGTTCGGTTCGTCTTACTACCTTCTCCAAGGCTATGTTAAATAGAGCCGGCGACAGTGCATCCCCTTGTTTAAGTCCAGTTGTTATTTCAAAGGTTTCGCTGTAGTGACCTTCTATTTTAATTGAACTGTATGATCCTTCAACACATACTTTTATCATTCTTATAAGTTTGCCGGGTATTCCAAGTTCTTCTAGTGCTGTCCATAAGCTTGCTCTGATGATGCTATCATACGCTTGTTTAAAGTTTAAAAATATTGGAGTTACTTTTACAAATTACAAACAAATTTAATCCGGCAAAGTTCAGTAGGTTGTAAAAAATAGCCATAGGCCATCGTCGAGTACATCTGTGTATACTATATACAGCCATTTTTGATCCGAAGAGTCAACACCTCCCTCTGTTACGTTATAAAAAGAGTTCATCTCAGGTTTACACTTTTCGTTAGTCGATGGGTTAATATTATCGTAAAAGAACATTGTCGGGAGCACAAGAACCACGTATGACTTTTTAGTTACATAGGACACCAAGCTAACATTCTTTTTAAATCCAAACATTCATGAATACATTTTTCTTATTCTAGTATTTAAAAATTTAAATGGAATTTCCCTTTTATTCTTTCGAACTAACCTTACTATGGCAAGTTTATGGTTTTACGACATAAATTCAGTAATATTCAAACTGGTACACCAGTTACCCATTGTTACATTTCTGCCTATGTTATACATCGGAACACACATCCTTTTAACTACATCTTCTGCTTTAGGAGATAATCGATACGGACATTCTAGTTGACTTCCAAGATAGACTTTGTGACAAAGCAAGTTCTTGCATCCATTAAACCGAATACTTTTATCCCATAACCAGCAGGTTTTTTTTGGGCATGTACATGCGGAATGAACAACGTCCTCTAACCGGAAACAGCATTTCGTCCAAGGTCACATATCCATCCGGACTGTACCGGTCACGGCAATTTTGCACAAACAGTTCAAAAATACTTATTATGGAATAAAGTTTGTCTAACTATTACCGTTCATTTCGAGTATGAATTTTATCGAACCGCGTGCAGTAAATTAAAAATGTAAAACGCCGATGAGCCATACTCTTGCACGAATTATCTCAATACCCGAACCATGCATCGCCCAAAACTCTTTGTTATTTGTTCTTCCACTTGTGTTCAATCACATCGAGTAAAATATTATTATAAATGCTTTCATTTCACTCCCGTTGGTTGGTTTAACATCTAGTGGGTCCTTGGTCATATTTGTGTTATAAAGATATTTGTATTTTCACAACAATCTATGGAAGACACAACATTTTTAAAATTTCCTTTCGTGCCAGTTAAATAAGTCACCAAATTTTGCCTTCTAGTTCTAACATTCTTCGGAGGTACATGTTTATTTTATTTTAGTACCGTCGCTCGATTCATTATAAATGTCGATTGCTTCCGCTTAGTGCATTTGGCACTCAATAAATTATTCTTCCAACTCGTCCGCGTATTGCTCCGAACTACAATATGGTCATTTTCTTCACAAAAATCAACATCTGATTCTGGCGAGCTCTCATCTAAGTAGAACTCTTCATCAGATGAAAACTCGTCATTTAACTTTTGTAGCCTTTCAATTTCCTTCAGATAAGGATCTATACTTTAGACAAAAACAATTTAAACAGCGAAAATAACAAACTAATTAAAATGTTGATGACATAACATAGAATAACCTTAACGGTCGGGTGGTGTTAGATACTCCTGAAAGGTATACGAGCGCGCAGCCAAACAGTGGCGTCGCGCTGAAAATTATGTTTAAAAAATAATCAGAAATGTCTGATAGACACCACTCGATTGATCAAGGGTTAATAAACCTCATCAGTAGTCGCATAGTTTACGGGAACGTGCTTGTCGAATAGCGACAAGTGAATGGCACCCGTTTTCAACTACTTACTGTTTATGAGAATCAATCAAAATGAATCACAGTGTTGGAAAAATGAAAGCAGAAAACTATTATAAAACTATTGAGTATACAAAAAAACTCAACTAACAGTTTAAGCAAACACATATTCTCCTCACCTTATCAAATGTGATTTTTCACAATTATAATTTTAACTATTATTATAAAATATAAGTTTTTTTAATACCAAGTTTTGTTACATGTGATTTTTAGTTCAAAAAAATAACTGTAATTATAATAAATAGACTTACCCATGTTTTTATAATATTTTCTCCTACTTTATATTCTAAATTAATGATAAAAAACGTATAGTTATGTCACTGGATAAGAAAAATGACTTCCTCCACACGATAAACAATTTTCTATATACCTAATAAGTACCTATATTCGACAATGTTTATCTTTAAAAGAATAAAAAATGTGCTAAACAATGAATATTCAAACAAGACCACATTCAATAAATAAATGTCTATCTACACAAAGATAAATATCTCATTAAAAAATCAGCTGATACTATAAACTATCAGATTGCGTAATCGAATCCCTTCCTAAGAAATCGGTTCATATTACTAACACGAAACTTTAATGATTTAAGTATGATAAATTTATTCTTTTGCTTCCATCCATTTACACACCAATTGCACATACGTTGATCAATTTTAAAACGTAAAGGAATTTAAATATCCTTGATTGATATACAGCGTGTGGAACTGTGGAACGGCCAAGTGGAATAAATTTAGGAGCTCGATTATTATGTATTTTTCTAGAAAATCGTGAGACGTTAGAATGTCATTCCTAATAGCCCGGTTATGTTAGCCCAAAAAATAGGTGTAGGCTAACAAAAATTCGCGTAGGGTTAAAAATTGGTAGGAATGTTTGAAATACTATTTATACATGAAATGTGAAAGTATCCATCGATCACACATCTGCAAAAAAATTTATTTATGGTCAAATTTCGCAGATATGGGTTTCAGACAAACGGTAAGATTTATCATAAAAATATGAGACATAAGGCGATTTCGTGCCGCTTTGATTGGTAGGGACGTTGGTTAACCAAATGGTAGGTCCTACGTCACCGGTATGACGTAAAGTACCAATTACATGCGAAATCGTTTGTTTCTTAATTGGCTGATTGATGAAAATTACATTTGCGTTTTGTATTGCGATCGGAAAAGTTGTTTATTGAGTTTTTCTATATTTTCTTGGAGTTTTGAGTTAAATATATATGGCAAAATCCCAAAAAAACCTTCTTGCCATTTATAATAAAATCAACAGATTCCATTATTACTAGACAAAAAAAGAAAAAACAGACAAAACTGAAAGAATTTTAGAATATTGGTCAAACATTCAAGTCGTTTCAACGACTTTGTTTGTTTACAAATGAAAAGCAAGACAAAAACTACTTTGGACAAGGATAGAAAGCTACCAATTTCAGTAACCGTGCTGCAGATCTCGGTATGTAATTTGACAGACCAAAAAGGGTACCAAAGTAAGCTTGACGTCATCGTATTTCGAAACGAAATCGATTATATGCATAGCATAAGTAGGCAGACCGCATACATAGACTCCGCTTCACGAGGGAAGCCACTTGAAGATGCGCGAACTTGTTGTCAAAGCCTGTCGGCATAAATATTCGTTGTACGCCATTTGTCATCGTTACTAAGCGACGTAGCGTCGGCATCATATGAAACTTACGTATGTCCTCTTTTTTTGAAAATCTGGATTTTAACGTCATTTTGTTAAGCAGTTCGAACTTCATGAACCAAAAATATAACAATATATGTTAGCTGTTCTAGTTCATTACAGATCCTAAGACAATTATTTTGTAAATTGTAAACACACAATGTTGCCCATTTTTAATTTATGGCGTTCTTGATTTCTTGATATTGTTTCATTAAAATAAACGGTTTTAACGATTAAAATTAACTTTTCCGCATCTGTGGCCCTGAACAATATTCTATTATAAAATTTTTACTTCTATACACTTCGGGGCATGTATCGTGCTAACAAACCGAAATTTCTCCAAAAATAACCAAAAATTTTGTATATCTGGATTTATAGGACACGCTGTACTCGCTCTACTCAACTGAAAATTATTTGTGAGACACCTTGCACAATATTCAATCCTAAAAATGATTAATCGTATACTCGTTGGAGGCTGTATCGTGCTAACAAACTGAAAGTTCTCCAAAAATGACAAAAATTTGGTACTTCAAGTACCATAGCACCCGTTGTACTGGCTTTAGTGAGCTGAATATCAATAGAGTTCATCTTTGAGACGCTCTGAATAATATCCAATTATGAAATTGGTCACTTTTATATACTTCGGAGGCTGTATCGTGCTAACAAACTGAAACTTCTCCAATAATGACAAAAATATCGTACTTAAAGTACTGTAGCACCTGTTGTATTGGCTCTGGTGAGCTGAAAATCAATAGGGTTCATCAGTAAAATGTCCTGAATAATATTCAATCATAAAATTCGTGACTTGTTGAACTCCGGAGGCTTAATCGTGCTAACAAGCTAAAATTTCTCAAAAAATGACAAAATGTCGTACTTCAAGTACCATAGCACCCCTTGTACTGGCTCTGGTGAGCTGAAAATAAATAGGGTTCATCTGTGACATGTCCTTAACAATATTCAATTATAAAATTGCTGACTTATTGCACTCCGGAGGCTGTATCGTGCTAACAAGACAGGAAAAGTGGCCAACGACAACGACGACGACGACATACACACAGGATTTTTTTTAAAACCTGTTTTTTCGTGTTGTTGATGGAAAACGTTAAAATAACTCAATAAAAAATCTCAAAATTCCAACTTCTTTTGGGGTAAACCAATACTTTTCTCGCATATAGATAGGTTGGGCGGAAAAGTAATATAAAAACGGTGTGAGGACTAATTTGAAAATGGACTCGGATACTATTCCAAGAACTTACATAGCAGACTTTTTCATTCGCCCCAACAAGGAGTTCTGTAAGTTTAGGCTACTTACCATCTACATAAACAAATCTTATATGATCAACTAAAGACAAAGACCTCTGGAATAGTGTTTAAAATTGTAAAAACGTTGAGTAAGTTATAGAAAATAGCATGTACAAATTTTACTTTTTAGCATTAGCTAAATCAATGTACTATCTAAAAATATACAAACACTGGAACAATTGTTTCTTCTAACCATTGTGGAAGTAATCCAGAAACTGTTAAAAACATTCGACAACACAGCTAAAAATATAATTGAGGTATCATTCAAAGTTTCTTTTTTAAAAATTAAATCCCATCTTTGGATAGAATTTGGAAATAAAGGGATGCCCAGATTTACCACAAATGTCTCGTTTATTATGACATAAAGTTATGAAATAAATTGATCTTAAATAGCAGCCAAAAATATTACATTTAAACTAAAAGATGTACAGGAGCTTATAATGCAAGTGTTGGAAAATGTTACAATATTCACTGGCAAAATTGTGTTGCACATGTTGTAAAAGAAGATAAAATGTTAGATAGTTAGATAGTATTATGTATGATCTTATAAAACCAATGGTGGTTTTTCTTCTATTGACGATAGTGAGGAAGATTCTAAGTGAATAATTATTTATAATTCATGTAAATTCATTTAGTGTTTCTTGAGCTAATAAATAATAGACAATGTAATTCATAGATAGATAGATAGATAAATTTTATTGTGCATAAGATACATCTTTTCACAAGGGTTCGGTACATACATTACATTTATTACAATGATCCATACGGCATTTTCAGTAATTATTTACAGTTATTTGAGTTAGAACATATATATTTGTTTTTAATTGCTATTATTATATTGTATATACATATTATAGTGTTATTATTTATTCTCCGCATGCGTAAGCTCTTAATTTTAAGATACTAATAACACTATGGGCCAGCATAGAGAGCTCAGAGAGATTATCATTGATGGCATTCAAATAATGTACCATATCATCAACATTATCCACACTATTAAAAAATCTATTTTGTCTAAGAGGGCTGTAAATGGGGCATTTGAAGAGAATATGCTCCAACGACTCTGGTGTATGTATATTACAAACGGAACAGATTTCCCCACAATCAATTATATAGAAGTTTCCTTTAAAGGAAAATTTCAGTATCTTTCTACTGGAAGTTCTGATTTGTGCAACAATTCTCGTTATGTATATAGATGCGGGTATTCGCAAGTAATTTCTCCCGGTTTCACCAATTAATAGTTGAGAGTATATTAGAGAATAACTAGACGTAACCTTTCTATACATATCAATTTCGTAAAGTCGTTTTTCAGAATTTTCTAGAATAACTCCAGAACTCCGACGGATTTTTTGTGTTGGAAAGAGCAGTTACAATATCTTTTTCATAATCATTTTTCTCCCTTAAAATTAATCGCTTATATTCTTTATTGTTGGAAATATAAGTTGTCTTTTATATTTCGGAGAATCCTTGTTTTCTACATATTTTCAATGAATTTGCTACTTGACGTTTAGATTTCTTACAGTCAGGATCAAACCAATGCTTAGAACGTATTGAGTTAATGCTATTCAAATATTCTACTAAGATTAAACCTTTAAGTTTTGCTACATCCCATAATGTGCTACACAGATTATCATACAAAGCGTCCACTTCTCCAATGTAATTCATAGTTCAGATATGTTGTAAAATGTTACATATGGGGGAAGGACGTAGAAGATGACGCAGCGTTTAAGATGGCGCACCCTACTTTCGTAGCCACTACTGCATAAATATCAGCTTTTATACTCGCTGCGCCCTTTTTGGATTACTACTATTACTTTAAAGCTCGATGGGTCCTCCATATTGTTGTTTAGTGAGAATGAGGCAGTTGAATTAGAAACAAGTGTTATTTCTATTATTTGGTACTCTGAGAAAATCAAAATTAAGTTATTTAATTTTAGTTCTATTATAGTTATTTCAGTACTGTACAGGAGCTACATAATTTGAAAAAAACATTTAGTAAGTTGTGCTTAGTCGGCTAAGACGACGCAGGGTGCGTCATCTTTGCCGTAACGGAAGTCGACCGCTACTTTGAAAATTTACAAAAAATGCAAGATAAGTATAAGTTTCTCCCAGGTCGCATGTTTAATGTAGATGAAACCGGTATAACTATGGTTCCTAGAGAATCAAGTAAAAGGAGTCAAGCAGTTTGGGATCATTTCTTCATGGGAACGTGGAAAAAATATAACAGTGATTACCGCATTTAGTGCATCCGATAATTGTATTCCTGCTTTATCTGTATTCCCCAGGACGCGAATGAACCCACAGTTAGAAAGGAATGGACCAAGCTTCGCAATTTGTACTTGTACAGATAATGGGTGAAGCAATGAAACCGTATTTTTTTATGGCTGCAACATTTTTTAAAAGAACCTTATCTAGCACTGATAATCCAGTATTACTCGTATTAGTTAACCACACAAGCCAAATTTCACTTAAAATATATTACTTTTGCAGAGAGAATGGGAAGAATATGGTTAGTATTCCACCCCATACATCCCACAGATTACAAACTCTAGGTGTAACATTTTTTCCGCATTAAAAAATGCATACAGTCGGCATTGTAATTTTGAAGATTAGAAAGTTTGAGTTTGAAAATAACATAACTCCATACGATTTAGCTGAGATTTTCAAGTTAGCATACGACCAGGTTGCAAATATTGAAAAAGCAGTTTCCGGATTCCAGGCATGTGGTATTTGTCCGTTGAACAGTGGACTTTGCACCTACTGATAATATAAACCATTCTAATTTGGAAAGAGACGTTTCTCTTGCATCACTACCTGTACATATAACAACCCCACAACAAATAGTACGTCCATATCGCAGAAAATAAAAATCACTAACGTGCGCATACTTCAATAGCCATTATTCCTCCTGTCCCTGTGCCTAATAAGATGTTAAAGGAAAATGTAGTCGACAAAAGCAGCACTCGGAGATACTAACCGGCACTCCTTTAAAAGAAGATTTTGTAATTAAACAAATAAAATAAAATAAAAAATTACAAAGTTGCAAGACGCTGAGAAAAAGATAACAAAAAAAGTATTTGTTGACACAAAACGCAAATACAACTAAAGAGAAGACCGACGCTATCAAGAAGAAAATATCCAGAAAATGCGTGGAAGATAGCGAGACCTACGAAAGCAATTTTACTGAAGATGGGCTCTGTGATGACGATGAAATGGACGACATGAGTGACGAGGTATCCAATACTGACATATGCATATTATGTCGAGATTTCGGTAGAGTAACCGAAACATGGTTTCGATATAAAGTTGTGGAAAGTGGGTGCATAAGGAGTGCAGTGGTGCAGACAGTCCCGAAAATTATATTTGTAACTTTTGCTAAAGTATTAAGATTGTTATTTTTCTGAATTTATTAGTATCAACATTTTTCTTTATTTACGGTTTATTTGTTTTTGCTAACTATCAAAGAATATGGTTATTTCTTAATTTATGTTTCCATTTTTAACTTCTATATTTCCCCACAACAGTGCGTCATATTATCCTCAGTGGTACGTCATCTTATCATTAGTGAAGGGAAAGATGACGCAAATTATTATTTTTGTGAAAGCCACGAGAAATATTATGCACTATACCTAATTGAAAAACAAGTATAGCAAATGATAATAAAATGTACTTGCTATAAGACCTTGATAGTAACAGCAGCTCAATTATTTTGAATTCGTTAATAAATAAAAAAAGGCTTAGGTGCGTCATCTTCGACATCCTTCCCCTATTGTTTAATAAAACATTATGTAAATAGTTCAATGACTAAATTATTTTTATACCAAATCTGATTTCAGTGTGACGATTAACCATAATAGGTTGACTTTCCAACCTTTTGAAAACTAGGCCTTTTTTCATACTATTTGGAAATTTCCTGTTCAGTATAGGTACAGTTGAATTATTGGGTCTTTACCCGTGCGTCATTAATATCTGATAACATAACCGACAGATGTCAAATTATTTTGTTCTGTTCTTCACTAATAATAGAAAGAGAGCCACTTAATAATAATGTCGATTATGTTATCAGATATTAATGACGCACAGGTAAAGATCCAATAATTCAACTGTACCTGATCTTGCTATGAAATATTCCAACTAAGAAATCTACAGAACAAGTGACGACAAATACATTATTATGCTAAAGTGTATCACATTCAGATATTTTGATGATTTATTTCTAGAACTAAAAATATTTGTTTTATTTTTAAATCAAACAAGTTCTTACAATGGAATAACTTCTGATATCTACATCATACTTAAAGTTGTTAATTTAAAACAAATTTTTTATTCAATTGATCTTCATTTCTCATACAGCATATAGCTCAATTTTTGTTTCTCTGATCTCTCAATAATTCTATTTTCTTCTATCTGGTTCCTTCTAGGCTAGGGATACTGCAGACCGTGCCATCTATAGAGCCTGTCGAGTAACTAAAATTAACGAAAACTGTAACGTCGTTAGTAATCAAATTTTATTGATTTTTATAACTGCGTATGCGCGATGTCATTAAATTTGTCGACGACGAAACAATGGAGGATATGTCACCTTCATTATCAAAAACAGTGTTTGTCTAGATTTGAGAAAAAAGAAGTGAGGTTATTAAGACATTAGTTTGATTTGCCTTCCCATGTGAGAGGATATTAACAAAAATTGATGGTAAGTTTTATTGTATTCAATATAGCATGCTATAATTTTGGACATTTTAAAATGTACCCATTGAAAAAACAATCTTGGTTTTATTTTATGTTATAGCTATTCCATCCACCAGATTTTCATATATAGCCCATGGTATATATATTTATGGGAAATGAAGGTAATTACTAACTTTTTTTGAGCCATTACGTCTAAGTATTTGGTATAGCGGTAACCAAAAATCCAAAATATCCGATAAAGACAAAAAATAAAACAGCAATAAATCGAAAAGTAGTTCAGAAATCCAAAAAATAATTAAAAACCAGAAAAATCAAGAATTCCAAAAAAATTAAAAACTCCAAAAAAAAAGACAAACATTTTTTGATATTTTTTTTGGCTTATGTGTAAACTTATTATTTCAATAGTAAGCGAATTTTCTTTTCTTTTGTTCATATAAATTTTCAAACATATTTGTGTGTTTACTTAGTTATTGTTGTTATTCTGTGTTTACTTGTAGAAGCTCAAGCAAAAGCGAAAAAGGACTTCCGCAAGACGGTGGGTTTTTAAGAGCCCATAAGAAGTATTTTAACAATCATAGACTGCCAGGAGCTGCAAAGTAACTTAAACTGCCTTATGCGAATGCTTTTAAATGTAGAAATATACAAATATGCAATATACTAGGTTTAATCTTGTGATATAGACCTATTTAATACTTCCAGTAAAGAAATAAGGATGCGTATTAAGTGGAGATATATTATTTTAAATGTTGTACAGTCACAAGTGCTGTTTAGCACTCTTAAAAAATATTTTAATTACTTTTGTTCTGACAGTCACAGTAATTATACTCAAATAATATTTTCTTTCACAGGAAGTTTTCAAAAATAGTAATTTACTACTCATTGCTAACACTTTTTTCGATTAAGTAGTTAGCAGTTATAGTATGTACAAAAAGTACCAGGAGTAATAAACCCTAATTAAGTATGCAAAACCTTTACAGGGAGCACCATGAAATTTTTGATAAATCTCTTACTTTAAATTACATTTCTTCCGTAAATCTAAAAACCAGGTAGATCGACCCCGTATTTGTTTCAGTTGTAGCAAAGTTTAGGGTTTATTCATTGTTAAAGGATTAGCAGATAAGCAATAACGCAATGCAGTGGTGTGTATTTTGGGAAAAAATATGTTTTAAATTATAATATTATAAAAAATGAAAAGAAATAATTATTGGAATACATTTATTACTTACATTTTATTCTATATCCGACTCGGAAGAGGAAGAATCGTTGTTGACATTAATAATAATAGGGTCGATTAAATCATCACAAATATTGTCAATTTTCCACATATTTGCCTCTACTTTGATAACATGCTCGATACAGTTTGTCCAATTTTCCTTACTCACATGACTTACAGCACTCTCAAACAATTTCACAACATCGTTTATTTTAAAAGTAGTATTTTTTTCCAACTTCCCCCTTTACCTGAGCCCATATTAATTTTATGGGATTAAGTTCACAATGATAAGGGGGAAGTCGAAGAACTGATATACCAAGAGAAGAAGCCATTTCTTCTACAATGTAGGTTTTGTATTTATTCTTGTTCATTTTTGCAATTCTGTAAAGTTCTTTCCTTAGTGGATCTTTTGGAAACTTAATATTTTTCGAAATAAGCCACTCCAAAAGCTCTGCTTTACGCCAACGACTTGTGGGCAATGCTTCTCGTAACCGTTAATGGTAACTTGCGTTGTCCATAACAATAACAGCCCCTTTTGGAATCAGATCCAACATTTGAACAAACCATTCCTCGAAGACATCCCCATTCATATCTTCGTGATAGTCCCCCGTGCGTTTTGAAATAAAAGTTAATAATCCACCATCAACAAAACCTTCAGAACTTCCAACACGGACAATGATAAGTCTTTTTCCTTTTCCAGATGGTGGCTGCAAACCTAACGACAAACCTTCCACGAATGCCTGCCTTCCGCTTTTAATGTTTTCATCTTGCCAAGATTTGGAAACTGTATATCCAGCATTTATCCATGCTTCGTCTAAGTAGAAGATTTTCAAATTTAGTTCTCTGGCATGTCGAATGCTTCTTAAATAGTCTCTTCTCCAAAAAACTATTTCCGGTTTATCTATCAAGAGAGATTTTCTATTATGTTTTGTATATCTGAAACCCACATCTTTCAAAAGTTTGCATAATGTCATTCTGGAGAATTTTGGATAGTCCGTATCTTCTTGCACTGATGTCATAATTTTGTCTAGTGTTGGAATTTCCTTTCGTAAGTAAAATCCATGGACTTTACGCCTTAGTCTTTGTTTTAATGACTCATCGATCTCAATTGGTTTTCGGCCTGAAGGAGTTTTAGGGGGTTGAAGAGTTCCATTCTTGCTTTCTTTTAGTAATCTTTAAATTGTTTATTTAGCAACACACAACATAGCAGCCGTTAATTCCACAATATCATCAACACTTGCACTTGGATCCTTGTTTTTCAATGATATATAACAATTCAATATCAGAGTTTTTTCATTTAAAGATAATGGACCTGTTTTTGGTCGTTTAGATGGTCCTTGGCTTATCGACATTGTTTGGTACTTGCACAATTAACATTCAACAAATGTTTTAAATATTATGACAACCATACAACTTCATACAACTTTACTCAAAGAACTAATACTAAGTACTGATTTAATGTACCTACTTTCTTTTAAAATAATATTCCCGATAATTTTTCTAAGAAAACTGGGTTGTTTGGAAAATCCGTCTCAATAATCGAATAATCTGTAAATAGGTTTAATCGTATTAAGCCGATTACAGTAGGCCACTTGCCATTTAAAATTTCTGAGAAAAATTCCCCAAACACTACATATAGGAGTAATACAAATAAAAAATATTATGAATAAACGGGCATTTCCGAACTCTGCCACAAAATAAAATTTTACCTGACTTGTATCAATTTGAGGATTACTGAAATGTTCGAACTGTGCCGCAACCATTTAGTTTAATCCTATTAGAGTCATTAGGGTTTATAATAGATAAAATCGGAGGCCCATAGAATTATGTATATTTCTGAAAGGTTTCAATGATTTCTTGAATTAAATATTTTGAAGAAATCTTGATTGTTTTGATCGATATTTAGGGGATTAGGGGAAGGATGTTGATGCACTTACACTATTGCCTAAAAATCAGGAAGAAGTATTTAATAGTGTTCGTGAATTACAATTACGAAAGAACCGAGAAGAGGAATTTCTATTAACAGCAGACCAGGTATTTAAAATTATTGTGTTCTCCTGTTTTTCCAACCTTAATTTTTTATGTAATTCGGATTGTATTTTGATGGATGGGACTTTTAAATACTGTTCAACTTTTTTTTACCAAATGTTTACCATTCATGGTTTTAAAAACGGCTATTACGTACCTGTTGTTTTTTGTTTGCTGCCGGACAAATCAAGTCAAACATATTCAAATTTGTTTTTAATTTTAAGACAAAAATGTAAAGAAGTAGGCTTAAATTTTCAACCTAAAGAAGTCGTAGTAGATTTTGAACTAAGCATTCATAACGCTATATATGAATGTTTTGGCAGAGATCAAATTATTTTTGGTTGTAAATTTCATCTCTGTCAAGCTTGGTTTCGTAAGATTCAGGAGTTTCATTTGGTACAAGAGTACAGACAGAAAGGTTCCAGCTGTAATTGGCGAATACTTAAAAGTACATTTCGGTATTATGTATCTTAGTCCTGAGGAAGTTGTAGAATTTTTTTATAATGAACTACATTTTTTGCTTCAGAATGACGAAAGAGTTATAGAATTCCGAAATTATGTCAATAAAACATATATAACGCAAAATTCGATATTTCCACCACTTATTTGGGCAAATAATGCATCCTTTCTTAAGAGAACAACGAATTCTTGTGAGAGTTTTCATTCGCATTTCGGTGCTTCTTTTTACAAAGCACATCCAAACATTGTTCAATTTACTAGTGTGTCATTGGATTTACAAACGGAGGTATACGCGAAAATTCGTTCGGCAAACCAAAGCCAGAAAAAAACCAAAAAAACTATTAATGTTAAAATTAATTTCATTAATGATCATTTGGATCAATATAGGAAAAATGTTATTTCTCGCTTTATGTTTGTGAAAACGGTTGCATGTAAAAATCTTCCACACGTTTAATTTTTTGTTTTTTTTATATGTTTATGTATATTGAATATATTTTATTGTAATGTAGATGTAATTTTTTAGAAGTGGCAAATATACGTTGAAAATATATGTATGTTATTAATATTTTCTTATATTGAATTTGAGTACCTAAAGTTCAAGGTAAATTGTTAAATCGGATTAGGCTATTAGACCCCTACTGGTTTGGTAGTTAATCTCCAAAATTTTAAACACTGGCAGAGTTCGAACAACCCGTAATGACTACCTGCATTTTGTGGCAGAGTTCGGATACTCCGGAATAAACTGTGTTGCCTTTCTTTATCAAACTTACTAAAATGTATGTACCTCTATCACTTTTTTTTATTAAAATTAGTACATCCCGTTACCTCTGACCTAAATCGTATACTCTTTAGCATAGCTGCAACTCATTCGTTCAATACAAAATGTACCTTACGGTATACCCTCTTAAAATATATTTTGGTACGTCTATGAAATCTACTTAAATGAATGATTTATTACTCCTTGTCCTTTCTATATAGACTATATACTCCAGTAGTTTGTCCAGCTCTGTGTGTTTATAGAAGTATAATAATAAATAAATAAATTAATATAAACTTATCATAAATAATTTTCTAATTTTATCTTAAAAATTTAATGATAGTGCAATCTAGAATGTATGCTACTCAAATTATTTTTTAATTATTGCATTGTTTTTACATTATATATTCTGTTTGTTAAGAAAAGTACTTTGTGAAAGAAATTATTTGTTGTGTATTTTTATATCAAAATAAATAAACTGTTTATATGATTATTGTTTTATTTTTTTCAATTTAATTAATTATTTATGGTCAATCATTTGATATTTCACTTAATTTAACTCAACATCTAATCATTATTGAGTTAATGGAGATAAATTGAATGAAATGTCAAATGATAGACTATAAATGGTTATTTTGAATTAAAATACATTAAATTTGAATATACCGCCAAAACCTAGAAATACAGAAATCTTTTTAACATCACTCAATTGTTTGGTCGACAGGCTCTTTAGATAGCGCGACAATAAGTGTCTCATCCAGTGAACTGTATACAGAGTACCTGGAATGGCCCGTTAATCGTGCAAATTGACGCAAATGGAAATGTCGGCAACCCGCAGTGGCGTAGTATACCCATCCTTTTATGTCTTGTAGAATGTAAATAGGCATAAGATTTCAATTAGAAGTTTTTCAAATATTTTATTTGTGAAAAAATGTAATACACCTATATAAACCATTAAAATTAAAAGTACAATGATTTATTGTTATAAAACATCTTTTTTGTTTAGCTATTTTCCTAAAATCATGGAGAAAAATGCCTATTATGGAAAATAGGCTATGGAAAATTTTGAATTTAGAGGTGGTTACAATTAGCGATGTTAGGTGGGAATATTCCCACAGATCACAGATGGAAATTTATCAAGGAATATTCCCAAACCATAAATTTCATCCCATCTTTGGGAATTTTTAATTACGTCGCATCTGATGATGAAAATGAGACTCTTACTAGAAAGTATAAGCCGAAGATGCATTATGCACAACAAAGTGAATGTAGTGACCAAAGACAATTCAAACAATTATTACTTTCACATCGGTAATGACTAGTGATATTTTAGTTATGAAGTATATTACAATTTTCAGTACTCATGTACCTACTCTCTTTATTCTTCTAAATAAAATAAAGTTTTATTCTTGTATGTATGTTGGAATTTTGAATGTATATTTACACAGTTGTATCAGCATTATTCACGATAAATTCATGATAAACTGATAAGTATTAGATCACTTTTTAGTTGAACATTGTATTATTCTGATCAACAATTTTTAAAACAAATTCCCAATTAAATTCCCGTTGTGGGAATATTTCCTTAAAATAAATTCTCGGGAATTTAACATCTCTAGTTACAATGCCTTTCTCACCCGGTACTTAGGAGGTTATTTAGGTTATAATTATTTTTTTCCCACTTCACAGCAAATGTCTTTCGCAAAACAATATGATCAAATATAAGCACAATTTAAAAGTTTTTTCTTACAAATCACACGCATATAATGGCTAAAGTCAACAGAAAATATGAAATAAATTATATTTATCCTGAGATTTACGTTACATCAATTCGTTCGTATGAGTGCGATAAACACAGGACTACTACAGTATACGTCTTTCTTTGTCTGTTGCCCCTGCCTCACTTATTCGAGCCGTTTTCTACGGCCGGGTCCATTCCAGTTACGTGTAGTATACAGTTCTGTGGTCTCACCTGATTCTCAATTATCTACATTTGATCAGAAACGACTCAGATCTTATAATTTTTTTAAAATAATACAAAACTTTTTGAAACTTAAAACTTCATGTGCCACCAGATTTGACAACTGTCATTAACCTTCTTACATAAGTAGTCGTCGACCGTGGAATTCTTTATAGATTTGATGTTACAATTCGTTGTATTTTTTTTCGTTTTCAATGAAATATGCATATGCTCTTTTACCATATATCCATTAGCTCAATTATTATTTAGTTAGTGGTTCATTATTTCCAGACTGTAAATTTTAGTACGGCTAGTACTTTATGTTATCCCTCCCAATCTAGTAACTTTTTAGTGATTTCTAGTGGCGTGATTCAGTTTTCTTAAAATTGTCCTCCCAGTTTAAAAACAGAGGGTATAGGAACTAAGCATTTTTCATTTTTAATCTGTAAAGAAGTTACGCCACTTTCATATTAAAGTTTACATTGTTGGTTTCGACTATATTATCAGTTTAATTTGTTTCATTATTACAAGTCACGTTCGGCACGATATCCGTGGTCTTATTTTTAAGGCTGATTTATACGTATCAGTGGCTAGCTCCAGTCCCACTAGCGCTGGCATGGTTGTGACCCCAGTCAAGATAGGACCACGAAAGTGTTTTGAGGGGTTTATTACCATAACAGCGTTGGTGTATTGTGAGATTGTCTCAAGCTTCTGGATAAGTTTAAATCAGTTTTGAATAATTGTTTCAGAATGAATAATAGTTAAAGAAGCTATAGAATACTGAGCAAAGTGAAGTTTAGTAGTGAGGATAAAGATAGTGCATCCTCGATGCAACCTAAAAACAAGATAATGATGGCTGATGACAATCAACAGCTTTGAAAACCCAAATGATCGTTTTAAGTGATGTTACAGCTGAAAAATAGATTAAGGACCAGACTGGGAATGTAATACTTACAAGAAGAAAAGACAAGAAGAAGCGTCGTACATGGGAAGAAAGGATAACAAATTTATAGTTCATAAAAATGAAAGAAAATTAAAAATTAGGTGTTCGAATGATGAAAGGCGGTCGAAAAAACTCTTTTAAATGTTATATCTTAAGTGAAGAAGAACAGATATTTCAGAAATTAAGGTGGAAAGAGCATGGGAATAAAAAAAAACGTGTCAGTGGAAGAGCGATTTCTAAAAGTATCAAAAGAGCAAAAAGCCGAAAATCAGAAGGGGAGAGCCAAGGAAATACCCTTATTATTTCAGTAAAAAAGGAGAGAGCTATGGTATTAAAAAACAATGTTTTACAACACGCTTGGTGTGTCCATGAGAACTATTACTTACTGGTAGCAGTGATAAGTAATGCTGGAAAAGCAATGCCGAACTGCACGACTTCACAAAAATGCTTGGTTGACAGATAGAAAAACAGAACCGGCTGAGTTAACATTATTTAAATATATTTTTGAAGAATTAAAGGTGTCCTTATTCAATCCCAAGAAAGGAGAATGTGACATCTATGTAGGGTACCGAACACAAAACATTTCAGAGCTAATGTATCAAGAGCACAGAACAAAGATAGATGAGGCTGAGGCGCGAAATGAAAAAGAAAAAGACAAGGAGTCACTAAATCAAGTTTTCACTATGGATATTGTATCCACAGTCGAATGAGTATTCACTCTATTACAAAACAAAATTGAGTCTTCATAATTTCCATAGATATATAATATTATAAATCTATGATAATTTCTTTCTTTTTCTTCATAAAATGGATGGTTTCTGTTTTCTGTGGCACGAGGTAGAAGGAGATTTAAAGGCAAACTGTTTTACCTCGATTATTTGTTACTTTTTATCTACCAAAGTTTTACCTACTGTGGATCCAAGCAACACACTTATTATATTTTACAGTGACGGTTGTGGTGTACAGAATCGCACTTTGTCGAATGCATTTTTAAATTTTTCTATGCTTTCGACAATCGAAAGGAAGATTTCAGGGAGAGTAATAATTGTACCAGCCGACTACGTCCATCTGTTAAAAATTGCGAGAGAGAGAGATTAATACGATTTAGAGTTATAATAAGAAGATTCACTCTTTATAGTAGTTGTTAGGATATCTTGAAGAGGCAGCGGATACACATATAAAATCAAAACTAATGTTACGAAATTGCACATTGGTGTAGTTCCTGAATCTGACTCTACCACCGAATGTTGGCGAATGGGCAGGAATTTCTTCGAACTGTTTACCATTATTTTTTGTGACTATTCATATCTAGACATTTCCAGTGAGGTACATTGTTTTTGTTACCAGTCTTATTTAGAAAATTTTAGGGACAAAAACAATTGCGTTTTTGTGAGCCGCAAAACTAGAAGGTTCTGGAAAAAAGGCACTTATATATAAAGAATACCGACCAGCGGGAGGAGTCAGTTTATAATTGGATCTCGTGATATAAACAGTGAACAAGTAAATCTATAAATTAAGTCAAAGTAAATATACAGTAGTGGAGTGTTTATATAAATTAGTGTAAGCGAATATAGTGAATAGTTTAGTGAATAAATAAATTAAGTGAGTAGACCTACTGTGTGTATAAATTTATCTCACTGTCGTAATAAAAACTTTCAAATAAATAAGAAAAACATTACATTGGTGTCAGGTGTGGGGTAATATAAATAAATAGCTACGTAAAAATGGCCAAGGGACTAAGTGGCCTGAAAATAACAGAGCTAAAGGCAGAATTGGAAAATCTTGAGTTGGAAACGTCCGGTAAGAAAATTGAATTAGTAGAAAGACTTAAAGTGGCACTGGAAAGAGATGGCTTCGATCCAGAAACATTCATTATTCAATGACGAGACTTCCACTTTAATCTCGTCAATTTCCGATATGAACAACGATATTTCTGCCCCGGAAGAGACGATTTCAACTAATACGAAAAACGATATTTCTGCTAACAAAGCCAAGATTTCTACTAATATGGACGAGATGATTTCAACCATCAAGAACGATATTTCTGCTAACATGGACAAGATTTCTGCCGATATCTTATTAAAGAAAAATTACATTGTTGCTGACGTCGAGAATAAAATTGCGTCTCTAAAATCGGTTATACAGAATAAGATGACAACAATGGACGAGAAAATTGAGAATAATATGACAACGATGAACGAGAAAATTAAATCATATATTGAAAATAAGATAACAAGGATAGACGAGAAAATCAAGGAGTTAGAAGGAGAGTTTGCCGATTTAAGAACACAAGAGATGCCAGCAAAAGAAAATAAGATCGAGCAAATAAAACCCTGCAAGCCAGAAATACTTCCCAAGGTGGAAGACATTTGCAGTTTTACCCGAATCAAAGCCCTTTTACCTACGAGACTGCGACTGCGGACCGCCATAGGTGAGAGTGCCAACGTTCACGGGGAGACACAAATCCAATTGGGAATTGGTGCAAAAAAGTTTACGCATACGGTATTACTTACTGGTAGCAGTGAAAAGTAATGCTGGAAAAGCAATGCCGAACTGCACGACTTCACAAAAATGCTTGGTTGACAGATAGAAAAACAGAACCGGCTGAGTTAACATTATTTAAATATATTTTTGAAGAATTAAAGGTGTCCTTATTCAATCCCAAGAAAGGAGAATGTGACATCTATGTAGGGTACCGAACACAAAACATTTCAGAGCTAATGTATCAAGAGCACAGAACAAAGATAGATGAGGCTGAGGCGCGAAATGAAAAAGAAAAAGACAAGGAGTCACTAAATCAAGTTTTCACTATGGATATTGTATCCACAGTCGAATGAGTATTCACTCTATTACAAAACAAAATTGAGTCTTCATAATTTCCATAGATATATAATATTATAAATCTATGATAATTTCTTTCTTTTTCTTCATAAAATGGATGGTTTCTGTTTTCTGTGGCACGAGGTAGAAGGAGATTTAAAGGCAAACTGTTTTACCTCGATTATTTGTTACTTTTTATCTACCAAAGTTTTACCTACTGTGGATCCAAGAAACACACTTATTATATTTTACAGTGACGGTTGTGGTGTACAGAATCGCACTTTGTCGAATGCCTTTTTAAATTTTTCTATGCTTTCGACAATCGAAAGGAAGATTTCAGGGAGAGTAATAATTGTACCAGCCGACTACGTTCATCTGTTAAAAATTGCGAGAGAGAGATTAATACGATTTAGAGTTATAATAAGAAGATTCACTCTTTATAGTAGTTGTTAGGCTATCTTGAAGAGGCAGCGAATACACATATAAAATCAAAACTAATGTTACGAAATTGCACATTGGTGTAGTTCCTGAATCTGACTCTACCACCGAATGTTGGCGAATGGGCAGGGATTTCTTCGAACTGTTTACCATTATTTTTTGTGACTATTCATATCTAGACATTTCCAGTGAGGTACATTGTTTTTGTTACCAGTCTTATCTAGAAAATTTTTGGGACAAAAACAATTGCGAAGGTTCTGGAAAAAGGGCACTTATATATAAAGAATACCGACCAGCGGGAGGAGTCAGTTTATAATTGGATCTCGTGATATAAACAGTGAACAAGTAAATCTATAAATTAAGTCAAAGTAAATATACAGTAGTGGAGTGTTTATATAAATTAGTGTAAGCGAATATAGTGAATAGTTTAGTGAATAAATAAATTAAGTGAGTAGACCTACTGTGTGTATAAATTTATCTCACTGTCGTAATAAAAACTTTCAAATAAATAAGAAAAACATTACATTGGTGTCAGGTGTGGGGTAATATAAATAAATAGCTACGTAAAAATGGCCAAGGGACTAAGTGGCCTGAAAATAACAGAGCTAAAGGCAGAATTGGAAAATCTTGAGTTGGAAACGTCCGGTAAGAAAATTGAATTAGTAGAAAGACTTAAAGTGGCACTGGAAAGAGATGGCTTCGATCCAGAAACATTCATTATTCAATGACGAGACTTCCACTTTAATCTCGTCAATTTCCGATATGAACAACGATATTTCTGCCCCGGAAGAGACGATTTCAACTAATACGAAAAACGATATTTCTGCTAACAAAGCCAAGATTTCTACTAATATGGACGAGATGATTTCAACCATCAAGAACGATATTTCTGCTAACATGGACAAGATTTCTGCCGATATCTTATTAATGAAAAATTACATTGTTGCTGACGTCGAGAATAAAATTGCGTCTCTAAAATCGGATATACAGAATAAGATGACAACAATGGACGAGAAAATTGAGAATAATATGACAACGATGAACGAGAAAATTAAATCATATATTGAAAATAAGATAACAAGGATAGACGAGAAAATCAAGGAGTTAGAAGGAGAGTTTGCCGATTTAAGAACACAAGAGATGCCAGCAAAAGAAAATAAGATCGAGCAAATAAAACCCTGCAAGCCAGAAATACTTCCCAAGGTGGAAGACATTTGCAGTTTTACCCGAATCAAAGCCCTTTTACCTACGAGACTGCGACTGCGGACCGCCATAGGTGAGAGTGCCAACGTTCACGGGGAGACACAAATCCAATTGGGAATTGGTGCAAAAAAGTTTACGCATACGGTAATCGTATCTGGCATTGAAGAAGACGTGATTCTGGGAATGGACGTAATGAATCTACATGGTTTCCAAATGGACCTTACAAACAGGGCCATTAAAGTGGGTTCCGAGGAGGTATTGCTTCATCCATATGAAGGCAGCACGGTGTTGGCAGCTGTACAGGAAGATACCGTTCTACCTGCACGAAGCGAAACCATGATAGTAGCACGGCTACAGGGAATCATGGAGGGTACGCCGGTTATGATGAAGCCAAGGAATCACGACGAAGAGGTTGGCAAAGGAGTACTAATTGAAAAAGGGTTGTTTACACCGGCGAAGGAGACCCCAGTACGTGTGATAAACGTGAGCGGTTACCCAATTACCATCAGAAAGAAACCAAGATTGGATCCTGCGTACCAGTGACGTCTATAGTTCAAACAACGGCAACTGATAATTCTAATTCCAGATTCTAACAGATGTTATCAGTAGCTTGTCAATCCTTGAATCGAGCTGAGAAAAGAATAACGAGAGAACTTCTCTTGCAGTATCGAGATCTATTCGTGCAAGGAGGGAAGACTGGTAGAACATCAGCCATCAAACACAAAATCGATACTGGTAATGCCAACCCAATTAGACAATTAGCTAGAAAACTACCACGAGCGAAGAGACAGGGAGCTGAAAGAATAATTCGGGAGGTGGCAGAAGAAAAAGGAATAGAACCATCTGCTAGTCCAGTAATGCTCGTCAAGAAAAAGATGGAACTACGAGATTTTGCGTGGACTATCGCCAGCTAAACAACGTGACGAAGAGAGACAGCTATCCTCTGCCTCGAATCGACGATACGCTAGATATTTTAGCCGGCAGCAAACTGTTTTCCACCTTGAACCTGAAGTCTGGTTATTGCAAGTGTAAATGGACCCAGAAGACAAAGAGAAGACTGCTTTTTCCACCTGATCTGGATTATGGCAATTCAACGTCATGCCATTCGGGCTCTGTAATGCGCCCGCGATATTTGAAAGACTCATGGAAAATGTCTTGAGAGGGTTGTATGGGAAGACATGTCTGGTCTATTTGGACGACTTCGTAGTACTGGAAAAGAAATTTGACGAACACCTGAAGAATTTGGAAGATGTATTCAAACGACTCCAAGCTGCCCAGTTCATGTTAAACCCGAAGAAATGTCACATATTTCAAAACCGAGTCAACTATCTAGATCATATAGTGAGCAATGATGGAGTGGCGGTGGATCCAGAGAAAATTGCTTCCATTCAGCAATGGCCGCAACCAACCGACAAAAATCAAATTAGGAGCTTCCTTGGACTTTGCACGTATTATAGGAGATTTATCAGGAAGTATGGAGATATTACCAAGCCCCTTACTCAACCCACTGAAGAAACAAGAGCTTTCCAATGGGACGAAAACTGTCACACGGCTTTTGAAACCTTGAAGAGGCATTTAACCACGGCGCCGATATTAGAATATCTATTACCAGCGGGAGACTCTATTCTTGACACTGACGCAAGCAACGTAGGAATTGAAGGAGTACAGATCCAAGGAGGGCAAGAAAGAGTGCTGGGATGTTTCAGTAAAGTCCTCTCAAAACCAGAACGAAACTACTGCGTCACAATAAGAGAACTTTTGGCGGTAGTGAAATCCGTGGAACACTTTTACCAGTATCTCTATGGAAGGAAGTTCTTAATCTGGATTGATCACGCAGCACTCAAGTGGTTACTGCAGTTCAAGAATCACGATGACCAGATCGCTAGATTGCCAACAGACTGCTCCCACTGCAACAAGGCGGAATCTAGGGAAGCTGCAGTTTCAAGAACTACTGTAGTTAACGAAGAATGGTCAGCCACCAGGATCAGAGGAGATCAGGAGAATGATCCTCACCTAAAGAAGATTCGGCAATGAAGGAAGTAAATCGGTGGCCTACATGGCAAGAAGTGTCAAGATTTTCAGCGACACTCAAGGCATATTGAGCTCAGTGGGACTCCCTTGTCCTGGATGAAGAGCTGTTGAAATGAGTCCTTGAAGACGATGATGGTTCTGAGATGAGGAGGCAGCTAGTTATCCCGAGAACGAGAATAGCCGATGTACTGAAGAAGTTACACGACAGTTCATGGGGAGGTCATCTGGGAGTGAAGAAATCCCTTCAGCGAGTCCGTGAAAGGTTTTATTGGATGAACAGCTCCAACGAGGTGAAGGACTGGTGTAAGAAACGTACTACTTTTGCTACGAGTAATGGACCACATCGCAAGAAAAAGGCACCTATGAAACAGTATAATGTTGGAAGCCCTTTCGAAAGGATTACATTAGATATCGCTGGACCATTTCCGACGACAGAAAATGATGGTAAATACATCCTGGTAGTAATGGATTATTTCACAAAGTGGGTGGAAATTTATGGTATCCCGAATCAAGAGGCCACAACTGTCGCAGATGTACTGGAGAAAGAATTTATCAGCCGATATGGAGTTCCCTTGAAAGTCCACAGCGATCAAGGAAGGAATTTCGAGAGCCAGGTATTCCAGGAAATTTGTGACAAGCTGGAAATGAAGAAGACCAGTACAACAGCGTTGCATCCACAATCAGATGGAATGGTCGAAAGAATGAGCAGGGCCATTGGAAAATACCTGTCCAAAGTAGTTTCCAGCCACCAGAGAGATTGGGACCAGTAACTTTCTCTATTTGCATTGGCTTATCTATCGGCCACAAATGAGTCCACGGGAGAAACACCTGCGAAAATTCTATTTGGACGTGAAATGAGGCTTCCTTGTGACCTGGAGTTTGGCCGTCGGCCTGGCGAAGATCTAGTAGGAGAAGATTACGTGATCGAATTGAGAAGAAGGATGTACGAGGTGCACGAATTAGTTCAAACGAATCTTCAAGTTGCCAGTGACAGTATGAAAAAACGGTATGATACGTAAGCTACAGAAGGCAGTTTCAAAGAAGAGGACAAAGTATGGCTACTCAACCCGACAAGGAGAAAAGGATTTTTTCCAAAATCACAGAAATCGTGGGAAGGTCCATACTTAATCAAGAAGAGAATCAACGACATCATCTATCATATAAGCAAGATCCCTAATGGAAAACCGAGAGCCACCAAAGCTGACTAGCGCAATTCGAAGGAGACCATGAGAAAGAGGAAGAAGTGAACTATCTACAACAAGAGTCTGACCCAGCCTTCGAAGAACTTATGGGCGCATACGGAGGTATCGGGAAAGCTAGATACGTAGTCACTACAGAACAAAGATAAGATTTGTTCCGCTCCCGGAAGAGTACATAACATCTCCGCCAGTAACAAACACGCACGAGGGTTGGCAACCGTCTTTCGATAGAAGTTTGGACAATTAGATAAACTTGAAGATCGGATGCCAGCCCCTGACAAGACACTGAGACTCAAACACAATTCGCGGTACGTTTTCTACCTGGTAACTAAAAACGAATTTCCAGATCGATACACCTACCGGGATGTGTGGGAAGCGCTACGAAGCCTTCGAGATCATGTGCTCGAATCCCACGTGGAGAAACTAGCAATGTCCTGAATAGAGAGCAACCAGTTGGATTGGTGAGTCATCACAAACATGATAGAGATGATTTTCCGAGATGCCGGTGTCCACATATTAATTTGCAGTTATACCCCTCGGTACCCGTTGAAGACAGTGCACTGTTATTTCCATCCGACCGGAAAGTGCAGACATTGGTCCAGTTGCCGACTTAAACATCCAGTTCCGGCTACACAGAACTTCAAAGAGGAACTTCCTTTTAAGGAGGGGGAAACGTTATGAAATCGCACACTGGTGTAGTTCCTGAATCCGACTATGCCATGTATGAAATTTTGGCGAATGGGTAGGGACTTCTTCGAACTATTTACCATTATTTTTTGTGACTATTCTTTTCTAGACATTTCCAGTGACGTACATTGTTTTTGTGACCAGTATTATCTAGAATATTTCAGGCAGGCGATTGTTTTTGTGACCCGCAAAATTAGAAGGTTCTGGAAAAAAGGGCACTTATACATAAAGAATACCGACCAGCGGGAGGAGTCAGTTTATAATTTGATCTCGTGCTATAAACAGTGAACAAGTAAATGTATAAATTAAGTGAAAGTAAATAAACAGTAGTGAAGTGTTTATATAAATTAGTGTAAGTGAATATAGTGAAGTAGTGAATAGTTTATTGAAATAATAAATTAAGTGAGTAGACCTACTGTGTGTATAAATTTATCCCACCGTCGTAATAAAAACTTTCAAATAAATAAGAAAAACATCACACTCAGTTAAAAGCAGAGGACAGTTGTACACTCTGAAACAAACAAGATTATGTAAAAAACTGAGGTCTTCTCGGAGTAGACGTAAGGTTAGTTTTTAGAGAGATTAAATATGTCCGTTACGTCACTGTTTAATTTAAGGGTTCCAAAGGTCAATAACGATTTTTATTTTGCAAATTCCGCTATCCTTTTAATATCATGACCATTTGCTTTAAACCTTTGCAGTAGAGATTTCTCTACTGGGTATTCATTTTAAAATTTGTAATCATAATCAGTGGTGTCCTATCATAAATAGAGAAAACGTTTAGAGGATTTGTGTGGTGCCATTAAATACGAACTGTTTTGGAGCATCGTTATGAATAAGACAAAGTATAGAGATTAAATTCAGTGAGTGTTTCATATTTGAACAAAAGACTTTAGAATGGTTGTTTTATATATAATATTAATTCTTAGAAGTTCAGAATAGTTCCATAACTTACCTGGAATAGCAGTAATACCGCAGTCAATAACAATAGCTCCTGGTTTTATCCAACTACCTTTCACCATTTCAGGTTGGCCTATACCAACAACTAATATATCGGCTTTCTGGCACTAAAATAAAAAGGGAATCAAAACATGACACATTTAAAATAAGAAAAAGCAGGGTAAATTTATGTTGATTACCACATTTTAACACAAATTTTAGTTTATACACAAAAACGTGCATTTTTTGTAAAATCAAGTCAAAATAGCAACTGCAATCTAAGCAACTACCCATCTGTTATGGGGGGATGTTAAACCGTTCCACTATTTTAACAACAGACTCGAAACGCTAGATTTGACACAACGTAATCGACGAAATGTTCATGACCACTTCTAGAGCGTACAAAATTGAGGAACTGTTTACTAAATTTGCTTCATTATAATATAATAGAAGGAATGAAGAAAGGAGGATATTTACGAATCATTCAAATGAAAATCTAGACCTACCACTCCTTTTAAATCCTTAGTTTTGGAATGACATACTGTGACTGTCGCATGATTCCATTTAAGTAGTTCAGCGACTGGTGTACCGAGAATTTTACTTCTTCCTAATACGACAGCATTTGCTCCTGCAATGTTAACTCCAGTTCTTTTGATGAGCTCGATTACACCACTTGGAGTACACGGCAAGAACGACGATAGTTCTCCAATAGCCACCTTGCCTTCATTAACCGTATTTAATCTAAAAAGTACAAGCATTGATCAGTTTTCCTTTTTCCATTCAAAACTTTTATCAATTGAATAAAACCATACGTTCCAGATGATTATTCAAAGCATTAAATAGTTATTTGTGCAACCAGTTGGGAAAAGCATTATGTTTCGTAACGAGAGTATTTCTGCGAAACGATCGAAGCGAGTTGCGTAAAGAGACGCGAGTTACGAAAAATAGTGTTTCTCAATGTGTTTCACACAATATTAATTCCAATTTTGAATAGGATGTGACCATTTGAGTTCAAATTAAAAGTACTAAAAACTTCCCTACGAGCGTCCCAAGTAAATTCCTTTTAAATCGTCTAGTGAATTCGGAGATATTTATTCCTTACTTCATTGTTATGGAGCTATGGAGGCAAACTATGTTGTCAGCTGGGGTCAATATCACTAATTGTTCAAAATGTGTTATTATTATTTATACATTTTTTTATTCACGTTTTAAAATTGAATTCATTGATAAATCGTCATATGAAATATGTGTTACATCAAATTTAATGACAATAAGTAGTAATTCAGGTCTGTATTTTTCGCAAATAGTGGCGAAATTTACTTTTCATGCCGCCAGCCATTATAGGCAGTTTTGAAGGAGTGAAAATCCGCCGGGAACATCAAATTCCCGGCCTAGTACTTACAAAGGTGACATTTGTTAAAAATTCACTAGAAGTGGGACGGCAGCATTGATTCTTATTAATTTTCTAAATGTCCATAAGTTTGACATAAAAAGAGAAATATATAATTTTTAAAAATGAAATAAATTTGTTGGCATGAAATAGTATATTGTATAACAAGTGTTGAAAATGAAAGATTTCGCACGAGTTTGCAGCGAGTGTGAAATCGATATTTTTCTGAGGATTACAAAAAATCGCAGAGTTAGTACCTATTTATTTTTTTAATTAAAGTTTATGGTAAAATTACTACAATTTTAAAAATAAACTGGTGCTTGAAGACATTTTAAATTCTTCATCTGACACGAAGTTTTGAATTTTATGCATATCAGACTCATAATTACAGAAAATTCAATAATTCTCTCTTTCACCTGCTAACAGTTCAAAAGTCAAACTTAACATGTCATTCGGTAAAGCACTCTAACTGCCTTCAAAATAATTATGCCGTTGTGCGGGAAGGTAGACATCGGTAATCATCGACCAGTGTGCAAAATAAAAACACACAGCTGTTGACCAATCACGGCTTACGCCTCGTGCTACAATATTTCCCATTCGTGTGAAAAGTGTCACTTTCCGCAATCGTAATGTAATATACTATATCACCTGTTGCGAAATATTTTACTTTTCATAACTAATTACGAAAAGTGAAACGTTTCAAAACATTAATGAGCCTTAAAAAGTGTCACTTTATATGTCAAAATTAGGAAAATAATATTTACCCGTCAACATCCTTTTTTGGTGATACTGCATCAGTTATTAAATTAGAGTTTATTTTATTGTCGGATTCTAAGGGCATCTGTACAATGATACCATGTATGTTTGGATCATTATTCAATTCTTCTAATTTATGCAGTACCTAAAATAATAATTCGATCAGTGACTCAACTACCAAAAAAATTTTCAGTTTGTCTATATTTCAGGTATTCTTCAGGAAAAACCACTGGAGAAATCATAACTTTAGAGGGATATATTATATACTCTTGGAAATTAAATTCATGTTTTACTTTTCCGCCCAGCCCTATCTAATATGCCGAGAAAAGTATTGGTTTACCCCAAAAAAAATTGGAATTTTGGATTTTTTTGTTATTTTTACGTTTTTCAGCAAGACAACACGAAAAAACGGTTTTTAGAAAAAAAATTCTGTGTGTATGTTGTCGTCATCTACCACTTTTCGTAAAAGTCCTCAGAGTGCAACACGTTACCAATTTTATGATTGAATATTGTTCAGGACATCTCACAGATGAACTCTATTGATTATCAGTTTGTTGGCACGATACAGCCTCCGGAGTGTATACAAGTGACCTATTTTATGATTGGTTATTGTTCAGAGTATCTCACAGATGAACTCTATTGATTTTCAGCTCACCAGAGCTAGTACAACGGATACTATGGTACTTAAGTACAACCTTTTTGTCTTTTTGGAGAAATTTCAGTTTGTTAACACGATACAGCCTCCGGAGTGTATACAAGTGACTAATTTTATGATTGGTTATTGTTCAGAATATCTCACAGATGAACCGTATTGATTTTCAGCTGACTAGAGCTAGTATAACGGGTGCTATGGTACTTGAAGTGCCACATTTTTTAAAATTTTTGGAGAAATTTCGGGTTTTTAGCACGATACAGCATCTGGAGTGTATACAAGTGACCAATTTTATAACTGGACATTTTTCAAGGTATCACTGATGAACCCTACTGCTTTTCAGGTGACTAGAGCGAGTACAACTATAAATCCAGATATACTACATTTTTGGAGAAATTTCGACTCGATAACATAGGCCTTCAATTAGCCTCCCCTGTCTCATTTTTGAAATGTGGTGTATCAGATGACAAATATGCACACATTATGAGTTTCCGAAGAATAACTTTTGTTTTACCAGATTCAGACAATTTTTCCTTGCAAACGTCTCTCTTAATAACCCATGATAATACTCCTTATAGAATTTTCATCTCCACTGACAAACTGGAATGTTTTATGTGCAAACAACCCGGCCATACTGCCGAGGCTTGTACTAACCCTTCCAGTAATCCTATCCAAAATCCATCACTGCAAACAAACGATTCACTCCCAATGTCTTCCCCAGTATCAATACTGCATTACACGATCTCTTTAAAAATAAACCGACTGATCTCATTCTCACTCAAACCCAACTGACTGCCTTCCTAGAAAATTCATTTGGCAGCTCAGACCCATTCGATGAAGCTCTTTCCTTTACTACAATATTCAAGGACTTCTAAACGATTTATCTCTCCTACGCTCCAAAACCAAAGAACGATCCCTTAAAAATCGAATCTCGAGAATTCAAAACAAAATAAAACATCAACTTAATGCTGAAGATACATCCGATGATAAAAGCAGCTGTACATCTGAAAATCTAACTGATGATGAGCTAAATAAACATCAGTACCTACACGACCAACAATCAACATAAGTACACACAATTACTCGCAAAGCATTTTTTTTCTCTTTTTAAAAATCATTAACCTAAGCCTCTGCGACCCTACGTTGGCCCCTTTACTAACTTGGCAGGTTGAAGACGATCTGTATGACAGCAATCATATTCCTATAGTCATATCTTCTGATGAACCTCCTAACCAACAAATTTCAAGAAGAAGATATTGGCAACTAAACAGCGCTAATTGAACATTCCTACTGGCACAAAACTGTTCCCTGGTGGAATCCTTCCTGTAAAAGTTCTGTAAGAACAGCAAAAACTGACATTAAAACTGTATCGACAGAACATAACACCCGAGAATTTGATTAAACTCAAGATAGCCAGAGCAAAAACAAAATATATTATAAAGCAGAGTAAAAAATCCCCCTGGAAAACCAATAGTAAAATACCAAATCTCATAAATAATGGAAATATAATAAATAATAACCAAGAAATATTTGAAATTATGTCCAAACATTACGAAGCAAAATTCCGTAGTAAAATTTCCCCGACCCATGCAAAAACAATGTCATCAGGCCCCTCTCCAATCAAACTTGACGTAGATTCCCTCAATATACCCTTCTCTCCACAAGAACTTACTACTGCAAAAAAATGCAGCTGGGCGTGATGACCTGCCCTAAATTTTTTTCAAAAATCTCGATACCTTAGGACAACTAAAACCTCTAGAACTATTTAACCTAATCTGGTCCTCCAAAAAAATTTCCATCCCAATGGCGATTATCCATTATAATACCTATTAAAAAACCTGACAAGCACCTACCTCACTTAAGTCCTATAGACCCATCTCACTAACATGCACTATGTGTAAAATTATGGAAAAAATGATTAACAAGCGACTTATTTGGTATCTAGATAAATACAACATTATATCGAAAGAACATCTGGATTCCGACGAAATCGATCCACTCGAGATAATTTGGTTATGCTTCAAACACACATTGCTACAGCGTTAAACAAAAAACAAGAAATCATACTCGCCTCATTTGATATATAAAGTGCATTCGACAACATAAATAGGCAGACAATACTCAATAAATTAATGCTTTACAATATCAATGGAAACATGTTTAAATTCATTGAAAACTTTTTATCTTTTAGGTTCTTTAGAGTAAGTCTTAACGGTATTTTTTCAACAACGTACACCCAAACAGACGGAGTACCTCAAGGCTCTGTGCTGAGCCCCACCTTATTTAACATTGTAACAAATGACCTCTGCTTCTACTTCACTGCTCCTATTAAACATCCAATGTACGCCGACGCCCTAGTGATTTATTGTCACGGGCAATCAATGATCACTACTTCTTCCCTCATTCAAACTGCAGTAAATACTCTACAAAACAAAATAAGCCAATTGGGATTAAGATTATCCCCGACAAAATTGAAAATCGTCAGATTTAGTAAACATTCATTACCCCCAGTACCCAACATTACAATCAACAACATCCCTCTCCCAGTAGTCAACCATTGCAAAATCCTGGGTGTGGTATTCGATACCCGTCTCTCATGGAAACAACACATCCTCGATATAAAAAAGGAGGGGTGTAGAAGACTAAACCTCATTAAAACGCTTTCTAATTATCACTGGGGCGCTGATGAAAACTCTCTTTTAAAAGTGTACAGAGCACTAATTCGACCGAAGCTTGATTACGGCTGGCACATATACACATCTGCGTCTAAATCACAAATCAATCTACTGAATTATGTGCAAAATACAGCCCTCCGCCTATGCCTTGGAGCGTTCCGCTCCAGCCGTCAGAAAGCCTTCATTGCGAAGCAAATGAACAACCACCTTTGTGGATAAGGCGCCAACAACTACTACTAAATTACGCAGTTTCTGTATCTTCCGTATACAACCTAATAATACCAACCAATCACAACATACCCAATATGTCACCTCCTACAATAAAAATCATACCGATGATTATAGAATCAATTCCTATTAAAGTCCATATCTCACAAACAACTCCTATCTTCAATCCCCCCTTGGACAAAAAACATTCCACAAATCAACACATCCCTTACCAAATTAAAAAAAAACGAAACCCCCAACGCTTTAATTAAAAAATCATTTCTAGAGATAATAGACAGAAATCAACACGACTTGATGTTGTACACTGACGCATCAAAAAATGAGACAGGAGTTATGTCTACAGCGTTATCAAGTGGGCACCTGTGAAACTGCATAATAGACACTTTTATACGATATTATATATTCTGTCTGAACACCATTTTAATTCATTCTTTGTATAACTCTCAGTACATTCTTTATACATTTTTTTGTATCATTTCTGCTCTTTGTTAAAATATATTTTTGTATAGTTAATTTTAGTTCTTTTTAAAAAGACATTTTTCGTAAAGAAAAACAAAACTGGCGCAGTCAGTAGGATCGCGCGAGTTGTGAAAACGTGAATTATACAGTGTACCGATTTCTACGGTTTTCGTATAAACTTTCATGACTTTAACGTTTTGAGCGCGAGTTCTATCTACCCTTTCTGTGGGACCAACAACTAAGAGCAGCCCTCCTGTGGACGTATCGAGAGGAACCAAAGAGTCGGGGAAGAAGATTTTCTAAACGTAAGTGCCGAATTTCCTTTTCTTGCCTTCCTATACCATTCTTTGGAATTAGTGAAGATATAAATTAAGATATTTTTTATTATTATATACATTAAATATATATGAACGATTTGAATAATAGAAACGTTGATAATATTGTAGAAGCTTTTAATAATATTTCATTAAAGGAAAATAATAGTAACGAAATGGCTACACCAAAAATTAATTGGGATCTTTTCAGATCTAAATTAGCAAATATCAAACCATTTAACGGTGATAGTGAATATTTAAACAAATGTATCACTAGATGTAAGAGTTTAATTGAATCCTATAGAAATTTAAATGATGCCGAATTAAATTCACATTTAATAGAATGTATTCAAGAAAAGTTAGAAGGCCGAGCAGCTTTCATGATCGGTAGTAGAGTAGAGGTAAATACTTAGCAAAAATTGAAAACTGCTTTATTACAGTGTTTTGCTGATAGGCGTGATATAGATTGTTTAGTACAAGAATTAATTAGAGCCAAACCTTTTAAAAATGAGCACCTTATCGATTTTGGTAGTAGGCTTCAGTTAATTCGTAGTAGCGTAATTCAGAGAATAAGTAACGACCCAAATATAAATGCTGTTGAGCGAAATTGTCAAATTATTCAATACGATAAAACTGCACTAAATACTTTCATAGCGGGTTGTAACAGAACTCTAAGAAATAATATACATTTAAGAAAACCCACATCCTTAGAAGATGCGATGGCATATGTCGCAGAATTTGAAAATTTCGAAAGACTTTATGGATCATTACATGATAAAAATTTTCGCTAAAATAATTCTAATAATAATAACAATGGTATGCAATATTCACGATTCCAAAATGTTCAAAGGTCAAATTCAGACCGAAATCAAAATCGTAACGATTATCGAAATTTCGTACCAAACAACAGACCAATTAATAATCATCAACCTTCATATAATAATTAGCGATATAATCAACCCAATGTCTCAAATAATGTAGTACATAACAGAGAATATTGGCCCAACCAACCGATACCTGTTCAACCTATCCCACAAAATAATAGATATTTCACGAATCGACAAGTATTTGGTCCAGCAAAAAATGTTTTTAGACCGAATCAAACACCACAAAATCAGTTACCAAAACCAGTACCAATGTCGACAACGTCGCGAAATTTCACAGAAAGAAGTCGAATGCCTGTTAATAATAATAACAATAATAATAGATTTTTCCAAACAAATCCACGTGCTAAACCAAATTTTGTTTCTGAAGAACTATATTTAAATAAATGTGATAATCCAGAATATGATCCTAACCAATTTAATGAATACGAAGAAGTAGAATTTAATTAACCCGATACGAACGATGAAAATCAATTTGAGGAAAATTTTCGGATAACCGGGCCTTCCAACGCAAAAGAGGTAGTTGAAATAAACGTTATTTCCGCTAATCCTTTGCCGTACATAGAAATTAAGAATCCCAAAGCTAGATTATTAATCGATACCGGTAGTTCTAGATCAATAATAAAACCTTCTATTATAGAAAAATACTTTCCAGATACAATTTACCATTCCAATACTGTTTTATCTACGAGTCTTGGAAGTAAAGATATTAGATTTCAAGCACTTGTGCCTGCATTTGCAGAATTAAAATGTAAAAGTTATTTTATTAATTTTGTATTATATGACTTCCACGATTACTTCGATGGAATCATAGGTATTAAAGATCTTTTCAATATGAACTTAAATATAGACCTTGCGAACCAACAATTAGTAGGACCTAATATAAAAATACCATTTAAATATAGACAATCTGATGATATAGAATTTTCTTTTTTCGAAGAATTCGATTACAATATTAAATATTTAAAAGGTACAAGTAAGAAGGCAGCCGATGCACTATCTCGTTTTCCTAATATGAATGCTTTAGAAACTGCATCACTTGACGTTAATTTAGGTGACATTGAAGAAATTGTAAATCAAGAACTCGAAAGAATTAGTTCATATAACGAATCTACAAATCAACTTCCTAATTTAGACAATATTGACCTTACAACTATTTTAGACGAAAACGAAAGAGACGTATCAGACACCATGATTAATTCATCCCCATAGGACGAAGAAGCGAACACCAATAATGATGACATCGAAACAGTACACACTTCTGTGGAAAATCCCATTTTATCAATTTCAATATCTGAAAAACCACTAAATATGTATAAAAATCAATTATATTTTACTAGCAATGAAAATCTTTCTTTCAAAGTAAATAGAGAAAAAATATTCGAAAATATTCGCTTATATGCTACATTACCAGTAGTAGACACTGAATCAAACGTAATAAAATTCATTAAGGAATTTATAAATCCTAACCAAAATTATGCTCTTTATTTCCAAAATGAACCCTTATCACGAATGTTTATAGTAACTGCACAAAAAACATTTTAAATTCAGCTTTTAAATTTATCATGTGTAGGGGAGGTCGGGTACAGTTGTAATAATTTTTACTTATGATTTTTTTTCTGTTACTGTCTATAAAATTAAAAAGAAACATAAATGCCTCCATGTGTGCCAAAGATATAGCTATAGAAATAATTAATATTAATGATGTTGGTCACTTCATTAACAAGAAAAAATATATATAATGTGGTGGGACAGAATGTTACAAACGTACCCGCAGGTGTGACAATTGGAACATGCACGGGGGTCAAATGTAACAAAGTCTGAAACTATTGAAAATAATATTTATTAGTGAAAAAAATTAAGAATACATATTTAGTGAAACATTATGATTCTAAAACTAAACCAATTGGAATCATTTCACATTAAAGCCATATTCTTAATTAAAAAAAGAATATAAAACAAGATAATATTATTTTCATTTAAATTAAATAAAAAATAAACACTAGTCACTCTCATCATCATCATCATCGCAGTTCAAACAATAGAAAAAGTCGGATCGTAGCTTATGAACACATGATTCGTGTGCCCATTGTTTGCACTTATTACACTGAATCCATGTCGCTTTGGGTTTCCCGGTGTAGGGTTTAAAGCAATATAGACAAAATGAATCTTCTGTTTCAGAATCTTCCATTTCAGAATCTTCCGTTTCTTCATCTGTCACACGAGAGGAACCTAGTCTACCATCGATCTTTTTAGACTTCCTAGATAAACTTTTATTATTTGTGCCTTTAAGTTTTTTGGTTTTTGCTTTATCTTCATTTTCCATTACATTTCTTTTTATGGTGTTTGCTTTCTGTTTCCTCTTACTCTGTTCTTCTTCGAGAATCAGCTTTTCTGGCGTATCTGTTAAAATAGCACTATGCTTCTTTCTTCTCTTCGTAATTTGCTTTTTTATGCCACCTGCTGCCTTTGGAAGAGGGCGAATTTGTTCAAGAACCCGAAAGGATTGATTCAGATCTTCTGGGTTATCTGGTCTTCTGCTGGGACCTGGTATAGCTACATTTGCGACACTTCCGTCATTTTCATTGCTTGTAGCCATAGTTTCTACTAAGTTATTTTCTAGTAAATCCCTGTCAGTTACAGATGAAGGCGAAAATTCGGCGTCTCCAAAAATATCCCTGTTAAAGGGCCAAATTCCTGACACCCTGAATCCTCCCATAATATTTGTGGGTGTTGTTGCTTTTGGAAATGCCTCAGCAACTACACCGGGGATATCGTATATAGTCATTGTCTGACCGGGATGCGATTTCATCCAATTGTCCATTGCACCATTGACGTAATGTTTGAAAGGACCGTAAACACCGCGGTCCAACGGCTGTAACTTGTGCGATGTATGTGGGGGGAACGACAATAAAACAACTCCATTAGCTCTACAGAACTCTATAGTTGGCACATATAGGTGGGAATCATGATTGTCCAACAAAAGTAGAACTTTTTTTTCAGGTGTGGGTCTCACATGCTTTACGAAGTGTTTCATGAAATTTAAAACGTATCTTCGTTCATCCAGCCGGAGCCATTCGCCTCACCGATACATCCTGGGGGACCATTGCTTATAAAATGTGCTTGAAATTTTTTGCGACGGAAGATGAAGAGAGGGGGGACAGTGTTTCCGACAGCACTAACAGCTGTGCAAACAGTTACCAAAGTGCCCCGTTCTCCAGAAGTAACTGCACCTACTTGTTTTGTGCCTTTTATGGCAACGATTTTGTTTGGCTTTTGTACGGTGGTGACCCCAGTTTCGTCGACGTTGTAAGTGTCAGCGGCCTCAAATTTATATTTTTCAAGAAGATTTGAGAGATTATCGTAGAATTTGCCGACATTTACTTTGTTAAAGTTAATCGCACGTGCATAGCTGGTTGCCTCTGGAGTTCTTATAGATAAATTAGGGTGTCTATGAATGAAATTTGTAAACCAGTCCTTACCAGCTTGTCCATTTTCTGACCATTTGGGAGGGACCGCCATTTCGTTTTCTTTCGCGAATTGATACACCTGGGAACAAAAATTTAATAAACATTGGTTTTTTAGGCTTTTATTTGAACTACTAACCAATTTACGAATTTCTTTTGGCGTTAGCCCAAAATATATAACTGAAAACATCCGTATATATCTCAAAAACGCTTCTTGCTTCTTCTTGTTCTTCTGATAAAATTCTCGTTCGTGGATTGTAACCCATTTTTGGCATTTCACCATTATTTCGTTTTTTCATATAACGGTTAAGTGTTACGTGGCAAATATCTAAATCTCTTGCTACCTGTCGTTGTGAAAGATTTCCCTCCATTATTAGATTAGCTGCCCTTTCCATTAGTTCATTTGAAGGACTTCTGTTGGTTTTTCTAATTCTTTGGCGTGGCATTGTTCCCTGAAACATGGAATTCATAAACTCAACATAAGGGGTACAAATGTAACACGTTACAATTGTACCGACTAGTGTTGTTACATTTGTACCCGAACGACATTTTGAAATATTTGGCTTAGTTACCAGAACAAGACAAGTCATAACCTCAAATTAGCATTAGGACTTTTTAAAGTCATGTTTGCTCTAAACGTCAACTATAAATTTTTTGCGATAAATGTAAACATGGTATAGGTTATACATAAAAAGGCAAAACACTAAAATTTTACTTACCTGTCTTCAAAACAATCTATTTAACATAACTTTTGACTCGTATTACATGGACCGCTCTAATCAACATGCAAACTACTTCACACTACAACCTATTTGTTGGCCACGTTGCCAAATTTAAAAAATTACGCTAGACGTTTTTCTATCTGTTGTTACATTCGTACCGCGTTACAATTGTACCCAACCTCCCCTACCAAAATTCTCACTGATATTCAATGAGTTGACGAACAACGAGAGAAAGTAGAATATTACCATATAAGTAAATCGGGTCACAGAGGTATAAATGAAGTAAAAGCATCCCTTAGTCGTAGATATTATTGGCCAAAAATGATAGAAGAAATAGAACATTTCATAAATAATTGTAAAACTTGTCTGAAGAATAAGTATGACAGAAATCCCCCAGTTATAAAATTCAATTTAACACCCACAGCTTCGAGACCTTTCGAACATATACATTTAGACGTTTTTTATATATCGAATAAATCGTATTTAACAATCATAGATTCATTTTTAAAATATGGTCAAGCTTATCCGTTAGACAGTATAACAGGAGTATCTGTAGTTGAGAAATTACTTGAATTTATTACCCATCACGGTCTACCTAGCAAAATTACGTCTGACCAGGGTACAGAATTTAAAAATTTCGATCTTCGAGATTTTTGCAAATTACACCACATCCATGTACACTTTACAACATCAAAAAATAGTAATTCAAACTCTCCAGTCGAGAGACTCCATTGAACACTAATCGAGCATTATCGATGCTTACAAGAAGAAAATAAAAATTTGAAATCTGATCAACTAATAGAAAATGCAATTTTCTGTTATAACAATAGTATTCATTCATTTACGAAATATACGCCTTTCGAAATTATTAAAGGTCACATAAACAATCCCGATCCTTTTGATTTAGACGATCATTCAATTATATCAACTTACGTACAAGATCATAAAGAAAATAGTAAAATATTGTATGAAAAGATTAAGCAAAATAATGAATACACAAAAGAAAAGATTATTCAAAAACGAAATGAAAAATGCGAAAATCCCCCAGATTTTGCAAACCAAGAAACATGCTACATAAAAACTAAACAGAGAAATAAAAAACTACCCAAATTTAAAAAGACGAAAGTACTAAGCCAAAAAGGTATCCTCATTAAAACTAATAAAGGCACATACCAAACAAATCTGACTAGAAAACCGAGGTTAGTAGCAAACAAATTGTTACAGAAATCTAACGATGATGAACCCCCTGACATTGATGACAACATACATCATGATTCTGCAGATACAATGCATTGAAGATGATGTATCTACCACTAAAATCGAAAGCCTAATCCTTCCAATCCAATTAGGAAATTCTCGTATTATATACAATAAACATACATTTATACACTATGTAGATTTAGACATTATTTTTAAGCAAGTAAATA
The DNA here is from genome assembly GCA_963921935.1 of Galeruca laticollis. Taxonomy (NCBI): domain Eukaryota; kingdom Metazoa; phylum Arthropoda; class Insecta; order Coleoptera; family Chrysomelidae; genus Galeruca; species Galeruca laticollis. Next base: position 20,273,223 of record OY998177.1, on the reverse strand, counting down.
ACCTAATAAAACATTATTATATCATTAAAGATAATATTAAAATAATTAATAGTAGTAACCCCATATCGTATCATAATTTAGCACAAAGTATTTTGACAAGGACAGAATCTTTAATTAATTCTTTAGAAATAAAACTGAATAATCTATATCCCCATATCAGAAGTAAAAGAGGACTTGTAAATGCCGTAGGAAAATTTGACAAATGGCTTTTTGGCACATTAGATGCAGATGATGAAGAAAGATATAACGAAGCAATTGATTTACTGCAGAAAAACCAGAAAAATATTATTACAGAAGTCAATTTACTTTATACAAAAAACTTATTGAACACTATAATAAATCTATAAATATCTTAAACAATAATCAAGAAATTCTTAAAAATAATTTAGAAAAAATACAAGCTTCATTTTACCATAAAATAGAAACTCTTGAAAGTTATCTAAGTTTTCAGGGAATTATAACACAAATTAATGTAGATTGCCAATCAACGATTACCTTAATAGATAATTTATTAGAAAATGCAATAGTATTATCCAAATTCAACTCTCTTCATAATTCAATAATTTCTAGTACTGATATTTTCGAAATGATTAAGTATTTACATAATATATATAACTCTAATCAAATTCCTAAATTTGAGAATTTATTAACTTATTATCAATTTTGGGCACTCAAGTGTTTATATCAAATTCCAAATTAATTTTCGCAATCCATATACCTACGAATTTTATCATATTTTCCCAGTAATCCAAAATCATAAAACTTCTACCCCTCTATTTCCCTATTTGGCACACAAGAATGAAGATAACCAATTCGAGAAAGAAGAATGCCCTCTTCTAGAAGACACGTATTATTGCCGACAGAATCCTGTATCCTAAGATAATTGTACAACGCAACTACTCCAAGGAGGAGACCTCTCAGATTGCCACATCATTGAAGTAAATCTACAAGAAACAGTCGTCGAACCAGTCACCGAAAACGAAATCTTAATTATACCCGAAAAACCTCAACAAATATTTTCAAAATGTAGAAGTAACAGATATATTCTTGTGACGTCTCCAATTTTAATCAAAATACCAGACTAATAACCAGAAATACGTTAATAAAATTCCAATTAGTAATGGCAAGCCGTTTATATCACCAAAAATTGAGATAGAAACGTTAAGTGGTTCCAGAAATTACCAAATTCCGAACATAACGAAAATAGACTTTGAAGAAATTAGCAGAATTTCGAAACAATTAGAACCAATTTCAGAAGTGGAAGACAATCCGTATAATTACACAAGCATATTAGGAACAGTTATTGGCATTGCAATTGCCTGTGCCTTAGCCTACATTTTCATCAAATATAGAACCCAAATTTTGAAGATTTTCAAGAAGAAACCAAAGGAAAACCCAACAGAAGAAAAGAATATTTCGAAAAGCCACTCCGTGTTTTTCGAAACTTAAGGAGGGAGGAGTTATGTCTACAGCGTTATCAAGTGGGCACCTGTGAAACTGCATAATAGACACTTTTATACGATATTATATATTCTGTCTGAACACCATTTTAATTCATTCTTTGTATAACTCTCAGTACATTCTTTATACATTTTTTTGTATTATTTCTGCTCTTTGTTAAAATATATTTTTGTATAGTTAATTTTAGTTCTTTTTAAAAAGACATTTTTCGTAAAGAAAAACACAGGAGTGGGATGTGCAGTTACAACTTCAGAATCTCCTATATATTCATCCACGATATGCTCAATCTGTAGTGTACATACCGGAGAATTATTTAGTATCCTACAAGCATTCAAGCACATATCCTTATCTCATAAGAACGTATGTATATGCACTGATTCTCTTGCATCAATTAACTCCATTAAACATATTTTCACCGAACATTCTCTTGTACAAAATATACACGACACCTACCAATTAATCACTTCCCAAAACATAACAGTTATCATCATATGGATACCATCCCGTATTGGTATTGAGGGCAATGAACTGGCCGATCAGCTAGCTAAAAACACCACAACACCTATCAACACCGATAACACTATGCAAACGGCAAAATGTCTTAAGCAACTCATCAAACACAAATTCAAAAGCATGTGGCAACAACACTGGGATCCATAAATTCAAGCCTACACAATATCCAGCCTTCAATAAATCACCCATACCTCACCGAACCTTCTAAACCTTCGAGACAAAACTTAGCAGTGATGAGAAGACTACGAATTGGACACACCAAACTTACCCACGGTCACATGATGTCCCGTAGCAACTCTCAATATTGTCAAAAATGTCAATGTAGCATCATAATCAAACACATTCTCACTGAATGTCAAAAATACCTAACAGAAAGACATCAGCTCCACCTTAATGCCAACATAGAAGAATTATTGAGTAACCCTAACGAAGCAATTACAGTACTGCAGTTCCTAAAAAATATACAACTTTACCACAAAATTTAACACAATGTACTATATGCTTATATATTAACATTAGTATGTGCTCTTACTATTAATTAACTGTACCTGTGTGAGTGGCCATTGTAGTCGAGCACGTTAATTAAAGAAGAAAGAATTCGAAACGCAACTCAAACTACTCACAAGAATTTCTGGAATTTACAACTACTAAAGAAGCCGAATTCTTAGATTACGATGACCATGACAACAACATACTTAATATCCCGTTAACTATAGACGAACTCAATTTTTCCTTAGACACAACCAAAAATTCTGCCCCAGGACCTGATAATATTCCATTAATCTTTCTCCAAAAACTCCCTCATATTGCCAAGTCATACCTTCTCCAAATATTCAACCTAATCTGGACAAAAAATATTTTCCCATCCACGTGGTCACAGGCAATCGTCATACCCATACCAAAGGCAAACTACCCAAGAACTAAGTTAACTTCATACCGACCAATATCTCTTACCAACGCACTAAGCAAAATAATGGAAAAAATCATAAACAAAAGACTATTGTGGACATTAGAAGACAGAAACCTTTTAATACAAGAACAAAGCGGTTTCCGTCAAAACAGGTCAACATTAGACAATCTCATTGATTTGGAATCCGAAATCCACGAATCTTTCGCGAATAAACAAGATTGCCTTGCAGTTTTCATCGATATCACAAAAGCCTTCGATACAGCGTGGCGTCATGGCATTATCAAAACTCTTCATTCATGGTGCATCAAAGGAAACATCCTAAAATTCATACAAAATTTTCTTAATAATCGTTTCTTTCGTGTTCGTACCAATAACACAACTTCAACTCTAAAACAACAAACTAACGGGACTCCCCAAGGATCAGTCATTAGTTTAACACTTTTCCTGATCGCGGTCAACGACATATTAAACCATCATTCCAAACTAGTCAAAGGCAGGTTATATGCTGACGATTTGGTAATATTCTCCAAAGGTAAGAACATCGGCTCAATTCAGAAACACATCCAAGAAACATTAAACCAACTTCAAAACTGGTCTAAACTCACGGGACTGCAATTTTCAACAGAGAAGACCAAATGCATATTATTTTCTAGAAAACACAATCCTGTGTCTCCTGAACTCAAACTTAACAACATTTCCCTAAGCTATGTCGATAACATCAGATTTCTTGGAATGATTGTTGACAAAAAACTCAGCTGGAAGAAACACATACTACATATTAAAAAATCATGCCAAAACGGTATAAACCTTATGAAAACACTCTCAAGCAAATCCTGGGGATCTGACTATACCTGTCTAATGCACATATATAAAACACTCATTCGCTCAAAGATAGACTACGGCTCTATAGTATACGCAACAGCTAAAAAAACTACTCTTAACCAACACGAAACCATTCAAAACACAGCACTAAGAATAGCAACAGGAGCATTCTGTTCAAGTCCAATAAAAAGCCTACAGTGCGAAACCGGGGAACCTTCTCTACAACTCCGGAGAAAATACCTTGCCGCTTCATACGCACTATCCATCAGCACAAACCAGCAGAATCCAGTCTACATTAACATACTGACCAAGCACTACAAAACTTTACATTCGGCAAATATCAAAACAGACCCACCATTCTATTCAAGAGCTAGTAAAATTCTCACAGAACTTCAAATCAAACGTCCCCGCTTCCTTTCCAACAAAATTAAAACTCCCCCTCCATGGTCGATCAATATCCCTCCCAGCGACACTTCACTGTGCAAATTTAACAAATTAGAAACCCCCCATACCCTAATTAGGAAAACATTTGCCTCCATACTTGACAAATATCCACAATTTCACCTCGCATATACAGACGCATCCAAAACCTCTGATGGCGTAGGCGCGGCAGTGATCATACAAAACAGTACACTACAATTCAAGTTACCCGAAATAAGCAGCGTCTGCACTGGAGAACTATACGCCATTCTTCAAGCACTTACTCTCATAAAAACAAAAAATACTTCAAGATCCCTCATAATAACAGACTCTCTTAACTCAATCCATATTATCAATCAACTTTATCCCACACATCCAATAGCCCTCCAAATTAAAGTCGAATTATCGCAGTTGCAACATTCCAATAACTTTGTGGAAATACTTTGGGTTCCTTCTCATACTGGCCTTCAAGGAAACGAAGAAGCCGACCGCAAATCACGACAAGCAGCAATTAGTGAAACCGTGAGTGAAGTGCAAACGGTAGTGTATAACGACATAAAACCGCTACTTAAATCAAAAGTGCTAAAATTGTGGCAAATCGAGTGGCAATCGTCCCAATCGAAACTACGCGACGTGAAACCGGAAGTGAAACCTCGAGCGCAGCCAATAAACAAAAGATCGCTTCAAGTTAAACTGACTAGGTTACGAATAGGCCACACCAAACTTACTTATAGTTACTTAATTACTAAAAGTGAACCCCCAAAATGTGAATTATACAAGATCCAGCTTACTGTCAAACATTTAATAACCGATTGCCCAAAATTCCAACAAACAAGATAACAACCTCAGCAACAATTTAGACCAAGTTCTTGGCGAAAACTGTAATACACAGAACCTTTTTAAATATCTAAGTGACATCAACATATTAACTAAACTATAAACAACCTATATTTGTGTCGCTAATTACCCCAGTAGTAGATGCGACTTGCTTGTAAATAAAAAAAAAGAATTCGAAATCACACATGATACTGATATGTCGGCTGAATCTCCGGAATTAAATGAATAACAAGTCAGGTTTCGTTTATCTGGCAAAAGTGCTTATAACATCGGATGTACTCCATCAAATTGTTCAGCCATTATTATGACAAATAGTTGATAAAAAAGAGGAGGAGTACTTTTAAAAGTGTCATCCATAAACCAATGTTTGGAGCGCTTTAAGATGTTTAAATTTTCCTTTCTACCATATATGATAATTTTTTTTTCATCGCTAAGTCCACTTGCAAAGAGCATGAAATCTTCTTTTATTCTAGATCTAGACATCTCATACTCCTCTGGAATTATCAAGCTTCTCACATCAACACGGTTTGGACGCAGTTTGGACTTTGATCCTTTGTCTCTTCACACATTTTTTAAGTGCTACTATATATCCGTGTATATAATTTTTGTACTATATTGGGAATAATTCCCTTGTGTTAAATCGCCACAACATTCGATTGTCACTTGAACAGTACCTTCCATTGTATTTTGGGCACGATTTTTAATTTTTGTGATCACAGAATCCTCTTCTATTTGGGCCGCAAATGGATCATGAAAATTAATTGTTCTCACTACTTCACCGCCACTCACATGAATCCTTGCTTTACACTGTAAATGTGTATGCTCGCAACGCCAAAGTTCCTTTTCCCCATTGCTACCAAAACGGTCAAACACATATAGGTACCCTTCGTGGACAAATTTCTTCACTCCTCTCTCACTTTTAACTGAAACTTCCATAATAATGTAATTATGATACACTACAAATGGCTAGATATCGTCAAGACGGATACAATTTTGGAATGAGAAATAAATGCTTGTTTTGACACTTTATAGTTTTAGCATATGAATTTTATTGTCTTTGTTCTCCTCTTTCTTCAAATGCACATGGATAAGAATGTTTTATTGCTCTGAACTTTTATAAATTTTCAATTTGCTACTCTGATTTTTCTGAACCTACCTTATTTACAAGAGAATACATATAAGTTGATTATTTAAAATTATCGGAGGATCATCATTTATTTAATTTCATAAAGTTTTGTATAAGAAATACTTGTAATAACTCTAAGCATGTGATTGTGCATTATGCATAGAAATGTTGTTTGTCTCAAAATATTTTTGTTTACAGTATTTTACAAAATAGATTTTTGACTACCTGTTAGTCTTATCACCGGATATTCTGTTTTCGAGGGTTGTCGGATCTATGAAGAAGTTACTACTCATTTTTTTTTTCACAAGAGGATGTAGAAATATTTCCATCAGTAGGACAGATCACTTGGTTGTGTGAAAAAATAAAGGGATTTTGTTGAGTTTGTGAAATATTTGAATCAGTTTGTCAATAAAATAAACTATTAGTTACTGCGCCGAATTGTCGTCGCGCCGAATTGGTCTGCGCCGTGTTGTTGTACTAGACCCAATGCATTGATGTTTCTGCTTCTAGTGTAGTGAATCACTAAAGAATTAATTTTAGGCATTATAGAAATTGAAACATGAAGGTCATAAGACGATTAATATTTTAAATTAAAAGTTATTGCAAGCATATTGTAAACAGCGCACGATAACAAGTATATACAAACCAAATCATAGTTTATGCAAACACAGCGTTCAGCCATGGAATTCACCTTGACTGAAATCACGTCACCTTGATCTTTATAGAATATAAGCCGTTGACCAGCTGATTGTGCAGGTATAGTGATATATACAGTAATATAGTAATGTAGTAGTAAAAATGGTAGACGTAGGTTAGTATTGCTCGTTATGTAGAATTTAAAACCCGAATAATTTTTATAGTTATGTGTTAGCAAGTGTAACGTATTCCACTCTATGTAAGTACCAGTTTTAGTCATAATAAACCAACCAATGATTTTGTATGAAGACATTTTATTGATTCCGTTCCTGCTACGAGGCTCAATGGTAGTGACACGAACCTATTCTTGTGGTGAATTGATGTCAGCATTTCAGGGCACATTCACCACATCATATGGCGATCCTGCCTGCTAAAAACAGGCTAAAAAACAGGCTAAAAAACAGGCTAAAAAACAGGCTGATGGTTCCTGATGAAGATGTTACTCTAAGAAAGTAATTGTGCGTAATTTTGTATTTGGTAGTTTTTGACATTGGTTCTACAATTGAATTGCGGTAACTGGCTAACGAAAATGGGAGGAAAAGCGACTAAACAAGAAGTCCAGGACAACGGAGCAGTCAACAACAATTTTATAGTTCAGGATGAATACTTGACGCAATTGACAATAGTGATTTACATTATAACTATCGTTTTGATTCTGAGATCAGTATGGTCCGTTTGGAAGACCCATAGGAGACAGTTGAAGAGGGACATCACAAGAAGCTTGAAGACATTAGTTTAAACTTTAAGTGTGTGAGAAAACTGTAAGTACTCATGTGTTTAGATCCCGAATAATTTTTTTATGTGTATGTATGTATATTGATATGTCTGTATTTCTATATGTCTTTCAATATTTTTCGTAAATCGTAAATAAATATATATATATATATATATATATATATATATATATATATATATATTTGAGATTTACATATAGGTATGTATGTCTTTGATTAGATTTTCTGTTTTATGAAATTATTTTAAAACGAGCCGAGAAACTAAACTTATTTAATGACAGTTACGTGGGAAGAATTTGACGGAAAATTAAGAGAAATTGTTGAAGAGATAATAAAACAAGGCAAAAGAATCTTAAAAAAAGAGGTTCCCAAGAATACCGAAATACATAGGGACATAATTAATAATTTAGTAGGTCTTTATATTAGTTTCATAAAATTAATCAGTGAAAATTGAAGTAATTTAAACGTAGCACAACAAGAAACATGCAAACTATATTTTGACACGATCCAAGACAAGGTATCTAGAACGTTCGTAGCGTTAAATTATCAAATTAAATTATCAGATTCAATTTTACAAGAGATAAAAGTTGATGTATTAGAAAAAATAAGCAATAAGGTGAAAATGGCGTTAAGTACGAGTGAATTTTTCAATCCAGCTAGTAGAATTTTACAGACAGAATTCAGCGGAGAAGTAAGCAAATTGCAATCATTTTTGGACGCATTTTGGAGCTACTACAACTAAATATAACGGGAAATGAAAGAAATGCAGTATCAATCATCAAAACAAGACTGACGGGAAAAGCAAGTAGTCTAATAATAACCGAGTCTTCAGTGGATGAAATAAGTAGAAAGCTAAGAAATGGAATTAGAGGAGATAATCCCAGTCTTCTATTAGCAAGACTAGGTAAGCTTAAGCGAGAAGGAAAAGACGTCAACAGTTATGCCACAGAAGTAGACAAATTAACGGAAAAGCTACAGGTGGCCTATATATTTGAAGGAATGCCTGAGAATTTAGCTCAAAAATATAAAGGCGATAACGACGAATGTCACATCTGAAACAACAAAAACGATAATCGCAGCCGGAAATTTCCAGTCTACACAAGAGGTAATAACGAAATTGGTTTCCAAAGATAACATAACGAGTGAGCAAATATTATACTACAATGGAAATCGAAGCTTTGGTAGACAAAACGAATCCAACAACAGGAGTTATAGTCAGAGAAATTATGGCAGAAATATTGGCAATAATCATCAAGGACGATATTACAGGAATAACTTCAACCGATACAACAATCATAATAGCAGTACTAGAAACAACTACGTATCCAGAGACAATAGGTACAATAACTATAAAAGACAACACAACATGCCAAAAGGGCAGAAGGCGATTGCAAATCATAACCATTATAACAACGTTAGAATGTGCGTGTTGTAACAAATGAGGACGTAAACGAAAACCAGCAATTGGGGTTTTGAGTAATACAACAAATGATGAATCCACAATTTTAGATAATCATTCAGTTTATACTTTTGACTTATCACTTTCAAATTTTATAGAGATTCAAACTAGTATGTCAGACAACACTTGTAATTTCATTTTAGATACAGTAGCCAACATTCCTTTAATTAGATTATCACAAAATTTTCCACATCATTTAATTCAGACAAATAAAAAATCAAATATTAAAGGTATAACACAAGTATTAGTTACAACTTTAGGCGAAATAAACATAACTCTTTACATTAAAAATCCAGCTTTTAATCACAATTTTCAAGTAGCTGAAGAGAATTTTCTTATACCCACAAATGAAATAATAGGTAGATATTTTATTAGTAAATATAATTGTATAATAGACTAAGTGCAATGGGAATTGCATATAAATAGTAAAAGTAAAAATTCAGTATCTGCTCAGATTTTTGAAAATCCAAAATACGATACATTAGCTATACCACCTAGATGTGAAGTATACAGGTTGGTAGAAAATTTCAAAAAATTGAAGAAATAAAAAGTGGTAGAACATCAAGAGTATTTTTAGCTAGAGCAATCATATCATGTGAAAATCCTTATGTTAGAATTTGAAACACAAATTACGAGAATATTGAAATAAAAACGAGAAACATCAAAATCTTGGATTTAGAATTGTTCAATGTATACACGATAAAGAGCGAAAGTAAGAATCGAATGAAAGAGTTGAGAAAAGCGTTAGACTTAGAAGTACCGGAATATGTAAGAAATGATTTAACGAATTTACGAGATGTGAGAATTACTCAGATGTATTCGCTTTAAAAATGACATTTTAACTCATAATAACTTTTACGAACAAAAGCTATTGGTAAAAGACAATACTCCAATATATATAAAAATCCCAATGGCACAGGACCAATTGGACAGACTTATTTCAGTAACATTTTTGCATAAAATCCAAAATAAAAAATGAGCTACAAAAATAATAGAATGTTTTGAGATGTACAAAGAACCAAAGTAACATTTTGCAATCAAATCAAAAACCAAAAAAAAAAAAATCTGGTAAATTTGCGAATGTTCTTAAATAAATGTTTTAATGTACGATTTAGAGAAAAATGCTAAGTACAAAAGTTGTAGAAAGTGTTAGGGTCTATGAAAAAGCTCAGTAACTTTTTTGCGTCAGATGAAAAACAAAGGGAATACGATTTTTTTTCAACTTTGACAGGCCGCAATTTTGTTTTTAATGGTCCGATTTGGCTCATTAACAAACTCGTCAAAGATTTTGGCCTAACCGACTTTTGTAGCGAGTTTGGATTCGATCCGCCAAAAATACGCCCTCTATCGTGCTTACAAATTCGGAACACCAAAACGAAAAACTGCATTGAAGTTTTTCCGAAGTCGCGTTATGCTACTCTCTACAATAGCGAGCCCTATTTCATTCTGAAATAAGCCTAAAAACTATCGCACCCCACATTAACAAACGCCTGAATTAAATAGTCAAGTAGATAAACTCTTAAGGCAAAGTGTAGTAGAACCATCAATTTCAGATTATAATAGCCCAGTATTATTAGTTCTCAATGCATGGAGACTTTGCATTGATTTCAGACAATTAAACAAGAAAATTGTCATGGATAAATTTCCTTTACCTCGTATCGATTCAATCTTAGATCAATTAGGCAGATCTAAATGGTTTTCAGTTTAGACCTTATGTCAGGTTTTCTTCAAATTCCTTTGGAGCAATCTTTTAGAAAACTCACTTCCTTTAGTACAGAAAAAGGTTCATTTTAGTTTACGAGACTACCCTTCGGACTGAACGTTAGTCCAAACAGTTTTGCAAGAATGATGTCCAAAGCATTTTCAGGTTTAACACCAGAAAAAACATTTCTTTATATGGATGACATAGTAGTAATAGGAATATCAGAAAAGCATCGTCTAGATAATCTCAGGAATGTTTTCGACGCTTGTCACAAATACAATTTGAAATTAAACTCTCAAAAATTCCGATTCTTCAGGCGAGAAGTAACTTATTTAGGTCACAATTTGTCAAGTGAAGGTGTCTCCCCAGATAAAGCAAAGTATTCAGTAATAGAGCAGTACCCAAGACCGAAAAATGCGAGTGAGGCAAAAAGATTTGTTGCATTCTGTAACTATTACAGACGTTTCATTCCGAATTTTGCAGAATTGTTACCCCTTAATAAATTATCCAGGAAAAATGTGAAATTTAATTGGTCTTCGGAGTGTGAAAATTCATTTCAGATTTTGAAAAAAGCATGAATATCACCGCTCATATTAAAGTATCCAGATTTTAACAAACAATTTATCTTAACCACTGACGCATCCAATAAGGCTTGTTCAGCGATATTGAGTCAAAATTACGTAGGTATTGACCTACTTATAGCATTTGCTTCACGCGGATTTAAAAAAAGGCGAGATTAACAAACCCACCATTTTAAAAGAATTACTAGCAATACATTGAGGAATTAACCATTTTGAATGTTATTTGTATGGAACTCAAAAGTTTATAGTTAAGACAGACCACAAACCATTGACACATCTATTTTCAATGAAAGACCCAACTTCAAAATTGACACGAATCAGATTAGATTTAGAAGAATACAACTTCGAAGTACAATACGTGAAAGGAAAAGAAAACTACGCAGACAGTATGTCAAGAATTTCTATAGAAGAGCTTATGAATTTATATATAAATAACTCTCACATATTAGCCATCACAGACACAAACTAGAAAGGAGCAAACATAAGCTGAAAAAGATCTTGTACAGGAAAAAGAGGCAGATGAAATTCCATTAGAAAACCCTTCAGTAATAAAAGTATTGAATAATTTAGAAGCGCATTAATTGCGTATCCCATATTTTGAAAATAACCGTGTTTCACTGAGGATGAACGCACGGATCAGAAACAGGATAAGATTTAGCGAACTATTACCGGCAGAGAAACACAACTTAGGCCGAGCGTTGGAGAAACTTGAGAAGTTGTCGATAAAGAATGGAATAAAGAGAATGAAAATTTATGAAAATGATTATTTTTTTACAAAGTGCACAATAAAAGAATTTATAGCAAAAGGTAAAAGAGTATTGAAAAATATACAAATAATTATATGTAGCGTCCCAAAAGTAGTGGAACAGCGAGAAGAAATAATGAAGATCCTAGAAAGATATCACAATGATCCAATTTTTGGAGGACATTCAGGAAATAACAGACTTTTAAAGAAAATAAGAGCGAGTTTTAGATGGAAAAACATAGAGAGAGAGATGTAAGAGCATACGTTAAAAAATGCCACGAGTGTCAAATAAATGAATTTACCACACCACACTAGATTCCCAGAGAAAAAGATAGTCCCGATAATTTTACTCTCTGATAGTTGTTACGCAATTTCAGTCCAAACCATTATCAGAATTAATATAAATTCTAAGTAGCAATTATATTCTGAATAGTTCGAAAATTTTGAACTATTCGGTTCTGTTCAGGTATCGGCGTTAATTTCTTTGTTTGATTTACCTTTTCGATAAATAATCTGTGGACTGTATTATATGACTTTATTTTTACATCAAACTTAATCACTACCGATACTACTATACAGTGAATTTAGCCTTTTTAAATTTTAATAATATTGTTAACTTAATTATAAAGTCTAGAGTCCCCTCACTCTTATTCTCTTCGACTGCGACTGTATTCTTATTCTTACCCCTCGGGTCCCTGTCACATGCACATCAAATAATTACGACGTTGCCACTTTTATTATTTACTACAGAAGCCTTTGAGTCTTAACATACCCGCGGCCTTGAAAGCACCAGCTTTTAACGAAATATTTAATGTTCATTAAGAGAAGAACACACACGACTAATTGTCCAGCGGCAATGGGCAAATTTTGGAGAAGTCTCTTTTAATAGTTCCATTGTTGGTGAGAATCTCAGCAACTCTCGAGATATTATCACTTCCGCGAATTAATTTGATTACACGTCCTAATCTCCAGTTCAAAGGTGGTAGCTTGTCGTCTTTTACCAGCACTAATATGCCTTCTTCCAGCATTCCATTGCTTGTCTTCCATTTGGTTCGCTGCTGAAGGTCAGAGATATACTCCTTATACCATCTTCTCCAGAAGTGTTGTCGGGCATTTTCAATCTTCTGGTATCTGGATAATCTGCTCTCCTTTTCTAAACTCATATCTGGCTCAAGAATTGAAGTTAGTGGACGACCAATGATGAAGTGAGCTGGAGTTAGGGGAGAAGGATCTAAGGGGTCGGTAGATAGTGGAGAAAGAGGACGGGAATTTAATATGGCCTCTACCTGGCAAAGTAGAGTTGTGAATTCATCAGCTGTAAAGTTAGAATTACCAGACACACGTTTTAAATGACACTTCATTGCCTTAACCCCTGCCTCCCACAATCCACCAAAATGTGGAGCTTGGACAGGATTAAAATTCCAGCGTATGCCTTGGTTGTTCACAAAATCACTTATTGAAATTTTATTTTTATTTAGGAAATCATATAATTCCTTTAAATTTCTGTTTGCCCCAATGAAATTAGTACCGTGGTCTGAATAAATTTGACATGGTTTCCCTCGCCGACTAATAAAGCGTTTCAGAGCCAAAAGAAAATCTTCAGTTGAAAGACTATTTACAAACTCTAGATGAATGGCCTTTGTGGCAAAACATATGAATAGACAAACGTAACCCTTTATGAGTTTCGAGCCACGTCCCTTTTTATTGAGGACAAGAAAAGGTCCAGCATAATCTATACCTGTAATTTGGAATGAAAAACCTGATAGGAATCTATCACTAGGCAAATTACCCATCATAGGTTGAACCGGTTTAGGTTTCAATTTATAGCATCGTACACATTTATGAGCAACAGATCTAGCTAGATTGCGAGCTGCAATGGGCCAATATGTTTCTCTTATACTATATAACAGTTGTAGTGGTCCAGCATGCAGTAAGTTTTTATGTTCTTGTTCGAAAAGAAGTTTGGTGAAATAATGTTTTGAAGACAAGATCATTGGATGTTTTTTATTAAAGTGAAAATTTGAATTTTGCAAACGACCACCAACTCTAATTATGCCATCAGTGTCCATGAACGGATTTAAAGATAAAAGTTTACTCTTTTTGTCAATTTCATTTCCAACCTTCAGATCATTGTACTCCTTGGTAAACGAAGATATTTGGGATATTTTTACAAGTAACTTCAATGAATAATCTAATTCAGTAGCTGTTAAAACACCAAATGTTCGGTTTTCTTTAGCACTTAAACAATTTTTTATGAATCTCAAGATATACGCCATACATCGTTTTAATCGATTTAAACTAGAAAACCTTTCGAAGGGAAATTTACTTTCAGACACAGCAACCAAAGTCGTTTTTATTTCTGGAAGAGGGACAGACACCTTATTATCTTTCGGCCAAAATTCTGGACTCTCTCTGAGCCAACATGGACCGTGCCACCATATGTTTGAATTATTTAAACTACTAGGATAGGAGCCTCTTGATAAAATATCTGCAGGATTTTCTAAACTTGGAACATAACGCCATGACCTTATATCAGTTAAATCCTGTATTTCAGCAATTCTATTGCGTACAAATGGTTTTAATAAATGGACTGAAGTTTTAATCCAGCCAAGAACTATTGTCGAGTCAGACCAAAATGTTACAGAATTTAAATTAAGCCTCAGAGAAGTAGTAACTTTATTAACAATTTTGGCTAAAAGATGGGCTGCACATAGTTCTAACCGAGGAATTGTTAGTGATTTAATTGGCGCAACCTTAGCCTTAGAAATAAGTAAATGACAGAATATTTCTCCATGGCAATTTTCTGATCTGACATACACAGCTGCGCCATATGCTACCTCAGAAGCATCTGAAAACGCATGTAAATCTATTTGTGTAGGATTATCGCAAATTACATGTCGGTCAATTTTTAAATGGTTCAGAGAAGGAAGTTCTTGTATAAAATTATTCCATTTAATTTGCAGATCATAGGAAATAGGACTGTCCCAAGATAAATTTTCTTTCCAAAGTTGTTGTAGCATTACTTTGGCAATTATAATGCAAGGACCAAGTAAACCCATTGGATCGAATATTCTGGATATGCATGAAAGCATTACTCTTTTTGTTAAGTGTTCACCTTTTAGTTCAACGTCAATGTGAAATATTAATTTGTCCGTTTTACTCATCCAAGATATGCCTAGAGTTTTTGCAACATCATCTTCGCCGATAACTAGACCTTCCGAAGCTTCAGCAAGTTTACATTCTTTTAAATCATTTAATATGCCCGGAAAGTTTGATCTCCACTTTCGAAGTGGAAAGCAACCTGAGCGAAGAACCTCGCATAATCTAAGGCAACTTTCTTTTGCTAGGTGAATATCATCAAAACCTGTCAAAAGGTCATCGACATAAAAGTCGTGAAGAATTATATTTGAAATCATAGGTAATTTGTTATTACAAAGGTTGCCTAACTCAACTAGGCACCTAATAGCTAAAAATGGTGCACTTGTGGTTCCGTACGTCACTGTGGAAAGTTCAAAGACACTTAGTTCTTTATTTTCGTTTTCTCGCCAAAGAATTCTTTGCATTTTATGCTGATCTTTTAACACTAAAACCTGACGGTACATTTTTTCAATGTCCGCGGTAACAACATATTTATATTGTCTGAAGCGTAATAATATTGAGACTAAATCGTCTTGAATGACTGGTCCCTTTAACTGGAGTTCGTTAAACGAAACTCCACTTGTAGTTCGAGCCGAGGCGTCAAAAACTGTTCTTAACTTTGTTGTCGCACTATGCATACGTAGGACCCCATGGTGCGGTAGATAATAGGCACCCTCATGATTTACTTTAGCTACATTACCTATATTTTGCATATGGCTGAGATTTTCATATTCCAAGATAAATTCTTTATACATTTTGGAAAATTGATAATGTTTTGAAAATTTTTGCTCTAATGATTTGAATCTCTTTTTGGCTAGATCTAACGATTCACCTAATATTTCCGGACTTTGTTTTAACGGAATCGATACAACAAAACGACCTTCTTGGGTTCTTGTGGTTGTATCTTTAAAATGAGATTCACAGTCAGTTTCCTCTTTGGACCAAGGACTGGCAGTTTTAACACTTTCTATTTCAAAAAATTTCAATAACTGATCTTGGATAGATGAATCAGATTCATTTTTAACAAAATTACAAACTGTATTATTAGAATTTTGAATGCCTTGTACTTTACCTGAAACCAACCACCCAAGCTGAGTTTCCTGTAAAACAGGACCATTCTCAGTTAACTTTAATTGTTTTGGACATAAAACATTCCAAAATATGTCAGCACCTATCAACATCTCCACTGGCCTGGGCTTATGAAAATTTTTATCGGCCAATATTAGATCTTTAGGTATCAATAAACTTTGCTTATCAATGGAAAATGTAGGCAAGTTTCCAGTTATCTCTGGTAGTATAAAACAAGACAAATCAGTTATAAAATTGTTGTGTTGAGATTTTAACTTCAAACAACATTTAGAGTTAACATTAGAGACGGTACTATTTAAACTGGAAACAGCAAAATGGACTGGTTGCTTTGAAATATTTAGTTTTGAATGAAGAGACTCAGTAACAAAAGAAGACATAGAACCTGAATCTAAAATAGCTCGAACTGGTACATAAAAACCATTACTGTCTAAAACATCTACTATTGCTGTAGATAATAAAATTTGTGAATATTCTGATTTAGTGGTTAAAGAAACATTTTCTTCATTTATGTTTTGATCAGCTTGATTTTTATTTTCTATATGTAGAAGAGTATTGTGTTTACCTTGACATGTTTTACATGAAGCATACAATCTGCATTGGTTAGTTTTGTGACCACTTCGGAGGCAATTTAAACATAATTTTAACCTTTTGGCTTGTTCAGTGCGATTTAACACGGACATTGATTTAAATTTGTCACACAGAAAAACTCTATGTTCACCACTGCATATGGCACACTTAAAATTTTGGGAAAATGTTTTGTTTTGTTGTGAATTATTCCCAGAATCGGCAGAAAGTAAGCCCCTAGTTTTTCCCGATTTTTGACCCTGCTCAAGTTTGTTTAATTCTAACCGCTCTAGCAAGTCTGCTCTACTTCTTAAAAATTCATACATATCCTCAAGAGAAGGCAAATCCTTTTTGGACTTGAATTCCTCCCATTTACTGACAGACGCATCGTCCAAACTTTTGGCCATTAAATGTAAAATTAACATATCCCACTGACTCGTTGGTAGTTCAAGACTATTAAGAGCCCTCAAGTGTTTGGAGACTGTATCTGACATATTTCTTATTTTAAAAGATGAGGCTTTAACAATTTTTTCTAAATTGAATAATGCATCTAAGTGATTATGTATTAATACCTTTTTATTGTCATATCGTTTGCATAACAAACCCCATGCAACGATATACGTTCCTGCGGAAATTTCAAGAGATTGAATAACCTGACGCGCGCTACCCTCTAGACTAGCTCTCAAATAATGAAATTTATTTATATCGTCGATGTCAGGGTTGTCATTTATTAATGCGTTAAACGTGTCTCGAAACTCAAGCCAGGTATTTGAAGACCCACTAAATGTAGGTAATTTTATGTCTGGCAATTTTACTGCGGGAGAGCTGCAACCGTTTTTGCTTGAAATAATCGAAATTTGATCGGAATTATGATCATTATTGTTATTAATGGGTGGCTTTAGTTGATTTAATAAGTATTTTGCTGAAGAGAACGAATCATAAAAATTTTGTAAAAACTGTTCGCGTTGAGCTAATTGTTCAGTAAACTTGGCTTCGTCGTCTAAAATTTCCATTTCAATTTGGCTCTGAACACTATCAAACTCATTACTTATGTCACTAATACTATTTATTCTTTCTTCAAGCTCGATAATATTTTGTTCAGAAATATTTTCTTTATTCTCAAAACTTTCTTTTAATTTTGAAACTTTATTACTAAAAATAGAAATTTTTCCTTTTAGAACACCCCGTTTCTTAATTAAAGTTTTAAATGAATCGTCAGTCATGATTAATTTGTAAACTTATAATCTTAAATTAATTTCCTATCAGTGCGAAATTGAATAATTGTTGGCAACAGTGTAGCTTCAAACAAACGACCCTAGAGATATTTAACAGCTGCACTCAGAATGTTAAGAACCCAACAGATAAATATTAGGGTTCGTAAAACGTAAATGAAATATGATATGGCGATAGCAATTTGTGAACCACTTATCAACTCAAGACCACGCCCGTATACATATCCAAATAATAATTATCTAAATTAACATGAGGCTGAATTAAACTCTACTCTCCAAATAAAGGCAATATTTTTAATTTTAATGGGAATTATTAAAAAAAAGGAACAAACTCACTGTGTATGTAACGTCCGTCGGCTTACCGGCGAAATTCAGATTTGCTGGATACTGGATTAAATCATCCCACTCATGCGGTTCGAAGACCAAATGTTCAGGTATCGGCGTTAATTTCTTTGTTTGATTTACCTTTTCGATAAATAATCTGTGGACTGTATTATATGACTTTATTTTTACATCAAACTTAATCACTACCGATACTACTATACAGTGAATTTAGCCTTTTTAAATTTTAATAATATTGTTAACTTAATTATAAAGTCTAGAGTCCCCTCACTCTTATTCTCTTCGACTGCGACTGTATTCTTATTCTTACCCCTCGGGTCCCTGTCACATGCACATCAAATAATTACGACGTTGCCACTTTTATTATTTACTACAGAAGCCTTTGAGTCTTAACAGGTTCCTCTTCTAAACACTTCAATATACATTCTTTTGATGGTTTAGATAATTTTATCTACATTTATGTTCAAATATGAACCTATTCTGATTCCAAATGTTCTTAGACATTTTCTAACTGGCATTCGACTGATTTACAGAATCCCAAATGATTTACAAAGTTTCAAGAAGTATTTTGCTATCATTTTCAAATTGATTTTTGGTGTCATGAAATGAAAGAAGCTGAAAATAATGAAAATAACAATTCCTTTGACTAAAGATAAAAAGATGAAATGCAAGCTGTTTTTCTATTAAAGATAATAAAGTTTGGGTAATATATTTTGCGAAATTTAGTAAGTAATGTTATGAAACTTAATTTCAGTTGCCAAATTTATAAATGAGTTTATTGATTAGAAACTTATCAAATATTTATCCATTTTTTATTAAAAGGTCAACTGACAGAAAAACAATTATTTATGGAGATAAGTACCTATTTCTGCTCTTTCATTCTGATATTACAATAAAATAATTTATGACAAAATGATTGTTTTATATAATAATTGACAAATGTAATGGGTAACTTAGTGTACAGAGTTTGGATTTTGAAACAAGATTCATCTTGTTTGATTCTTCAGTGCTGGATTTTAATTGACAGTAGAATTTCTATTAAAATACAACACATATCTTGTAAAATAATCAGTGGTCCATTATGTAGATCTAAGAAATGTCGAACACTAACAGGAGAAAGTCAGAAAATTGTAATACACTTACTTCCAATTCAGTAATAGTTCTTGGTAATTTAATATGTTGGGCTTTGATACCAATGTTAGCAGCTGTCTCTATTTTCATGCGAATGTAGACGTTAGAGTCTTCTCTATCTCCTACTTGAACTATTGCCAAACCTGGTTGGAAATTTGGCAAACTGTTTTTGATCTCAGTAACTACATTTTTTAGTTGTTGGGTAATATCTCTATAACAAACAGAACGAATTTTAACATAGTGTTTTTGACTCACTAGTGGACATCCTGCTCTTAAATTATGAAAAATATGCCACAAATTTTGATTCATGGTCTGTTTTCTTTGAATAATCCAATTTATAGTCACTTTGAGTAATTGGCTTTTATCTACATATAAAAAACAGGGCTTTGAATGAACTCGGTAGTACGTACTACACCCGATAAAAAAATCTTAATGTTTCCTATTTTTTCGCTAAAAGTACTGACTACAACTATAATTATTAAAACATTAATGAAATAACTATTCAAGCCTTCCTAGGAGATGTAATTTTAAGATTTTTATTTTATATAAGTAGTAAGTACAGAAAGAAATATACAACTAAAATTTCGGTATTTAGAAAACATCTTCACTTACTTACCTGGATATTTGGGTCCCAGAGATAATTTTTGCTTTTTCTACTGATGATGACATTTTAGTTGCAGCTCTAGAAAAATATAGAAATACTTGCTTTCGGCTTATAATATTACTTAATCTAAGTTCAAAAGCTATCATTTTTTGATAACATTTATGGAACCTCTTATGAATTTTGCGCCGCAAAGGCGTAGACGAAAAATATTTTTATGAAACTTTTTAAGTACAGGGTTTTACTTAATAGTTGTATGTACCTAATATCAGATCATATTCGAATAAATATCGGATTAATTCTGTAGAAATAGGGACTTTAATGAAATAAACTATTATAGAATGCATCTTCAGAAAAGCGAGATTTCATAACAGAAACATTATAACGGTCGCAGTACAGGCACCGGCATAAATGTCGACCAACAAGCTGAAAAAAGAAGAATTAGACTACGAGTAGGAAATCAATGCAGAAAACATAAAATATATAGATAGCCGGAAAGCAAAATGAAGAAAAAGTCAATTAAAAATTCATCAACATAATTTTGAAACACTATTGCCCTTTAACTATCTAGGAATCAAGTTAACCCAAACAGCTGCAGACGGAATAAAGAAAAAAGATATGGCTAGAAAAACATATAAAAAAAGCAAGTAAAAAATATGAAATTAATCACAAATTCAATGGAAACTACAGTAATTAACAGAAGGAAACAGCAATAACTTAAAAGAATTAATACGAAGACATGTTAACACAGCAAAGGGAAATGAGAGCAAAGGAAAATGCAGAAACAAGATATAGTAAGGTGATTAAAAGCACAAATATTCAACTCGGCCAAATATTCGGCGGACATCCCCAGGACAAGACAAAAGCAGTGTTCTTCAGGAAAAACAGGAAGAGACCAGAAGACAACGCGGACCCTTAACAATAAGTCAGCTGGACCACCAAAGCGAAGTAACTGGGAGTTATCTTGCGTGGGTCAATTGAACAGATTATCTGATTGGATTACAGGTCATGTTGCCACGGTTAAGCGAGTATCTGAACTCGAAACAAGGATAGACACATTTCATGAAAGTTTTGCCAATTATACCAATGTACAGGATCAAATTGAAAATTTAATTTCATCTAACCCCACTCTTACTGACACTGAAGACCGAGCAGCTTTTGAAGGAAAGTTTTACGACACTCTTGCAGATTACAACGATTGTATTCAAAATATCACCGTTATTCCTACTTCCTCTAGCGCTTGCAATGGTCCAGGCCCCTTTTCTGGTGACAAATCTAATGTTAGATTGCCAGAAATTAAAATACTCATTTTTGACGGATCTAAGCCGTCCGATTTTGCTCCCTTTTTGGATATATTTGAAGCTCTAATAGGTCCAAATCCCAAATTAAGGAAGGCTGAAAAATTGTACTATTTGCGCACTTTGCTTAAAGATTCAGCTCTTCAGATAATAGAAAATTTAAAAGTCATTGATTCAAATTATGATGTAGCTATAAGTACCCTAAAGAAAAGGTATGAAAATAGATCTATTGTTGTTAATGAGATTTAGCTAACCTGTTCAGTTGCCTCAATATTGTTAAAGCCAACGCAGCGAATTTAAGAGATTTGACTAATACTCTTCCTAAGGAGCTAGAGTGTCTAAATAATTTAGGTATCAGTGAAAAAGTGCTTACTGAAGCACTCATAGTTTTTATGTTTGAAAGAAAATTGGACCCTCTATCTCGTAAAATATTTGAGGAAGAGAGAATTAATAACGATATCCCTACTCTTAAAGATTTTATTACCTTCGCTGAGCGAAGGAGGATTATTTTGGAAAACTTATCTAGTTTTGATGCGCTGCAGGATCGTAAACCTGCCTTTCAGGATAAGAAAAATACTACTTTCCCCCATACTAGAGTCAATTTGCACGCGACTAACGATTCTAACCGACGAATTTCTCCTCCAGGTTCACCAAATCTGAGGAATAGTTGTGCTTATTGTCAGCAATCACATAGAATTTACTCTTGTTCGGCATTCGGTACACTCTCTCCGCAAGAGAGACACAGATTCCTGAAAAGCAAAGCCCTTTGCTTTAATTGATAGGAAAAAATCACAAGGTAATCAATTGCCCTTCTGCGCATCGTTGTAGCGTATGTCAAGGTATACACCATAGTTTATTGTATTTATATTCGCGTCCTAACAATAATCGGCCGGCCTCGCAAACCAATGCAAATTCTAATAGAGTTGTTACTAAATTCAATAGGAATACTCGTCAACAAAATCGGTATTCGAATTTCTCTAGAACTAGGAACGCTCCTAACCCTCACCACGATACGCCGATCCCTAGTACTTCTCGTTCTCACTCCTCAAATGATTATTCTCCCACTGCGCAAGCGCTAAGTACACAAACTCAAAGCTTGAACTCCCTTTCACACAATAGCTCGCATACATTGTTAGCAACTGCTCAAGTTGTAATCTACGACTCTGATGGTAACCCTTGCGTAGCTAAAGCTATTTTGGATTCTGGTTCTCAGAGCAGCTTTATTTCTCGCGATTGTGTTCAGCGTTTAAATTTGGCTACCAAGAAACAAAATTTACACATTTCAGGTATCTCAGCGCAAGATTCCGTTGTTTCAAAGGAATATACCAATTTGATTATTCACTCGAAAGTGAACTCTAACAAATGTTTTTCCCTTCCATGCTCTGTGTTGGAAAATATAACAAAAATAATACTTCAGATTCCTATTAATCCCCGTAAATTAAAGATACCCCAAGAAATCTTGAATCACCTTGCAGATCCGTCTTTTTCCACTCCCTCTCTACCGGAAATTTTAGTGGGGGCAGATTTGTTTTACGCGTTACTTACGCAGGGTTCTTTACATCTAGGTAAAGGTCTCCCTGTTCTCTTTAATAGTCACTAAAGATGGGTAATTGCAGGGGAAATACCGTCGTATGCTCAAGAACATGAAAAACAAACTCTTTCGCAATCACAGTGTTTTTGCCCAACAGAGCCCTGTCGCGGCTCTGCAAATTGTTTATGACTATATAAACCACCAACTCTAAGACTTGCTTTTAAACAAATTTTGGAATCAGGAGGAAATTTCTTATTCAGAACACTCTTCATGCTCACCCGAATGCGATTACGTCGAAAATCTCTTTTATCTACTACTATGATTTTGAGAAACGGTACTTATCAGGTAGACATGCCCCTGCGCACCCCCTTTGAATCTTCAAAGTTAGGCGATTCTTTTATTACTGCTTAACGAAGATTTCTCTCACTGGAAAAAAGGCTACACAACAACCCTGAATTGTTTACAGAATATAAAAGGTTTATTGATGAATATATTTCTCTAGGTCATGCCCAAGTGACACCCCTAGCTCGGACGCATACCCCCTCTCTTAGTCCTGCCCAAGGGACAGTACCTGCGTTGTCCGCCCTGACAGCGCATCCATCAGAATCAGGGTGGTATTCGATTTCTCGTGCAAGACATCATCCTCTCTTTCTCTAAACTGTACATCGTACAAAGGCTACACGGTACAGCCTGATCTGTATGACATTTTGTGTCGTTTTCGAGTTCCTAATTTTGTTTTAACTGCAGACATCAGACAAATGTTCCGCCAGATTAAAACTAACCCTAATCAAAATTTCTTACAAAATATATTGTGGAGAAATTCTACAAAAGAGTCTCTCCAATGCATCGAACTTCAAACGGTTTCCTTTGGGCAAACCTTTGCCCTTTTTTAGCTTGTCGGGTCATCAAAGATATTGCCGACAAAAACACTCATCTCTCTTTGGCTTCAGAAGCCTTATTATCTCAAACTTATATTTACGATATTCTTTCGGGTGCACAAACCCTCTCCGACTTGAAAACTCTTTATATGCAGCTTAACACAGCTTTAAATAACTCTGGTGTCAAATTGCATAAATGGCAATCCAACTCTACAGAATTTTTAAGAGATATCGCTAATACTAATGCATCAGAAAAAGATTTGAATATAAATGAATCCGCATGCAAAATTTTAGGTCTCGCTTGATGAATTTAGAATTTCAGTACCCTCAATGTTAGATATCCACCCTCTTACGAAAAGAAAAGTTTCATCAGTAATTACTCATGTTTCGACCTATTAGGTTTGGTAAACCCTATCAATGGGGATAATATTCCCGAAGAATGGAGAACATCCTACACAACAACTATCCATAAAAAAGGTAGCAAAGACATCTGTGACAACTATCGAGGAATCGCCGTCCTAAGTTCTATCTCGAGAGTTTACGGAAAGCTGGTTAAAAGAAGGATCGAAGACGAATATCGCGATATAGAAGCCGAAGAACAGGCCGGTTTCAGAGCAGGAAGATCTACCACCGATCATCTCTTCACAATAACGCAGATAATATAAAAGAAACTGGCACGAAATCAAGAAGTTCACCTACTGTTTGTCGACCTCAAGAAAGCCTACGACAGTATCCCACAAATAAAACTTTGGGAAGCACTTGAGAAAACCAACGTCAACGTAACGCTTATAAAGGCTGTCCAAGAACTATATAAAAACAATACCAGTAAAATAAAGCAGGGACATGCAATGTCAAAAGGTTTCAACATCAACAAAGGACTTAAGCAGGGATGCTGCTTATCGCCGACTCTATTCAAAATCTATTTAGAACAAGCTTTGAAGTTGTGGAAAGGGAAGTGTAGAAATATGGGAATACCATTAAATGATGGCTACACACTATACACGTTGTGCTTTGCAGATGATCAAGTTGTCCTAGCACAAGATTATGAAGACCTAGAATATATGACACGAAAATTAACGGAGGAATATGACAAGTGGGGACTGCAGGTGAACGTCAAAAAAACCGAGTATATGTGCGTTGGGGGAGAACAAAGGAATTTTTCTAGAACAACAAGAACAGATTAAACACACAAGAAAATACAAATACCTAGGAGTTCCCATCACCTGCGACGGTAGCATGGACGAAGGAATTAGATACCGAAATAACCTGGGAAGACAGGCGATTAGAAAACTTAACAATATACTGTGGGATAAAACGATATCAAAGGATAACAAACATAAAATTTATAACAGTATAGTTAAAAGTATCGTCTCCTATGGAAGTGAGGTATGGCCGTTAAATGAAAATGCACTTAAAATGATAGAAGCCACCGAAATGGATTACTGGAGGCGTGCTGCTGGAAAATCGAAGCTGGATAAAGTCAGAAATGAGAAAATCCGAGAAATAATGGGGACTAAACACAATTTAACAGAAGATATCCGAGTTAATCAACTTAGGTGGTATGGACACGTACAGAGGATGGAACAAACTAGAATACCAAGAAAAGTGCTGGATTGGACGCCATAGGGCAGAAGGAAGAGAGGGAGACCCAGGTTGAGTTGGAGAGAAGGAGTAGAAAAGGACATACAAGCAAGAGAAATAGAGGAGAATCTATGTACCGATCGAGATAGATGGAAGCTGGAAATCAGAAAACGGCGGAGAACGTTATGAACTGATATATATATATATATATATATATATATATATATATATATATATATATATATATATA
Source organism: Galeruca laticollis (assembly GCA_963921935.1). Taxonomy (NCBI): domain Eukaryota; kingdom Metazoa; phylum Arthropoda; class Insecta; order Coleoptera; family Chrysomelidae; genus Galeruca; species Galeruca laticollis. The sequence continues at coordinate 20,247,582 of OY998177.1, read as the reverse complement.
TATATATATATATAAAAACCCTATCATTGTAGCAGGTAAGGTTTTGATGCAGAAAATTTGGATGTCCCACCTTGACTGGGATATGCAAATCCTAGATGCATCTCTTTTAGAATTGTGGCAAGAATTTGTAAAAAAATGATTGCTATTAAAAAATTTTACTATCTCTAGGAATTTGTTTTTGAACAAAGAAATCTCCAACGTCGAGTTACACGGTTTCGCGGACGCCAGCATATTGGCGTACGGAGCCGTTGTATATCTAAGGGTTCAATATTCAGATTTCACTATTTCTTGCTCACTTGTCTCGGCAAAAGTCTCGTGTGGCGCCTCTTAAGAAAACTATCACAATACCCCGGCTTGAACTTTGTGCTATGCTTCTAGTCTCGAAATTAGTTGTAAAAATCTCACAAATTTTTGAAAATAAAATTTCGTTTAATTCTATTAACCTTTGGACCGACTCCTCGATTGCTCTTTGTTGGATCGGAAGCCAGTCAAGTAGGTGGACCACGTTTGTGTCCAACCGCGTATCCCAAATACATTCTCTTTCGCAAAAATTCCAGTGGCGTCACATTTCCTCTCAGAATAATGCGGCAGATCCCTTGTCTAGAGGAATGCTCAACTGTAAAGTCTGGGACACATGGTTTCATGGGCCAGAATTTTTACGAAACCCCAATTTAAATCTATCGCTTTTTGAAGCTACCCCCAGCATTGTAAACCAACCCCCAGATGAAAGGAAAATTGCTCTCACTCTAGATACACAACAAATGAATTTTTCGAAATTTTCTAATTTCTCAAAATTACAAAGGACAGTAGCGTACTTATTGCGCTTTTCGCACAATTTAAGGAATTCTGATAGGAAAATCGGACCGCTCTCGGTGTCCGAGCTGTCCTTTGCCCTTGAATTTATGATTAAAATTATTCAAAAAGAGCACTTCTACACTGAAATGAATGCCCTCTTGACGGATCGTCCCCTGAATAATAGTAAAATTCTTTCTTTTAAACCCTTTGTTGATAAGAGCGGTTTTCTTCGTGTATGAGTTAGGCTCACATATTTAGACATTCCTGAATCACAGAAGTACCCCATTTTGCTCCCATCTCAGACTCATGTGGTTTCACTCATGCTTCGCCAAGAACATGTTAGGTTAAGCCATGCAGGCGCACAAAATACACTCTCGAATTTCAGATTACGATTTTGGCCTTTAAATGGACTCAGAGAAGTTAAACGTATAATACACTCTTGTGTTACTTGTCATCGCTTTAACGCAATAGTAGCCGAACAAATCATGGCGGATCTCCCTAAGGATCGCGTCTGCGCAGCTCGTCCCTTCCAGAAAGTGGGCGTGGATTTCGCGGGACCCTTCATAATAAAATCCTCTATACTCGATAGTCGAAATTGTGTAAAGTGAGTCAGAGCTATCTAATCAACACTTTGGTTAAAGCGCAGTTGCCATATGTATTCTAGAGAGAAATGCTGTATTTTATAAATACACTTCAAATCCATTGTGTCAATATTTCAGGTACAAAAGATGCAATGTAATTAAGTCAATACCAATTTAATATATTTATTTCAAATTTCAAGCAGACTAATAATAATTAGTTTACTTGAAATGTGAAATAAAGTGTTTATGTATATTTCTTGAACGCAAAGTTTGTTGTGAAAAACTCGCCGATTTGACAATGTTGGAGAGTCGCTTCAATGTTCCGGCTTTGAGAACGAGATAGATAGATCGAGCTACGCGAATGAGACAGTGATAGTAAACAGTTATGTGAGGTGTTTATTCTCTTCATGAACGTAACATCAGTATTTGTGTTGTGGTTTTGTGTGATAAATCGGTTATTATTGGTATTTATTGTAATATTTATATCGGTATATTTAGTGACAATAATGGCGGAGTGTAGCGGTGTTGGCGATAAAAAACGGCGTCGTAACAATTTAATTCGGGAAGAAAAAGTCCTCATATTAAATGTGTACGAAGGACTGCGTGCCATGGACAAACAGTTGGGTGTTAGTGACGCTGTGATTAAGTGCAGTTATTTAACTAAAGTTTCTGAGAGTACTATATACAATATTCTAAAGAAGTCGCGGGACGGATCTTTGACAAGAGAACGAGGTGAAAACTGTAAACCGGAAAGTAGGGGAAGAAAGAAAATTGTTTTGGACGACCAAACACGGAATGCTATACGTAGGGAAATACATTCTTTTTATTTTAGGAATGAAATCCCCTCGGTAGCTAAATTGAGCAAGGTAATAGAAGCTGATGATACTTTACCAAACATCAGTGATAAAGTTTTGAGACGAATTTTAAAATTAATGAATTTTCGTTACCAAACAAGAAGTAGAAACAGTGCCTTAATTGAACGAAATGACATTGTGGAATGGAGGAGAAATTATTTAAAACAGATACGACAGTTTCGTAACGAAGGACGGCACATATATTATCTTGACGAAACATGGTTAAATGAAGGCCACACTGTGTCAAAAGTGTGGCAAGACATGAATATACGAAGCAATCGACAAGCCTTTATGGAGGGTTTCTCTTCCGGTTTAAAAGCTCCCTTTGGGAAAGGACGTCGACTGATTATCACTCACATTGGCAGCTAGGAAGGATTTGTAGAAGGTGGATTACTAAGTTTTCAGTCCAAAAAAACTGTCGATTACCATGAAGAGATGGATGGTAACCGGTTTGAAACATAGTTTAGATCAATTTTAACAAAGGTAACTCCTGGTTCAGTGATAGTTATGGATAATGCTTCATACCACTCTCGTCGACTGGAGCAAATACCTACTTCAGCTAGCCGCAAGAGGGTTATAATTGATTGGTTAGAGAGTAAAAGCATTCCGCACAACGAGGCAATGCTAAAAGTTGAATTATTATCTCTCGTACGGAAACATAAAAGCAGTTATATTAAGTACGTTGTCGATGAAATGGCGAAAGATTTCAACGTCTCAGTTGTTAGACTTCCTCCCTACCACTGTGAGTTAAACCCCATCGAGCTGGTTTGGGCCCAAGTGAAAAATTATGTTGCGAGAAAAAACAGTACATTCAAAATGGCTGACGTTGAGAAACTGTTTGACGAGGCGCTGCATACCGTTACTGCTGAGAGTTGGCGTAAATGTATTCAACACGTATTAAAAGAAGAAATAAAGTTTTGGGATTTAGACATACGTGTAGAAGTAATGACGGAACCACTCATTATCGATATAGGAGGAGAAAGCGATGATTCTGAGGAGTCGTCAGGGAGTGATACCGCTTCCAGTTAGTCAGACATTTTACAAGTGACCTCGCAACATACCTATACTTATTGGTAATTTATTTTGGTCTTGACAAACAACTTTTTTTTAGTTTTAGTAGTAGGAAGTTGGAATTGACTTTTAAACATTTTTTTATTTTGTTTTAACTTACTTATGAACAACTTGTGATAAGTTATTATTTCAAATGTTAGAAATTGAAATTCCAGATATTTCAGTATTCGCACCCTTAAACTATGATACGCTCATGGAGTTCACTTTAAATCGGTAGATAACCGATGACGTCACTTTACACAATTTCGACTATCGAGTATAGGTTGCGGAAATCCCCACTTATTAAAGGTTATGTGGCTCTTTTCATTTGTATGGTCAGCAAGGCGGTGCACATTGAATTTGTAACCGGTTTATCCTCGGAAACCTTTTTAGCTACCCTAAAAAGATTTATTTCCAGACGTGGTAACCCCACTCGAATTTTGAGTGATAATGGCACGAATTTTCTCGGCGCACGCAACAGTTTGAGAGAGCTTTATGATTTTTTTCGGTCTAAAAGTAATTACGACACGATTCGTGAGTTTTTGTCCCAAAATGAAACTGAATGGAGTTTCATACCACCTCGCTCACCCCATTGGGGGGGATTGTGGGATGCTGCGGTCAAAAGCACTAAGTATCACCTCGTACGAATTTTGGGTCACACTCGGGTCACTTACGAAGAGTTCTCCACTATTCTTGCTCAAGTGGAGGCAATCTTAAACTCCAGGCCCTTGTGTGCTCTTTCTAACGACCCATCGGATCTTCAATCGCGTAAACCAGGGCATTTTTTGATAGGAGCCCCTTTAACTGCATTCCCCGAAAAAGATTTAACTCAAACCCCAGATAACAAACTCTCATTTTGGAAACTCTGCTCCAAAATGCAGCAAGGTTTTTGGAAACGGTGGACGGTAGACTACCTCCACAGATTACAGCAAAGACCTAAATGGTCACGTCCCTCAGCCAACCTAGGAGTTGATCAAGTAGTATTAATCAAAGGTGAAAATACACCCCCCTTAAAGTGGCCCTTAGCACGTATTGTTGAGGTAATAAAGGGCAAAGATGGTAAGGCACTAGACCTATTGCCAAGTTATGTCCTCTCCCTTCTGCCTCTAAGGTAGATCATACTGCGTGAATTCACACTGGTGGAATTCATCGAGTTTTTACACAGGTTAACACACTGTTTTATTTCATATTACCCTTTTTTTTGTTGTTTCGACTTTCGATAATAAATAAATACTCGTTTCTTTTGTTAGGTTAAGTATAATGACCTTAAAGTTTGGTTTGCTCTCCTAGAGAGTCTTTTCACTCTGTCGCGCGGGCAGGATGTTGGAATTTACACTAAGTAATTCCAACTGTTCTAGTTATCAATTTCTAGACACCCTGTACATATGTATCGGAATCGGCGTAGATGTCGCTGGGTGTCTAACAGTAACGAATCTCTGCGCGCGCGAATTCATTTTTCAGAGAGTATTCAATCAGCCTTCGCAGAGTACTGTAGTAACCTTCGCCTAAAGCACACCCACTGTGTGTATGTCTACACGCTGTAGACAACCCTATGTAAGATGTTAGAGCGCTATTGTGAAGTTAGTGCGATGTTGTTCAAGTTGTGTAACTAACTCAGTTATTCGCCGTGATCTTTCCTGAAGAAAGCCGGTAGTTTTTTCTCTCTCTCTAACCAGTTGAATTCGCCGTGGCCTTTTGTAAAGAAAGCCGGTAGTTCGCTCTAGCTCTAACTTGTTTTAACCGCCGTGGTCTTTCGTAACAAAGCCGGTAGTGATTTATATCTCTAACACGTTTGAATTCGCCGCGGTCTTTCGTAAGAAAGCCGGTAGTTCGTTCTCTCTCTAACACGTTAAGATTGCCGTGTACTTCGCCCAAGAAGCCGGTATATATATATATATATATATATATATATATATATATATATATATATATATATATATATATATCTACATCAACTTACAATTAATTCCATTACAAGTTATTGTCTCTTGTCTCTATTGAAATATTCTCAACATCTATTTATGTAATTACTCCTGTAAAGTGCATTACATTTACTAAGTTCTTTGTTACATTTTTTCATGTAATAATATTTATATTAAGCGCTGACCGTACAGTGTTGCCAAGTATTGGCATGAACAATTTTTAGTTATACCATTTTCACATGTTTATTTTATTTTTGTTATGATCTTTTGAAATTACTTTCATTAAAGATCAATTGAAATCAAACTGGCTATTTTATTGACATCGTAGTAGTTAGTTTACCCTTTCGTGGTCAGCGGAGACAGGATGTTTTATGTTTTGATGTCAACAACCACCTCCCCAAAAATTATACAGTCCACTGAAGTTACTGCCCGTCTTCGCTCCCCGACAGGACGACTGTAAGACACAATTTATTTTTCATTCATTTACTCCCTAGCCACAAAGCTCAGTATTTCCAACTTTGTCGCTACAATTTTTTAATGGGCGGAAAATTTAAAAACGTGTCTTATGACCTAATTTATCGCTCAAAATGTGAGACAACCGACTGCGGGAGACCACGCACCGTAGAACATGTAAAAACACTTCAAAGTCGACAATGCACCACAGCTCACGAGAATTAAATATCAGAAATCAGTAGAACGAGTTGTTACGCTACTGTCGGCTCTTCTAGGTTTTGTTGCTCCATATTGATGATTGATGACAAAATTCACGAGATAATAAAAACAACCTGCGAACCCTTGGAAAAAGGAATCACCCTGAAGGATATCATGGAGAAGCTCCAACTTATGGACCAAAGACAATCTGAATTGTTGAAAAAGTTTGAAGAACAACTGAGGATCAATGATGAATTGAGGCGGGATATTGACGATCTAAAAGCCCAGTTAGATGAAGAAAAGAATAAAAACGAACAAAAGGATCTCGAAAACAATATTGTAATAAGTGGTATACCCCAAAGTAATACCAATGAAAACCTAGCAACTGTGTTCCGTACAATCAATCAAACACTGAAAATTGATATACAAGGTGCGAAATGTTATCGCCTTGGAAGGGGTAACAATCAAGCAGGAACAATAAAGATATGCTTTGAAAACAGAGAAGATAAAGTCAGTTTCATGAAAGCTAAAAAATCAAACTAACACTGTCAAGTACGAGACTTGGGAATAACGACAATGAGATATACGTTAACCACGATCTAACCAAACACAATTAATACATACTCATGCTGGTATTCAAAAAAGAAAACAACTACAAGTTCGTATGGTATTCTCATGGAAACATCTTCATCCGCAAAGACGAAAGTAGCAAAGTGATCAAAATCACACGAGAGGAGGTCTTAAAAAACTGCTAAGTGAAAAGTGCTGCTAGAATAGTCTGAAAATAATGTACCTAAATGCTCAAAGTGCGCGAAACAAACATGATGATATCTGTTCTAATGTCAAAGAATCCAACTGTGATGTAATAGTATTAACTGAAACCTGGTATTTTGCAAATGAAAGAGACCAATTTGTAATAAATGGCTACAAAGGAGTTTACTCATGTAGAGATACTAGAGGAGGAGGATGTACAATTTTTGTTAGAAACACATTTACATTCAGCATTATTGAAGTCAGTAGTGATAAAATATATTATCTTTTATAAGTATTAAACTATTGGATAATAAAATTAAAACAATCGGAATATACAGACCACCTAGTTATATATTCAATGATTTTTTGCCAGAATTAGATAATATCCTGAAAAGATGTAAAACAAAAACAATATTCATAGGAGATATAAATGTTGATCTGCTCAAAACTAGTTCTCCCGAGTTTGATACTTATGTAAATACAGTAGCACTTAATGGATTTAAAATTTGTAATATGATTGAAGAAAATTATGCAACTCGATCAACAGCAAACTCCAAATCTATCCTAGATTACGTCTTGACAAATAAAAATATAGAAATGCTACATAACTATCCTTAACCACATAACTGATCATAAAATCTTAAATATACAACTTAATACTAATACTAAATCTCCACAGACTAAAAAAAAGGTATCTCACAAACGGATCATACTAAATCAAAATGACTTCAAACAAAAATTTCAACAGCTGATCAACAGCCACGAAATAAATAGGTTTGAAAAACTATCATCAGCCATACAAGACTGTAAAAAAGGCTCAACAACTCAATATGAAATAAAATATAAAGAAGGTAAGGATTGGATTACAAGGGAATTTTTAGAATTAATAAAAAAACGCGACAAATTATACATGGAAAAAATAAAACACCCGTTTAATCAGAATACAGCTAGAGAGTTTAAAAAACTGAAAAATATTGTAGAGAATAAATGCAAAAAACTGAAACAAGAATATTTTGGAAAAAATGGAGCAATACCGGTAATAACCAGAAAAGGCAATGGAAACTCATCAATAGGCTTATTAAAGGCAATAACCAAAGAAGTCAGATCACTAATCTAGAAATTGAGGGACAAATCCTTGATGATCCCAAAAATATAGCTGAAAAAATGAACCAGTATTTTGTTAATATAGGTAAATCAATAATAAATAATGTAAACTTACAATCAGCATCATCTGATAATTTTGAGGAAATCAGCAGTTCAATGCACCTATACAAAACAAATGCCCAAGAAGTTCAAGAAGCATTATATGAATTGAATGAAAATACAACACCTGGTTATGATAACACAGTGGCGCACCCAGGGGGGGGGGCACGGGGGCACAGGCCCCCCCGAACTCCTATAGACCAACCAATATTTCTCTCACAGTTTGTAACCGAATTGAAAATAAATGTTCTGTCGTCTGCCGTGAGATCTTTTCTTCTAAGTAAATATTTTTGGGATGTACTGTACTTGTACATTATCTTGTCTTAACTCCGCCCTTGCGCAGTTTACGTCTGCGATACCTCGCTAGGGAATGAGGCATCATTACATCATCTGCTACGTTATGGTTATGAACAGTATATTAGTGTCAGTGATGAGTGTTGGTTGAGCACAATGAGCACATCCGATTTTGTTTCTGAATAATTGTTGTTGGGCGTCGCATTGTTTTTAAGATCTCGGTGCTTTGAAGGTATAACCCATAAACAATGTAAGTAGACTATTTAATGGGTCATATTTTCTATGTTCATTTACTGACTTATTTTTTCTAGACGTTAATCAAAAATCAAAATGAATGGAAAACGGAGGTCTCAAACTCTTTTGGATTTTTTTCAAAAGAAAAAGACAAAGACAAACGAGGATACTTCAGATGAAGGTGGAAATATTGATGCTGTGATTGATTCTCAGCCATCAACCTCTGGGGTGGTTGTTACTACTGTTGCAGACCAATCTGATATTTCTTCCTTCAGAAACAAAAACAAACAGCTGAATGATGGTGACAAAATAAAAATACTGCAGGGGTTATCGGCACCACAAAAAAAATTTGAGTTTCCAAGTACAACTTTTGGAAATAAATCTAGGAAATTCCAATATGATTGGCTTGAAAATTATAAGTGGCTGATATATTCGAAATCAGAAGACGGTGCTTACTGTAAATATTGTTTCATTTTTTCCCAAAAAGAAGTTGGACATAATTCAGGTCAAATCACTGGACATCTTGTTAGTGATCCTTATCGAAATTGGAAAAAAGCTTTGGAGAGTTTTCAGAAACACCAGACAACCCAATACCATCGTGCTGCAAGTATTAAGGCTGACAACTTCTTGGCAGTAATGGCGGGGGAAAGTCAATCAATCGATTCTCAAGTTGATTCCGTAAGAACACGCCAGATCCAAGAAAACCAGGAGAAATTGGCCCCGATTATAAAGACAGGGACTCCCTTTACGGGGACACCGGGACCATGACGAGTTCAACGTCAGTGTAGAACCAGAAGAAAATGAGGGGAATTTTCGTGCCTTGTTGAGAGCTAGGATTGATTCTGGAGACGTGAATTTAAAGAAACATTTCGAAACATGTCCTCGAAATGCTATTTACATCAGCTGGAACATACAGAACCAAATAATTGAGGCATGTGACATCATAATAAAACGAAAAATTGCTAGTGAAGTGAATAGTTCTAAATGTTTCTCTATATTAGCCGATGAAACAACAGATATATCAACCATTGAACAATGTTCAATCTGTGTCCGTTATGTTAAAAATATTGGAACAAGCCACAATCAATTTACTATATGTGAAAATTTCCTTACTTTTGTGCCCATTAAGTCAACTTGTGGAAAAGATCCTGCTTATGCAATCATAAATGGACTGATATTATGCAATATTGATGTTTCAAATTTGAGAGGACAGGGATATGATGGAGCATCCAATATGAGTGGACATCTAAAGGGGACCCAAGCTTGTATTGCCAAAGATCATCCAACAGCGCTCTATGTACATTGTGCAGCACATAATCTCAATCTGGCCATTTCTAGTGCTTCCGGAATACCGCCTATCAGGAACTGTATGGGGACTATTGAGAAAGTGTATACTTTCTTCAATACCCCTAAAAGGCAACAAGTGCTGCAACATCAAGTGCAATTATTATTTCCAGAATCTCGCAGAGACCGGATGAAACAGATGTGTCCAACCAGATGGATTCAAAGGCATGATTCTGTCATGGTTATGGTGCAATTGTTAAAATCCGTGCATTCAGCACTTCAGGAAATATCTTTATGGAAAGATAAGGAATTCAGTTCAGGTGCGTTCGTTTTGCTGAGTGCTCTGGCGCAGTCACAGTTCGTCATTTCGTTGTTCTCTGTAGAAAAGCTTCTCGGATACAGTCTTCCTTTATCTAAAATTCTCCAACTTGAGAACTCGGATCTTGCGTTTGCGATGGATAATGCCGAAGAAACAATCTCCAGTGTCAAATACGTGCGCGACAATGCTGAAGAGCAGTTCAAAAATATTTTCGATGAAGCAAAACAGATCGCCGATATGTTTGACATTGAAATCAAAATCCCAAGATTGGCCTCGAAGCAAACCAATCGGGCTAACGTACCCCCTGAAAGTGCTATAGATTATTATCGAAAATCAGTTTTCATACCATGGGTTGATTCATTTTTATCTGGCTTAGAAGATCGATTCACCCAACATAAGTCACTTCTTAAAAAATTCATGGTATTATTACCTGCAGAACGTTTTCCTTCTGGATCAAAAAATAAGGAATTTTTGGACCTTGCTGAGTTTTATAGTCATGATATCCAGGACGTCAGCAGAAATATTCTGGATGCAGAACTGTGTCTGTGGTACCAGAAATTTAATAAAACCAGTCATCCACAAATACCAAAAAATGCACTTGATGCATTGAATTTATGTAATCAAGATATATATCCAAATGTTTTCATACTACTTAAAATATTCGCGACTCTGCCGGTATCGACCAGTTCTCCGGAAAGGTCATTCTCGACATTACGTCGACTGAAATCCTATTTGAGGAATACAACCAGTGAACATAGGCTGAATGGACTGGCACATTTGAATGTTCATAGGGAAATCCACGTTGACCCAAAGGAGGTGATGGCAGTTCTAAAGGAGAATGGACCAAGAAGGCTTGATTTTGTTTTATATATATATATATATATATATATATATATATATATATATATAGATAATATATATATTAGAGTTGAATATATATATTTTTATATTTGACTCATTTTTACTCATCTCTCCTTCATCATTCTTTTCATCTCCATCATCCTTTTCAGTCGTTAAAATGCTTCTTCCATTGTTGAGGGCAACACTCCATTGCGTAACTGAAATGAGATCAAAGGAAGAGGCGTGAGAGGCAGATTAAATAAATTCTCCACTTATTGAAAAAAACCTTTCTTAAGAAACTTCAAGTTTGGTATGGTTATAGCATGAAATACACATGACCTTGACCAGAAAAAAATTCCTCTGCGGCGCAATTTTTGATCCGCATGCAGTCATGTGTGCCCCCCCCCCCCCCCCATAACATCACTCTGGGTGCGCCACTGTGATAACATAAATACCAAAGATCTTTTAACAATGAAGGAATACATTGTAGCTATTTTAGTGAAATTAATAAATGAATGATCAATTCGTTATGTCTTCAACATTACTTTGAGAGTTCAGCATTCCAACCAGAAAGTTATAACATTTTCATTGGTGATTTGAATATCGACCTACTAGAGGATAATGAATATAATACAGACTATAACAACACACTTAACGAATTCGGTTACATTTCCACGATTAATAATCCAACAAGAATACAGGGTGAACGTAATTCATGCATTGACCACATATTTTTAAAATCCAAATTCAACGTACTCGATCAAATACAGCCCCTAGTATTGCAAACCGGCATTACAGATCATTTCTCAACAATACTACAGATAGTACTGGAAAAGACCAAATGCCCCAAGAAACGCGAAATAGTGAAATACAAGGATGAAACAAAACTAAAAAATACAATCAGACAAAAATCCTGGGATTTCTTATACTTGAATCCAGATCCTAACAATGCAGCAAATACTTTCATTGGAACACTTCAAAAATATATAGACGACTGTACATATACAAAAAAATGTAAAAGGAAAAACACGAAGATCGCCCCTTGGATGACAAATGCTTTACTTACCTCAACTACCACAAAAAATAAAATGGCTCAACTTTTGAGAAGAAACCCAAATGACAACGAACTAAAACTACAATACAAAAAATATAGAAACAAATTGTCGACTCTAATTGAAAAAACTAAGTTCAAATACTATAAAAACAAAATCGAACTCAAAAAATCAAACACAAAAGCTTTATTGAATATGGTTCAAGAAGTAAGTAACACCAAAAAATCGAAGATCTCTATTGATAATATTGAAAATGAACTAGGAGAGTTATTAACAAATCCTAAGGACATCGCAAACGAATTCAATACCTCATTCAATGGCACTGGGAAAAGACTTGCTCAAAATATAAACCCAGATACTAACTACAAAATCAATAGACCCACCCTTCCAAACTCAATTACACTCCTACCCACAAACACACTTGAAGTAAACAACATTATTCAAGAGTTGAAAAACCACAAACCCGTGGGATCAGACGAAATCAAAACGGAAACGCTCAAAGTTATCGCGTCATTAATAACTGAACCGTTAACTTACATCTTCAACAAATGCATAGAAACTGGTATCTGGCCTAGAGCATTCAAACATTCAGTTATCATTCCAATATATAAAAAAGGTAACAAAAAACTGACAGAAAATTATAGACCCATTTCATTAATCACCCACTTATCAAAAATATTTGAGAAACTTCTAAAAAGCAGACTACAAAATTTTATAAATAAATATAACATACTTTCCGAAAGACAATATGGTTTTCGAGAAAAAACGTCCACTCAAGATGCTATTCTGACCCTTAGTGAAAAAATATATAACTCGTTAAACAACAACAAACCCTGTCTATGTGTTTTCATTGATTTATCGAAAGCATTTGATACTGTTAGCCACGAGTTGCTCTTTCAGTCGCTGGAGGACATCGGTATCAGAAATACTTGCTTAGATTTATTCAAAAGTTATGTTACGATTAGGTATCAGACAGTCCGAATAAACGGTGTCGACAGTAAATCGTTAGTCGTACAATGTGGAGTGCCTCAAGGTACGGTCCTCGGACCTTTACTTTTCAACATCTACATGAATGGATTGTTTTCTGTGAAAAGCAGAGGTAACATTCGCAGACGATACCGCGATTTTCTACGAGGCGGATACCTGGACAGAACTAAAAGAAATAGTAGAAACAGACTTTATTATCAATAATAAATGGCTTGCAAGTAGGTTGCTAACTATAAACTTTCCAGAAATCAACTTCCTACCTTTCAGTTGTAATAAAACAAATCTTCCTCACTTTACTCAGCTCAACATCCTCGATGGTGAAAACAATCTTACAATTACAGCCGAAAGTAACATAAAGTACTTAGGAGTCATAATAGACTGGTACATGAAATGGGACATACACATAAACTACGTAGCCAAAAAACTACAATGTATCCTTTATAAATTAAGATACATGAAAAAAATCCTTCCTGTTCATGATTTGCTCACACTATATCATGCACTCGTTGAAAGTCACTTTCGATACGGTTTATTAGCATAGGGAGGTGCACTAAAATCCCACATATCCGACCCCTTGAAGTTCTACAACGACGATTCCTGAAAATTATTCTAAGTAAAAACTCAAGATATCCAAGTGATCTACTATTTCAAGAATCAGATGTACTCGACCTTAAGCAACTCTATTACTACAATGTCAACATGAAGTACTATACAACAAAACACTCGTCAAACTTACCAAAACATACCTATAACACTAGACAAAGAAATAACTATGTAATACCCCAAATAACAAAATCACTGCTAAGAACTAGTTTTTCTTACAACGCTCTAAAAATGTTCAATTCTTTACCTGAAACAATTCGCGCTATACCCAACTCATTCCAATTCAAAAAACAGCTGAAAATGTTCATGAAGAGATTGAGTCTTTTGAGAATGATTATTTTAACCAATCAATATTGACCAAGAAACTTCCTCGTTATATTTCGTATACATTTTTTATCTTTATCCCATTTCCGTGTGTGTTAAATATGAATACGCCTCAAGAAATAATATTATTTTTCGTACTTCCGGGCCTAAAGTGACAACTTCACTCCCTTGTGACAGGTACTAAAGTGTCACATTTAATCCCTCCGGGATTAAATATTGACGAAACTCCCGGAACGATTAAATCACAAACAAACGAATTTAAGGGATATTTTATTGAAAAATATAATTAATTAGAATGGTAATTAACGTTAATATTCAAATTTACAATGACACTAGTAATGACAATGATTCTAAATTATAACTGTCACAACGCAATGTTACTATGGTAACTTATTTTAAAGACAGTTTATTAAATGAGTTGAAGAGAGAAAAAACTGATTGAAATTATTGAAATAATTAATAAAATCATACCGGAAGTACGAAAAGTATCGTATATACCTTGCGACTGAAGTACATTTAATCCTTCAGGTAAATTATGGCCCTCCCTGCGGTCGGGCCATAAACTTTACCTTCAGGATTAAATGTACTACTTCAGTCCCGCGGTATATAATATACTATTATTACATTTTATATACATTTTATCATTCACACTTTTACCCATATCAAAATTGTTGTTGTAACCGACTAACATTCCAATTTATCTGTAGTATTATATGTCCTAAAATGGTAAATAAATATTATTTTTATAACATTTTATTTTGTGATACTTACTGTAGTTCGTTCATGTTGTTTGTAGTTTATAACATTATTGTATTGACTTCACTCCAATGGATTATATGCATAGTGCTACTGTATTTAGGCCTAATTATAATTTAAAATTCCTTGTGTCGTTGATTCAGTTTTGTACATATCATTTATAGTGTTTTTATTTATATTGAATTCAAATATGAATGAATATTGAATTGTATATGATTAAATTGTATTTATTGCGAAACAAGTGTAAAACACTTATCGCCAACCTACTTTATTCACTTCATGTAATGTTCTTGTAAAACCATATTTTTGAATAAAGTTATTATTATTATTATTAATAAATGAATTATTCAAACAAGGTATATTCCCAGATATTCTCAAAGTCAGCAAAGAACACCCATACACAAATCTGGCCCAATTAATATCGTAGATAACTATAGACCTATTTCAGTAGTTCCTACTCTATTATCAAAGTTCATAGAAGTTATTTTAAAAAAACGTATTATCATATATAATACCACCAGAGTGAAAATTTTGTCGGCAAAATTTTTCGATTGTCATGAAAGTTTATTGCTTGGCAATTTTGCGAATGACATTTTTAACAAAACCACGAGCCGTCAGGCGAGTGGTTTTGGATTAAATGTCATGAGCAAAATTACCTAAAAGCAACAAACTTGAATACGACAAGAGAAAAATTTTACCTTACAAAATTTTTAATTGAGTGGTATTCGACATGACTATTTCACGAGAGAAAAACTAAAAAATCATATGTTTAAACCTTTTATTTATTGCAAACTTCAATTATACAAAGCCAAAAAAATAATAACATTATGAAAAATAAATTACTTATTTATGTAAAAAGTACAATTATTATAATTGTACGTTGTAGCATTATTTTGGGGATTGTTTTGCATCATAACCTGTGATGAACAGTGCCGTTTAGAGGTGAGCGATATTTCACGAACTGTGATTTTTTAACTGATATTTTAAAATCACATATAACGATCGTTACTTCTTTCTTTCACAATGCGTGAATTGATATGTTCTTTTTTTAACGCAATTATACATGTTCATAGATTGCAACTTGGCATTCGTTATCACGAATCACTACCAAAGCCGGGTAGCATTTTCATATTTAATATAGCGTATCGCAGTGTAGTTCTACACCGAAATACATTTTGTAAACCACGTTCATAGTTATGGATAATGATTATAGTTTATCAATTTGGGAAGACTTTTACAAGGATATAACACAAACTAGGCCTAAAAGTACAGCATTGTCTACAGTTATAATAGAAATGCAGCGATATTTAGAGACCGACTTTGCACCACCATAATCAAATCCATTGGAATGGTGGAACGAAAATAAATTTATGTTCAATTATTTGCCAATTCTAGTTCGACAAATTATTTGTAATTTAGTTACTTCAGTGCCGTGTGAGCGCCAATTTTCTAAAGCAGGCCAAGTAATTTCTGAAAGAAGAAGTCGTTTAAGCAGTAAGATAGCAAAAATGATTCTATTTGTTGGAACAATCGAAAAATTAATGGATTATTAACATTTATCATGTTTTTAAATTACATATTACTTTCTTATGGATAAAGATTTTTTACATAATGTAGTAAACACTTTCTTATGTTTAAATCATCAACTTATTGATAAACCCTACCAAAACCGGCAATCCCGTTCATCTTCCTACATAAAGTGTTAAACTGTAATCAAATCCTATATGTTTAAGTATTGCTGTTGGTTGTTGGGTAAGGTCAAGTTTGGCCGTTGTTATAATTGCTATTGTTTAATATCAAAGTCAAAATAAATGAGTATGTTGTCTGATTTGATAATAAGTATTATAATTTTTTGTATTAAATTAAATAACAAACGAAAAAACAGGATATAGTTCTCAGAATCTTATTAAGCAGAAAAGAAATGCCATTAATATAAGTAGAATGCAGACTAACCAATCTAAACATACACAAAACGAGCAGAATCACAACGGCTCAAACTTACGTTACGCGTACTTGAAACTGTGATCACATCACGTTTAAAAATCCCTGATATTAAAAAATCACAATAACAAATATCAGTGTGATTGAAAAATCACGATATCGCTCATCTCTAGTGCCGTTCCTGGCGGGTATGCAGCGAATGCCCCGCACGCAGGCGCCCAATTTAAGGGGCGCCAAATTCAACTATTCGCTACTCTTGCAAAAACGCACTTCTAATTGGTAGAAAAATCGGCATTAAAGGTATTAAAAATCAAATTATAGCAAAGCTGTAAACTTTGATTACAGGAAGAAACAGTAAACTAATATAAGAACTTCTAGACTTTGCTTCTACACTGGAATTTACATGCAAAAAATCTGTTGACGGCGTGTCGGCACTCGGCTTACGGGCGGCGGCGTATCTTAAAGGATGCCGCTCGCCTTTGGCGGCTCGCTCGACAAATAATATACATGTTATTGTTTTTTATGCATTTATCGGCGGCGTGTGCCTCAGAGAGGTCGAAAGTGCAAAAAATATTATTTTCTGAAAAGTTCCTCAAAAAAAAACTTTTTTTCGGCTCCAGATTTTTCCACCAGATTTTAGCGGTGATATAAAACAGGAGAATGTGGCTTGTTTCAGTCAGTCAGTTCAGTCATCGAGTATTCGTCGGTGATTTTTGACGATTAATAATAATTTCATTTGAATATAATATTACGTGTTGTCGTTGTGTTGCTGATTTTAAATCTTAAGATAAGAGAAGGTGAAAGAAAACGTGTTAATAAATCAAGTAATATTTCGATTCGAGAGTTTTCTGATTATATTTTGACTCCGATCAGCTTTTTTTCTAATTATTTTTTTTATCTCTTCAGAAATGAGTGATGGCAGTAAAAAAATTGTCTGGAGCCCAAAATAAAAAACGTCGATTGAAATTGGAGGCAGAGCGGGATAAACTCAGCGGTTCGCTGAACAAATTCCTTCAACTCAGCAGTTGTTTGGCGAATCCACTTCTGTCAAGAGAAGAACAGGTTGTTGCAGAACCGATGGTTATTATCGAAGATCAGCAGCCATCCACGTCTGGAAGTTCTGGAACGCCTGTTTCATCTAATCCAACTCCTGAACTGGGTCATCCGGTAAGCGAGAATGAAGAAATATCTGAGCACAGTAACATTGCTGATATTAGTGATATTGATATTGCTGATATTAGTGATATTGATATTGCTGATATTAGTGATATTGATATTGCTGATCCATCTACATGGCCAAATAATTTGAGTCATCCATCTAATCCAATCAATCGTGACAAAAGGAGCTGTTCAAATTAAAGAAAATTTTCCTGTTGATTAGTCTGGTAGGAAATTTTCAGTAACGCAATATCTTAGGAAGTTGCCAAACGGCGAAATAGTTAATAGGGATTGGTTGGTGTATTCTAAAAAAATTAATTGCGTATTTTGCATTTTCTGTAAAGTTTTTAGCGCTTTGTGTCATCAATTGACCACTGGGTACCCCAATTGGAGGCACCTTTCAGTTAATATTTCCCGACATGAAAATAGTATGGAACATATGAAAGGGGCTCAAAAATGGCACGAATTAAAATTGCGTTTGAGCAAAGATTGCACAATTGATAAAGAGCAACAACATCATTACGAAAACGAAAAAAGACGATGGCGTGCAATAATCAAAAGAATGATTTGTATTGTGCAATATTTGGCCAGTCAGAATTTAGCATTCAGGGGTGACAGCTCTAATCTTTTCGAATCAAATAATGGTAATTTACTCAAACTGGTCGAAACGATTGCCAAATTCGATCCGATTATGATGGAGCACCTGAGCAATATTCAAAGGTCTAAAGAGTTGAAAAAAAACATGCCCCATATTATTTAGGCAATCACTTTCAAAATGAATTAATTCATCTATTATCAAAAAATATTCGCATAGAAATTTTGAACTGCCTCAAGAAAGCAAAATATTATTCAATAATTTTGGATGAAACTCCAGATGCTTAGTCATGTTGAGCAGTTGAGTTTCATAATTCGCTTTGTTCATTTTTCTTCAAATGAGGTTGAAATAAGAGAACACTTTCTGGGGTTTTTTAAAGTTTTGGATAGTACAGGAGAAGGGCTTTTCAATCTGTTGAGAGATGAGATACTACCAACTTAAGAAATTTATTTTCTTAATATGAGAGGTCAGGGTTATGACAATGGCGCAAATATGTCTGGGAAGCATGTGGGCATTCAAGCTCAATTTAAAAAAGTTAACCAGAGAGCTATTTTTTTGCCTTGTTGTGCTCATACATTAAATTTGACACTTAATGATGCAGCTAAAATCTCAGACGAGATTGTAGGTTTTTTTTCAATTATTCAGGAGCTGTTCAATTTTTTTTCTGCTTCACCCTACAGGTGGAATATTTTAAAGCGAAATTTACAAAATCTCTCTTTAAAGTCAGTGAGTAAAACTCGATGGGAAAGCAGAGTCAGAGCCGTTCAACCTCTTAGATTTCAACTTCTCGAGATTTGTAGGAGTTTACTTCATTTGATGGAAGATAATTCAAGAGACATATGGATACCAAATATTCATCAAAGGTACTTTCAAAAAAAATTAAAACGTTTAAATTTATTTGTTCCATCATTATTTGGTACGATGTATTGTCGAAGGTCAATATAGTGAGTAAAATGATGCAGAATCCAAATACAGTTGTTAATGAATGACATAGAGAAATAAAAAGTCTCATCAACTACTTCACTGAAAAAAGGTCAGATGAAAATTTTGATGTTTTTGTGAATGAGGCTAAAGCCGAAACTGGAAAAAATGATGTAGAGCAAACATTTCTTTCAATTAGGGAACGAAAGAGAAAGCGTCAATTTTCATATGAAAGTACAGACGATCCAGTTATAGATCCAAAGCGAAAATTTAAGATCAGTTTTTATTTCCAAATTTTTTGGATACAACAGTTCAATCCCTACAAAGTCGTTTCGAGAGATTGAAGCAATGCAATGATTTATTTGGATTTTTGAGTGATTTTCAAAACCTAAATTCTGATGAGATTAAACGATCGTGCATAGATTTGGATTTGGCTTTACAAATTCACCATGAAGGAAATGTTTGCAAGGATATTGATGGTCTTGATTTGTACAATGAAATTTCATCATACAAAATCCTTAACCCTGTCAAATGTCCCGTAAGCTTAATTACTTCTTGTTCACCAACTCCTTCTTTTGCTAATGCAGATATTGCAGAAGCTCTATGTGAATGATTGGTTATTTTTATTTTTTTTTGTGTCTATACCAATTGATTCTGCCGATATTTTCGTCCACTTTGAAATTGTATTAATTCCCAATGGTGAATTTTTGTACCATATTCCTTTCTCCCAATTTGGATGTACTGTTAAAAATAATCTTGTTGTTGTTAGATAAGGATTGGATTCTCTTTTTTCAATAATTTTTAAAAATAAACGAACGGAACACAAATTGTTGTTAGCATTATTTCTTACCAGCCACTTACTGCCAGATAAAGCTTTTGATCCTCCTTGTGTCGTTTTGGAAAAGATTGGATTATATTCTACCCTGCCAGTAAAATTACCTTTATTATCATATTCTTTTTTAAAGTAATTAATATCAAAATTAGCAGCTTCATTTCCACGACATGCTAATTCGAACGAACATAAATGAAAAAACTTTTTTGTATCCCATCAGGATTATCTTCAGAATAGCTTTCTACCATTTCCATTAATTCTTCTTTGGTAAACGCGTTAGAACTTCTTTTTCTGGTTTCAGGTTCAGCCTGAAGCTTTTTACGTTTTGTATCCCTGGCGAATCTAGCAAATTTATAGGTAATATCTTTAAATGGATCAATTTTGATGTTAAATTCTAGAAAATATTTTTCCTGAACCATTTGAGCAGTCGTATTCCAAAGTGTTTTCACACTAGCTTCAGTATAATCAGTTCCATCTCTTTTTTTCTTGTTAAAACCATAATCTTCAGAAACATTCTAAACTGTTCCCACGCAGACTTTTTTGTCTTCATTGTATTTCGCGGTATACTTTGCTTAATTGTACTCTCTATTTCATTTATTAAATTATTTCCAAATTTTGTATTATTCATGTTAATAATACTTATTTAAATTTTTGAAACAGTTTTAATAATTTTTAGACAGTTAAATAAATAAATAAAAAAAAACTTAGTTTCCTTAGAAACCACTAACAAAGATTTTATATTGAATTTTATCACAGAGTGATAGAATTTTATACACATAGATTTGATATATTAAACGTCAAAAAATTGCCGCGTCAAGACAAAAAATTGCCAGTTCAAAACCTTCAAATTTTGTCAACAGTAAAAACACAAGAGCTTTTTTTTTATCGGATAAATTTCTCTTTGCAACGAAACAGTTTTGCCAATCACTAATTTTACGAGAAAAACTGACATGATAAAATCGCGACACCGAAGGTGGAGCGATTTTATCTAATGTCAGTTTTTCGAGCAAATTTAGTAATTGGCAAAACTTTGAGTCAAAGAGGAATTTATCTAATAAAAGAAAAGCTCGAGTGTTTTTTGGCAAGATAAATTAACGACAGAATATATGGATGAACAACAACAATAATTGCGACTCATTGTCATTGTGTAAAAGTGACGTCGGCTTACTAGATATTGAGGAAGAGAAGTTTTTATCGCGATAAAAAAGGATGCACCTTTTTTATCGATGGCAAAGTGACAATAACATTTCCAGGTATATGACATTTTAACATTGGAGTTAATTTATCAGTTATAAATTTACTCTAGTCAAATAGTCACTTACAAAAAATGTGTTGACTTTGACCAATATCAGTACGGATTTCAAGAAAATAGTAGCACTTTGAGTGAAGCATAGACTTTGTTAACCACATTGCTTCATCACTAGATGATAAATACTACGCTCTTGCCGTATTTGTGGATCTACAAAAAGCAGTTAATGTGGTTGATTTCTCAATACTTCTCACAAAAATTGAAGAATTGGGAATAAGAGGAAATGCTCTCTCATTAATAAAAACATATCTTCTAGATCGCGAGCAATTTACAGTAGTTGATGGCTGTTCGAGCCAAACTGAAAACACTAAAACAGGTGTGCCCCAAGGCTCAGTCCTTGGACCACTACTTTATACAATACATGTTCTGTCTTTGAAAACTGCTAACATAACAGGTAGATATTTTAAATTTGCAGATGATGCTGTATTGTATACAAGGGTAAAGATCTGAAACAACTCGAAACGATAGTAAATGCTGACCTTGAAAGATACCACAGTATGCTTGCAAAAAATAAACTTCAGCTAAATGTAAAAAATACTACTTATATAATTTTCTCTCAGAAAAACATGAAACAACAGGACATTATATTGGAGATAGGAGGCAAAGAAATAACGAGAGTTCATAATGCTAAGTATCTGGGATTAATAGTCGATGAAAACCTATGCTGGAATAATCATGTCACCCATATAGAAAAAAAGTAGTTCCAATGGTTGGTGCCCTATATCGTTGTAGAAACTACTTATGCCCATCTTCTTTCCACCAAATATACAGTGCATATTTCTTACCAATATTTAGCTACTTGATTCCTATATGGGGATCATGTGGACAGACATTTAAAAAAATAAAAACACTTCAAAACAGTTGTGAAAACTTTATTCAGCCTTGATTACATAACCTCAACTGATACCATATACAGCGAGCAACGAAGATATTGCCTATTCAGGATATTCTAGAATTTGAACAAAGTAAATTTGCTTACAAGGTTATAAACGAACAAATTAAATGCAATACCAACTTTACATTTGTTAATCAGCTGCATGAATATAATACTCGAATGCATAATAATGTTTTGTTAGAACCAGTATGTCTAACATTGGCCTAAATAATCCCATTACACTATGCATGAAAACTTATAATACTCTCCCCAAGGAAATAATAGACAGCTTTAATATCAGTACATTTAAGAATAAAATCAAGTTATTATACATGCATACTCAACAAATTATTGACATCATTTTCTTTTCTGTTTTATTTTGTCTATTCTGTATTACAAAATTGAATAAGACTGGTATAACTGTGTTATTTTGTGAGAAATCAATTATTAGAACTGCTAGATTTTAAGATATATTTATGCAATATATCCTTAAATGAATTTTAATTGTATTGGTGTTGTTTGTTGCAATTTAAATAGTAGTATTATTATTGATTAACTACTTTTCCGAGATCAGCACGTGCTGTGCTGCTTTGGAATAACCTTTTTTTGGATAGTGCTTCTACCTCAATTTCTAATTAATATTGTGATATACATGTAACTCTCGTAGCATTATTTGAATAAAGTTCTTGAAAAAAAAATTCAAGTAATCAACTCTACGGGATCGATCTAGTAGTGCTAAACTTATCGGCCAACTACTTAGATTTGGTAACGTTGAATTTTATCAGCCCAATATTTGATTTCATAACAATAAATACACTTACCTATATTTACCAGAAAGTTTATATCAATTGAACACATTAGGGAATAGGAACTAAATATTTATAGTCTGTTAGTAAAGGTCTTAACAACATTCACCAAGAAATATTTTTATGCAGTGTAATTATATAAATATATTAATCTATATTTAAGTACTGGAGATTCCATCAGAATAGCTACATTTTCTTCAACAAAAATACAATTTTTTGCTAGTTTACCGAATTAAGAAATATTAGCTACAGAAAGATCAGAGATAATTGAAGAAACCACATCTAAACTATTGTATATCAATTATTGTTAAACACTATATTAAGTATAAAATTTCAGTCAGTGCATGTAACATATAAAATATTTATTACTGCTTTAAATTCATTGTATCACCTTTAACCTACGCCCCATCTGAAATAATATATATTCACGTTAACGAATCAAATCATTTTTAAACGCTTTAGGAATTGTCGATACAGCTTGCTCGAAGATGGGCGACCTAACGTGGACATTTATGTTTAGGAAAATAAAAAATTCAGCCGGACTATATCAGGGTAACACAACCATTTTTGGCTAGAAATTTGTTCACAATAACCCTGTCATATGGTGCATTATCGAGGTGCCCAAATAATCACATAAAATACCAACTGACACAGCTTAGATCAAATCTTAGGGACCCAAAGTGGAATAAGCCGATTAAATTATTCCAGCTCTTATTATAATAATTTAAATGAAGTTCATTTTGTTCAAGAATTCTTGAAATTTATTATTTTTTTACTTCTTTTTAACAATACAATTCCCCTTCAACCTTTTCCCAGTCGAATTAGACTGTTTTTGATCCAATTCAGTCATTTAACATTAAAAATGGTATTAAATTTCTTATTCCTGATATGAATGCCCCAGTAAAAATATGATATATGAGAGGATTGGAAACTTCGGGTTAGAAATAAAAAGAATACAAACGTATGACCTACATTTATTTAATAGAAATTAAATTAATCAAAAAAGTTCTCGACAGACTAGTTTAGAAAAAAATGCTCCTAGTGATGACGCTCAGCAGCCTCCTTTCTACGGATTTCAGCCCACTTGGCTACATTTTCAGGAGAGTTCGCTGAAAAAATATAATAAATATAGCTACAATTTTTAATTTGATCTACTATAATTTATTTAAACAAACCTAGTAATGAGTTTGTGAAATTTTAATTTGTCTAAGAGCACGTTTTTTCTTTATTTTTCCAACGAGTATGAATGTTGTTAATTTAAAACAAATAAGAAACAATATTCACATTGTAGTATTCTCAAGTTTAATAATCTGCATTTGTAATAACTAAAATTGTGCATTTCAGTATTATTAACTTATCTAGGTCGGGAATCTTTAAAAGATAAATAACAAAAATATTGAAACAGATTAAATCCTGTCCTGAAAATGCAGATTGCTTGACTTTGTTGTGGATTACTGTGATGGGACTGGGGAATATAGTACTTTTGCTTTGAGATTAGTAAAGGTACGTTTAGATCTGAGACATAAATACTATATAGGGTGAGTCACCTGTATTTATACGGTCTCTAATGGGCAACTGGTGAATTTTTCAAAATTTGTCTCTAATACCCATATGAACAACAATTACAGCTACCAGCTAAAATTATTTACGGCCATAGAGAATGTCCCAAAAGTAGTTGAAGAAATCAAATATACGATGTTTTAAATAGGTCGCCCAATATTTGAATTATACATGGAACAATAGGACAACACTAAATCCCGACGAATTCATTCAATTTAGACAAGTGAAGTTTACAACAGTGCTTTAGGATACCTTGAATTATCAATCGTGATATTTGTTGTTCCATCATTTTATAATATATTGTTGAAATATTATAGGTCACTTTGGCCAAATTCAAACATCAATTACAATATTATTTCAAATGTATATTTTCAATGCACTGAATGAATAGCACTCATAGTTTACTATCATAGAGCATAAGCATTTTCTATATCTATCTCTAACCGCTCTAAAGTTATCAACAGTATTAAGAATAATGTATTGTTCTCATTAGTAATGATGTTTCATCAAGGCGCTTGGTGTCAATTCTTGGCAGATTTGCAAAACGTAACAAATAGAACCATTGTTTATGTCTGAACCTAGTTTAGCTAGATAATTTCAGTTTTCTTTGTTTTTATTCTAACGATAATACTTTTGATAACATTTTAGAAGATGAAACAATATTCTCTTTAAGAAAGATCCTTCTGGCGTCAAAGGTATATGCACAAAAGTATCCTGAACGAGACCACCCACAAAAGATAAGTTTTGAAACGGTGTTGGCAAAATTTCGTGCTACAGGTAATGTCGCTTACCAGAAGCAAAAGAAGACGATGACAGATGCCACCAATGAAGCAAATGAATTCTTGGTGTTAGGATCAGTACTTGAAAATCCGAACACAAGTACAAGTTAAATTGCCAGCCATACATGTCATCCATAATCATATTCTGCTGCTTCAGTATTTATACGGAGATGACACCACAGAATAGGCTTTTGCTCATGGGCTCTTAACCAAGTTGCAGATGAAGAAGATTTTTTCAAATTTATGTTATCACAGATGCATCTACTTTCCACAATAATGATCTAGTGAATACTCATATGACACTGAAAATAGGTACTTTTTACATATTGCGGACCATCAGAATCGATGGAGCATAAATGTGTTTGGTGGAATTGTACAGAAACATATAATAGGCCCTTATTTTTTCAATGGTCACTTGAATGGGAGAGCCTTCCTAAGGTTCTTGAAAACAGCGTTTTGGGATGGATAGGATGGAGAGGTCCAGGCAGTTGGCCACACAGATCCGCAGATCTGATTTCAATTGTACCCTTGTACCTGCATAAGGAGCTCTTCAGGTATCAACCTCTTTTCTCCTATACTCGTAGGAACAGAAATTAACCAAGAGAAAAACAAACTTAATAAGGAGCCTATAGAGACTTTTAGTAAAGGGGATTTGGAGAATACGGAGGCAATGGAGACTAAAGAATCTCCATCGCAGACAAATACCTCCGAAATCCTAAAAACAAATCCACAGGGAGACGCTACAGCGAATCCTGTGTATCAAAAAGCTCTACGTGGGAAACTTTCAGGTGCCCAGAGAAGGAAGCTTGAACAAATGAAGGAACAAGGCATTGATACCAAGACAGTGATGTTGCCGATTCCCTCAACATCAAAACAGGGTGAAAACCAGCAGACAAAGAGTGTTAAGCCAACTGTGTCAGCCAGAAGCATTCCTGAAGGAAAAAAGAAGAGAGGGCTAAATGTACTGATGGGACTAGTACTACTAGTGTATGAAGTACAGTGTGGCCTTCAAAGGGAACAAGGCAGTCATGGTCCCTAAAAACTTTCCACAGACAACTGTCTCGGAAGATCAGGTAAGGAATATTAAAGAGAACCTGACCAAAATGATGGACGAGATGCAGAAGGTGCCAGTCGATACATGAACAGCTACTATGGGCTGAGATGTGGCAATAAGGAGTCCTTCAA
Source organism: Galeruca laticollis (assembly GCA_963921935.1). Taxonomy (NCBI): domain Eukaryota; kingdom Metazoa; phylum Arthropoda; class Insecta; order Coleoptera; family Chrysomelidae; genus Galeruca; species Galeruca laticollis. The sequence continues at coordinate 20,221,120 of OY998177.1, read as the reverse complement.
TATAACGAGGGACTATCTGGCAAGTAAATGAAACTGGAAGCTCATCAAGAGTGAAGAACTTCCAAAAGACTCAAAAGGAGGTTCTGAAAGCGGGGATAGAGACTCGAAAATCCAGGTTGAAGGTTGATCGTTGGATAATCCTTGGCTCCAAATCATCCAATATGGGACTGCATGTGAGTCTCCGGATTGATGAGGAGTCAATTAAATAACTAGCCTGGCTCAATGGAGACTGTACTACTTATTCCAGCGAGCCAGCTTTAAGACCCTGGAAAACACGACCGAAGAGGAAACGGACTGAACCAACATCCTCTTAGGACATTCAAAGTGCTACAAGCAAACCTACAGAACAAAAAGACGGCTACTGCTGTCCTACATCAAAGGGTTGTGGCCAATAACATCGACATCGTTCTGATCCAAGAACCTTGGATGAACAATGCTAAGATACTGTGACTAAATATTAGGGAAATGGGAACTAATTGTATTAAAGTAAGAACTTGTAACTATTACATATCTAAATATAACCTAATGCCAATCATATAACTTTGTATAGGTGACAGGGAAGCAACAAATATTGGACTCGAAAAAGATGGGGAGGTAATAGAGTCAATAATAATGTCTCTTTATCTTCCCATCGATTCAGAAGAACCATTACCGGGGGCTAATATGGAGAACCTGATGGAATACGCCTGAAGATACAAACTGGATGTTGTTGTAGGGGCTCATACCAACGTACACCACTTCAGCTGGGACAGCAAGGGCAACAACACTAGAGGTAAAAAACTATTTGACTATTTACTGAACTTGATATTGCGAATATGGGCATTTAGAACATCATCAATAGATGAAACTCTCTGCATTCTACGAGTCGGGGAGATGATAAGGTATTGGTATGTATCAGATGAACCGTCTCTGTCTAACCATGTGCATATATACTTCGAAATAGATATAGACAAATCAGCTATTAGAACATACAGGGATCCTAAGGGTACCGATTCGGGATCCTACAAAGAGGACCTGCTTTCTAAAATCCGCACACACCTAAAACTGCTGAGGAGTTAGAAGGAACAGCTGCATGGTTGCAGCAGACCATAGTGACTTCGTATCACAATAGTTGTCTGATAAGGAAGAGTCGCTCTTCCAGACAAGCCGACTGGTGGAATTCTGTGAGGACATACAAGGTGTCCCTGACAGGGTCAGAATTAACAGGATCCTCAGAAGGGACACTTCTAATAAACTAGGTTCTATCCAGTTGCCGAGCGGAGAGTTCACAAATACTGAGGAGAAGGCTTTAGAGCACCTCCTTAGTGTGCACTTTCCAGGCTCGGCAAAGATAGATTCAAATTACGATAACGGGCCGGTAGCCAAAACAAAGAGGACTGGAAACTAACAAATGAGATCTTCAGACCCCATCTCACCAGATGGGATGTAAATTCATTTGACCCTTACAAAACTTCAGGAACCTATGGCATATTTCCCAAGCTTTTGCAAGAGGGATTCGACATCATTATGGGTCCCTTAGTTCTAATAATATGCAGTAGTCATACTTTAGGGTATATACCAATTACATGGAGAGAGAGACAAAGGTGGTGTTTATTCCCAAACCAGGGAAAGAAACGTACACCCAGGCTAAATCCTACAGAGCAATCAGTCTGATATCATTCATGGTGGAAACCATCAAAAAAGTGATAAAAATGCATCTGCAAGAAGGAGTGCTTAAGAGCATCCCTCTACACAGACTACAATGGGCCCATCAGGTAAGGAAATCAGGAGAAGCTGCCCAACATAATTTGGTCTCCTGCCTCGAAAGGAGCCTGAACCAAAAAGAAATAACCCTTGCAGCATTTTTAGACATTGAAGGTGCTTTTGACAACACGTCGATGTCATCAATAAACAAACATGCAGATGGATAAGATCCATGCTAAAGCATAGGAGAATATTGGGCACACATGCATGATATAACGTACACCATCAGAACAACTAAAGGGTGTTCCCAAGGTGGGGTACTCTCACCACTATTGTGGATGACTCGATCTGTAGGCTAAATGATCCAGGCATATGGAGACGCAGGGCTTCGTGGAGGACCTAGTGATTGTCACCAAGGGGAAATTCTCGGAGACAGCTTTTATACTTTATACTATACTTTTGTTTTAAATATTTCCGTAAATGTGTATTGTTAACCTTTCATGTCATTGTTAATATTTTTATGTTATAATTTGAAAAATAAATTATTTGAAATATCCCACTCAGTTCTTTTTTACTTACTAATGCAATCTACTTTTCTTATAAACTGTGATATTTTCATAAATCATCCATTAGTTGTTATTTTTTTGGTATATTAATATGTATGTGGTGTAACTCCTGGGACAACCAACAAGGATAATGTTGAGTAAATAAAAAATCATAAACAAGATATTCAATATATGTCCTTTATCATTTTAATCAATCTTGGATTGGGTTTTTAAAGTATTTATGAATGAAATGTTTTGTCTATCTGTGTTTAATAGTCTAAGGTAACCTACAGCTGTACAAAATGATGCCACAAAAGATTCACACTGACTGTAGTCACTAAAACATTGAGGCTGATCTAGTTCATTCTGTTTATCACATTTCAACAACGAATTACTCCTCACATTACACCCCACATTTAATCATTTGAAAAAAAAGTTTTTAGATAATTTTATACCCGAACAAAACCTTTCATATAACGGAGTCTATGATACAATGTAATGGGAGTCATGGCTGTAACAGTTTCTTCATGGAAATCCTATAAGGTTCGGGTATCAAGCTTGGTGATTGAACACCAATGGTGGATACCTAATAAATTTCGAAATTTATCAAGGGAAAAGTGTTATGAAGAAACAAGGTTATGAAGCTATATTTGATATAACTAAAGGTCCAGATTGAATACCTAAAGTGTATGGAAGTAATAGTGGTGTTCGAGAAGATGTTAGATTTGATGGCCTGAATTATTATGTTACGCTGGAGCCTGAAGATAAAAGAGAGAACATGTGCAGATTTGTACTGTACAAGTAAAGGCCGTACAATGTGTTTTAAGTGTGCTGTTGGTTTTTGTACAGAATGTTTCATCAAATTTCACATCAACAATTAGAATGTAATATTTTGGTTATTGTCTTTGTGAAATGCCTAAGGGGTCATATGGTGATAACCTATTTTCTGTATATTTTAAAATAAACATTTATTTCTTCATTAACATTGGTTCATTTCACAGCTTCCTTCAGCAAAGTTTTGAAAAAATATAAAATACAAGAAAATATTTTTTTCCAGCGTTAATAGGTTAATATACAATATACAAAATGGTCTCTATTGTGTTCATTCTAATTACAAGGTTAGTGTATTGTAACAGTCGTGGTTGATCTACTATATTTTATTTACAATAAAAACATTTGAACTTCTTAATATACTGCTCTATTACAGTTGAATTATTGGATCTTTACCATGCGTCATATCTGATAACATAAATGATATAATTATTAAGAGGTATGTCTTTCTATTAACAGTGAAGAACAGAACAAAATAATTTGACATTTGTCAGTTATGTTATCAGATATTAATGACGCATGGGTAAAGATCCAATAATTCAACTGTAGTTAATAATAGCGTATTTATTTTCTACTTATTGACATTTTGTCACCATCTAGCTTCTAGCATCTTGTTCTACCATTTGTTAGTGAATTAAGGAGTAAATACAAACTGTATCTTTCTAAACAGCCTGTTTAGATGGTCTTTACTCACCAATTGTTAGAGCAAAAGACCGTAACTAGAATTGTTAGAACTAAGATCCGTATCTGTTAATATACCGACCAGATACGCCCTATTCAACTAACAAGCTAACCTTGCTGGTTTCAGATAAGAGGTGGTGAATTCCATAACATCAAATTTGGTGATCTCATATGTAAACAGTGCATATGGTTTTTTGTGTTGTTAGAGTTGAAGTTCTCTTTTGCAGAGTACATTATACATAAGATTAATAATTATTGTATTAAGAATGTCTGGCAAAAGAGGCAAAAAGTTAAAAAACCTAGCTTTAAATATAAAACTCAAAGAACAAATTGTCATATTCAAAAATCTACATGTTCGCCAAAAGGAGAAAATCGATGCAAGCGATGATGAATATTATCCTTCGGAATCAGATACATATTCATCATCTGAAGTAGATTTTGGTGCATTAGAATTTAATAAACAGCAAATCAAAACAAGCGATAAAATAATTATACTGCAAGATGTAGTAATCAGAACTCCTCCAGTGGCTCCAGTTTCAAGTAATACATCTACTGTTGATACAATTGGAAAACACATTGTTGATGTAGTCATGGACCATGTTTTTAATGAAATCGATCAATTACTTCACACCAAAGAGGGAAATCTCAGGAAAAGGAAGAAATATTTTAAGTCTGCTTCAGAAAGGACTCATTAGATCAAGTCACGTAATAACATCTAGTTGCAAGTGTTCAAAAAAATGTAGCTAGAAATTTAAATCTACACTAAGGCAGCAAATAAATTCATAATTCTGGAAAATGTCATCTCTAGAACAAAAAAAGTATAACAACTTATATGAAATAAAAAGAAGCACACTACCTTGAATGCAGTTTCGAGACGTAGATGTACAGTCGCTTATAATTTAAAAAGTAAAGATGGGTAATTGATTCAAGTACGTAAATATTTTTTTAACATTAGGCTTCAAATCCAACAATGATAAATTTATTAGAAATGCAATCAAACTATGCATATATAGAATCTTTCTATCCAGAAGTATCTCACTAATGACTGGAGCATGCTTCAAGACATGGACATTTCAATTCAAAAAATGTTCTGCCAAAAAAATAATCTTAATAACAACTATGAAGAGTGCTGCAAGTGGAAGATTCATCATGCAAAGTATATGTGTGCCCAGACAGAGTATCAGATTAATGCAGAGGATTAGTCCACCCATAAATTTGTTGTCATGGGATACCTACATAAAGTGAGTGAAAAATACTCAGCCATGTATTTTAACTGATCATTTAATTGTTTTTGGTTGTGATATTGTCTCAATGTGAAACTTTTGAAGCAATTATCTTCATTCAAAGAATGGTAGATTTCAAGGAAAGCTTTGTACTGGCCGGGAGAAAAAACACATTTGAGACCCCTAAAGCAGTCGTGTGACACAAGGGTATTCGAGGAAGAAACAAGCAAGATTTATAAGCACATTTTATGAGTATTTCATATCCCAAAGAGATCCCACTCTTTGGCTGCATAATTGCGCAGTCCAAAATAAAAATTGGGCCCTCCTTTGTTTTTTTTTGTGGATATTGTAAACTCTGACGAAACTGCCTTAGATAATTTGGATGTGAAATATTTTGAATCTGGTCATACATTTATGGCTGCATATTATTTGCACAATCAAGTAGAGAAAGCTCTTAATAAAAAAGGCAATGTATGGGACTTCTCTGACTACACTGATGCTGTGAATCAAGCTGCAACTAGAGGGACTGTCATTGAAATGGGTATTTGAGACATTTATTTTTGGAAAGACTACTCTTCTCAATACAAATCTTCCTTTGACAAACCTTTCGAGACTTTAAATTTCCTCACTGCCGAGCGCCATAAAAAAGGTACAAATGAAAATATGAATTAATGTGATTCATAATTAAACAAAAATCTATAATATGGATTTTCCAAGCCAAAGTGTCACACCATTTGTAAGGGATTTCCCGCCTCTAGGAAATATGAAATTCTCTCCAAAATTGAACCCTCATGCATATATCAAGGCGAATTTTTTGGGAAAATTCGCCCCAACACGTTGCTTCATTGGAGGAGGATGTCTAACAGCTTTTCATTTTTTTTTCAATATTTAATATATACTTTAAGAACAAACCGTTGCAGATATGGCCTTTCTGTTTACTGATCTTTTTCTCATACTAGTGAGCTTATCTATCAAATTTCACCTTGGCAACTACTATGGAAAAAATTAATGGTTACACAGTGGATTGTGTTCAATCTGAATAGCTCATGCTAAAATTTCAGATTCCTAACTCACATGAGCTGGATGGCAGGCATAAAAACACTAAAAGTTACAAAACTCTAAAATGATATTTTTGTAGATACGTCTAAATTAACTAACTGGGCAGTATATACAAAGTTTAGATCATCAAAATAGAAATGGTGATAACACAAATGATTTTGATATTTTTGAATGGTTCCCAATAAATGGAAGTAAAAAAATTAATAACCTACAAATTTACGTTAATAGAAAGCAATAATTTACAGTCAAATAAAATTGGGATAAACATCTAAGTTTCAGTTTTCAATAGAACAAATAATAAATTATTTTTATAGTAACTCACCTAACTTGCTGATGGAATTGAATACAGGAATACAACATACAACAGCAATAGCATAATATTTCCAGATCCATTGATTCTTGAAATAGTGTCTGTATGGGAATTGTGCTAGTTTAGCACTGAAGGTATAAGGGAACTTCATTGGTCTGGAGATTTTTTCTACTCGGTCTGCCATTTTAATCTTATTTCTGAAAAAGATAACTTTATAATGGTTTGGTAACAATTTTTCATCGGCAAATAATTATTTGAAATTCTATTTAAGCTGTAAAGTTCAACTTAAGATAGGTATCTAGTTAATTAATAATAGTATAGGGCTCCTCTAGGCCAAGTAATGTATATTTTGGCAATTCTTTGCAGAAGCTTAATACAACTAGAGTTTCATTATTTTCAAATATACTAATAGAAGTATACCTAAGTACTTCTACGAAGTCCAAAGGAACTGCAGTAAACCAATTTTTATTCATGTTTGCAAATTTTTTGTTAGCCATTTCAAACAATAATACTAACAACTACAAAATGACCGATTGACTAGTGTCATTAATGTATATTCAAGAATATTACATTGTCTTTTAAAAAGTTTCACAGCCCACTATATGTAACATGCATTTACGTAATCGATTGGTAAAAGTTTTTATAATTGAATTCGTTTTTTATACAAAAGACGCACAAGAAATTAAAAAAATATCACTAGATTTTATTTTCTGAGATTTATTGCCTAGAATTTATTCTATATCAATTTAAAAATGTAGAATTAAAAAAATCATACCTGCCTTGGAAACCACTGTTAAATGACAAGTGACGTATTTATTAATATGATAAATGACAGATATTTTTTCACATACATAACCTTGGTCGTGCTCAACGATAATATACTCTACCAGGATCGCTTATTTACTTAAATCTTTTACCGGTGGGCGGTAACTTGTTGTCGTCACAAGGGGACTCCGCCTCAGCTAGCCTCATTTAAAATTTTATATTGCAATCAATACTTAAGATCATCGATTGCAATCGTCAAAATTATTAATATGTTCTATAAGAAGTTTCTTTATGTATAATTCTATTACTTTTTCACAAAGAAGCAACAACTGGTCTAAATTCATCACATTTAACTTTTCCGCCCAACCTATCTAATATGCGAGAAAAGTACTGGTTTACCCCAAAAAAAGTTGGAATTTTGAAAATTTTTTTTGAGTTATTTTTACGTTTTCCATTAACAACAATACGAAAAAATGGTTTCTAGAAAAAAAATCCTATGTGTATGTCGTCGTCGTCGTCGTTGTCGTCGGCCACTTTTTCTTACATGTCTTGTTAGCACGATACTTGAAGTACGACATTTTGTCATTTTTTAAGAAATTTCAGTTTGTTAGCACGATACAACCTTCGGAGTTCAACAAGTCACCAATTTTATGATTGCATATTATTAGGGACATCTCACAGATGAGCCCTATTGATTTTCAGCTCACCACCGCGAATACAACAGGTACTACAGTATTTTAAGTACGATATTTTTGTCATTTTGGAGAAGTTTCAGTTTGTTAGCACGATACAGCCTCCGGAGTATATACAAGTGACCAATTTCAAGATTGGATATTATTCAGAGGGTCTCAAAGATTAAGCCTATTGATATTCAGCTCACTAAAGCCAGTACAACGGGTGCTATGGTACTTGAAGTACCAAATTTTTGTCATTTTAGAAGAATTTTCAGTTTGTTAGCATGATACAGCCTCCAGAGAGTCTACGATTGATCAATTTTATGATTGAATATTGTTCAAGGTGTCTCACAAATGTACCCTATTGATTTTCAGTTGACTAGAGCGAGTACAGCGGGTCCTATAAATCCAGATATACTACATTTTTGGTTATTTTTGGATAAATTTCGGTTTGTTAGCACGATACATTCCCCCAACTGTATACAAGTAACAATTTTATGATAGAATATTGTTCAGGGCCACAGACGCGGAAAAGTGAGTTTTAATCTTTAAAACCGTTCATTTCTTGTATATTTGCCAAAAATTTTTTATAAATTAATTTTAGGATATAATAATCTATCATAATCATTAAGGTGAAAATTAGAGGATTAAAACACGTCGAAAGACTAGTCTGAGAACTAGATTTTCTTACCAAACTTGTAGGATGATAGAATAATAATGAATTAACTTTTTTGTGATATGTTGATAATTCACATATGTATAGATGAAAATTCCTAACAAATAATTTGATTTGAGGAAACTTATAGTTTATTTTGCACAGAAAGAGAAGCAAATCAACGAGTTGTGCTTATGGGTAGACTCAGCTTTATATTTTTTTCGGCTATGAAGTTGACAATTATAATATTGCATCGAGAAGTTTAATTTGATTAATTTTTTATATTGTTAACCTAGGTCAATAATGGACAAATTCAAACGTTTTGGGAATCCATGAATAATAGTTTAACAAAAACTTGTGCAATATAATTTTCTATACCCAGAAGATTGTCTTTAACATATTTGCGGCTGATTGAAATTACCTAACATGATAAAATTATTTGAATAAAAATGCCAATAGTTTAAAATTCGCGGCCGCCACGATAAAGATATATCCTACGGACTACAACAAATCACCAATTTTATGATTGAGTATTGTTCAGGACATCTCACAGATGAAAACTTATTGATTTTCAGCCCATTAGAGCCAGTACAACGGGGGCTGTGGTACTTGTAGTACCACATTTTTTGTCATTTTAGGAGAAATTTCGAGTTGTTAGCAAGATACAGCCTCCGAATTGTATACAAGTGACAAATTTTATGATAGGATATGGTTCAGGGTATCTCCCAGCTGAACCCTATTAATGTTCATCTCACTATAGCCAGTATAATGGGTCCTATGAATCCAGATATATTAAATTTTTATATAATGTTTGTAGCAATTTCGGTTTGTTAGTATCATATATAGCCTCCGGAGTGTATACAAGTAACCAATTTTATGATTGGATATTATTCAGGACTTCTCACAGATAAGTGCGGAAAAGTTATTTATTTTAATCTTTAAAACCGTTTATTTTTAAATTAAATATATTTAATTTATTATATATATATATATATATATATATATATATATATATATATATATATATATATATATATATATATATTGAAAATATAGAAGCAGATGTATTGAATGTTGTCTAACAGCTGACACCATCTTGAAGAGTTCACCTCGCTTGGAAGTGGAGGCAATATTTGAAGAGAAAGTAAATGCGCACGTGAATAAAATATTCAAAAAGTTGCAAATATACAATGATATTACTCACTCTCGGTTGCCTCACCCATGTTACGGAGTATTTCGTCTGTGAGAAAATACATTCTCAAATATTTTTGTCACACAATTGTTTAAAGAATCCGAAAAGTTTTCATACATTAGATAAATCCGACAGTTCGTAAAAGTAAGTGAAGTGTGACCGTAGCTAAGTGACCATAGTTGTTCGAAATGTGATTAGGTAGTATGCATTTGAAAAATATGTGCTTCGTAAAGTTAAAATGGCTTTAGTTGAAAACTGTTTTTGTTGTAGTGTGCAAATTGCATCAGGATTTTTTGCAGCTTATTTATTGGTGAGTTTAGGTACTTCTACCAGTTAGTAGATAGTATACTTTTATTATTCCATATCAGTAGTACTTTCTCGTATAAAAATAAAATAGATATAAAATGTGCGTGAGAATGGAAATTGTTGGTAAGAAAGCAATTCTATGTTACTAAGAACGACTTTTGTTTAAGAAAAGAAATCAGTTAGCTAAGTATTTCATGTGAAGTAATTAAAGCACACTACATAATATGCGTCTCCAAATAATAGGAAGACTTCGCATTTTTCATGAAAAATATTCACCAATGTCTATTTTGTCCTCTTCAAAATAATCCCCATTGGATATAAAACAGTGGTAGCGGTTTTTCCAAACTTTGATGCACTTCTGATATAACATGTATCTCAATCCTAGCAAAATGCTATCTTTTCATGATTATCTTTAGTTTTCGTCAGAAGGAATTCACAGGAGGCTCACAATGTTGTTTTCGTATAAAAAATCACGAAGAAGCGTGTTATGCATTATTCTGATGTAAAGCTGTAAACTTTTTTGGCACAAATCTGGTATTTATACGCAACACAGCGGAGACAATAGTTTTTTCAGAAGGATGCAGTCGATGTCATTCACATCGATTGTCATGAAATGAGAAATCTTTAGCAGCAAATATTCATTGCGACAAAAATCCATAAATTAGGGTAAATACGTGCATCTAGTATATTTTCCAGATTTAGCACCCAGTGACTATTTACCTTTTACAAACCTGAAGAAATGCTTGAGTGGTGAGGAAGTTGCGACAAATGAGGAGGTCATTAATGGAAAAAACGTCTGTTGTGAGTAGCTTGCGAAAACATATTAGGTATTTGGTAGGAGTTTAAAAACTGGTTAAAACATATATAGTCAGGGGTCTTTCGGCTTGTGTCGCACTCCTCATATCCATCGTCATTTCTTCCTATGCTTCCAGTCATCCTCTTTGATGGTTTGATATCTATTTTTCGTAATTCCCTCTATCCATTGTGTTGTCAGCCTTCCGCTCCTTCTCCTGTTCTGTAGTATGTACTTAAATACTCCCCTTGGTCATCTCGTCTTCTCCTTTCTCATTACATGTTCGTACCATAATAGCTACTATACCAGGAGTTGGAAATAATAGTGAGTGACGTCAGTACTAGTTCGGAAACAGTACAATAAGAGCGACTCAAAATAATATGTTATTACACATTATTTATTTAAAAATTAATTGTTTCCGTCACTGGAATTGCTTCTCTCTGCCCTTGGCTCTCTTGAGATACCTATATGCTAAAAATTAGTCACTGACTATTATTTTCCACCCATGGTATAGGATTCTACTTTTCCTGCTGTTGTTTATATACTTAATACCTTCTGATGTTTTCACTTCTGATATGTTGCAATCTGGACATATTAACGTATGTACTAAAAGTTTTGGCACAAAATATTTGTCGAATTTTTTAATGAAGAAATTTATTGAAACACTGACTAGTTATTTCAAATTACAACTCAATACTTAACTAAACTATACTATAGAATTATGTGGAGCGGCCCATTCTTTTTTACCAGACGCAAATTTCTTCGAATCTCTCATGAGGTCCTGGACGGAATTCAGAACAATTTCTCTCAGTTTTTCGTAAATTCGCAGTCTTAATTTTGTTCTTTATCTTGGGTTTACCAGCCTCTACGATAAACCTTCCTAGAGAGTAAAGCCCAAAAATCGTTTTGGGAACAAAATATATGAGGTGTTGTGGAAGCTAGTTTTGGGTATCTTTTGTGGCATGATGCTAGGTCTGGCCAAAACATGATATCGTCATTGGCATGACGTGGACACACTGAAGTAATTTGGAAAGGCAGTTATCAATATAGCTCTGAATATTCAAAGCTTCATCTTTCACTCTTTCCATAACAGGTCGGGATATACTGCGGTTCTGAAATTGCGCACCAGACAAGGATTTTATCTGCAAATATCGCTTTATGTTTGTATTTAATATTGGCAGGACAATCTTCAACGTTGTCCGTATAAAGTCTATCGTTTCCCTTCATTTCAGAATTACTCAAAGTGAAATACTTTTCGTCATCTAAAATAATGATTTTTTAATTTGAAAATTGTACCCGGCTCAGTTGATGACAGTATCTTGGTATATGAAGGAGTTGTGCTTGAGAGTATTTGAGGCAATTACCCCTCTTTCGATATTTTTAGACCAATTCTCCTCAATTCCAACGATATCGTACTTTTAGAAGATCTGTATTGACGAGCTATACGTTTTCTAGTTGACATTCCAACCTGGTTTTTTGCTCTTCTCACCAGTCTCTGACCTCTGTGCAGTAAATGCACGTGGTCTTCCACTTTTTGGGAGATTCAGACATAGTATTCCCTGCTCGCACTCCGCTATTGTTCTATAAATGGTTCTGCGTGAAATGTATTCATTCTGGAATATTCGACAAATTTCATATTTTGGTACCCGCCCAACCAACTTGTAGATACTGGTTCTTATTTCTAATTTATACGACATCTTAAAGCGAAAACTTCGCAATAAATAAATCTCAACTGACAGTAAACATATTTCCAAAGGCATCTTGATATTTTATTTTTGTTAAAATTAAAGTCAATGAATTTTGTCCCAAAACTTTTAGGACATACGTTATATGATTTCCTTAAGAAATCCATATTTGTCTCTATCATATTGTAATGTTTTTCTTATTTATTAAAACCTTTTATTACGGTTGGGATAAATTTTAAACACACGGTATGGCTACTTACTAATTTATTTGAACACTAAGCTACTCACTAACACTTAATTTATATACACACAACCTTAATTAATAATTTATATCAACACTTTACTGTTCGCTATTTCGGTGTATTCTTGTTTATTTGTCGAGATCACTTTTTAAACTAAACTAACTCTCCCTGGTCGGTTCTTTATAGATGAGTGCCTTTTTTACTAGATAATTCTAGACAAAAACAATTGGCTCTCGTATTTTCTAGATAAGACTGGTCACAAAAACAATGTCTAGATAAGATAGTCACAATCCTAAACAATTCTAAGAAATCCCTGCGCACCCGCTATAATTTTAACATTCATACATGGCTTAGACAAAGTCGGATTCAGGGACTATACCAGTGTGCTGTTTCATAACAATATTTTCTCAGTCTCTGCCAGCATTCACACCTGTAAGTTAATATAGGCTCTATAATAGTTGTATATATTGTCATTGTTTTGTTTTTCATTTTCATTTTGGTTGACCAGAGTAATGAATTTTATAATTGGAAAACATTTTTCCTTGTTATGGTCCACTTTCTATATCTTTTTCTGATGCTCCGACTGCCGAAATAATGCTTACCAAGTATTTGAATTTGGCTAAATTTTTTTAGTTTGTGTAAATGTAGATTTCTTCACGCCGGTCTCCTATTTTTAAATATTCTGTTTTATCTACGATTAAGGTAGACAACCAAATTATCGACACTATTAGGAACAAAATTAGTATTCGATTTTGTATGGTCAAACCGAAGTGCATTCAGGAATTTGTCCTATTTGTATGATACTGCTTAAACATACCGTTGTTAATTTCGTAATATGAAATCCTGTTTACCCTGTTTTTTATAATTTTTTTGTTGAGAAAATGTTGCCTCAAAAGCCAATGACCTTCATCAAATGTTGTTTAAGAAAAGCCATTTATCGACATCCCATATATGGAGTTTTTTCCTAAATATATCATAATAAAGCTAGAATAGAAAGAAACAAACATTTATTTTTGACAAAAAACATAAGAGCTTCATATATGTCCACTGGTAGGGGGAACGAATGTTCCATGAACTTCAGGAGTTGACAAAATTCCTAATAATGATTTTTGTGGAACACAAGATAGGGTAGGTACACCAGTGTTTGTTTCCTTTTTTAAATTGCTCCTGGCTGCTATTTGATATTTTTTAATAGCCGAATTAGCTCATTTTAATGATAAAGAATATGTTATCGATTCCTATAAGATATGAAGCTTGTTATTTTCATTGTTAAGAAAAAATAGCAAATTTTTAATCATGCGCAATACAACTAATGATAGCCATTATTTTCTAGGAAGTGCCACATTAAGAACCAGTGAATGCCATATTTTTATTATACTTGAGATATGTGAACAAATAATAATAAAGAAAAGTTGTTACTATAAAGAAAGTTCTTAAAAAGGTAACAAAAATAACATTCGCATGGAAAATACTCAATGTCGATTCATTTCTGAAACCGTAAGAATTTTTCTTTTTTCTTTAATATCGTGTTTTTCGTAAAGTAGTATATCCTCTCTTTTAGGCCAACTCCAGTTAAGTCCACTTTTCTACATCGCTGAAACTTCAAACTTGTCGCTAATGATTCTTTGGATTACTCCATAAAAATATCCATCATTACTACAACGTAGATGTTTTGAGACAAACTTTCTTCTGCACTATTTTCGGCATTCTCCTCTGACTCATTGCTATCCTGACCCCAATCCCCGCCTTCTCCTTCAGATAACAATGTAACATTTTCCTATGAATCTGAGGAATCTGCCGAAACAAAATTTTTCTTTTCGTTTAGAACCAGACCATTTTTTTTCTTTTCAGTTATTTTCTTTTTCTTTTCAGTTACTTTCTTTTTCTCTTCCCTTACTTTTTTCTCTACTCTTTCAAACGTTCTGCTTTGACTTTTTTGTTACGCCGATCTTCCCCATACTTTCTCCGATGTGACCACAGCTGGTAACTTTATTTGTCTCGTCTCATGTTTGTTTTCTTTTTGGGAGTACCTGGCCAGTAAAGGGTTTCCCTACACGCTGTGGGAACATTTTGACCTACTGTTGATGGTGATAAAATCGTTGCCAGCTTAGTTGGTGTGATCTCACCCTTTGGAACATGTGGTAACGAGATTGGTCTATCTGGAGAAATAGAAGAAGCCACAATGCTGGCGTTCGGAGCACTAGAGGATGTTGGAAATATTTTTGATGGAGCCGATATATTTTCTTCACCTCTGTTACCACTGATATGCTTGCTTTTGTACTATATATCGTATAAAACTTTATTTCCGGCAATGGTATCTAATCCCTTATTTGCGAATGAGGTCACTCATTCATTGCCGATGAGCATTTCTACATATCGGTGTTTCTCAGAATATGGTATAGCTTGTGGCAAAAGCTTTGAAGATTCTTTTGATCCAGTTTTTGAATAGTCTAGTGTTTCTTCGTCAAATGGGTACAGCCCACATTTTCGAAACCCATTAATGAGTAGGCACAGTTTTCTCCAAATCAGATCCCAACACTTTATTTAGTACTGGTGGTAACTGTAATTTGCCTATAGAAACAGCATTATTCTCAAACTTCCAACGATGAACTTCTTGTGACCACTTCTTCTTAAGCGGTCTAAAGACGGCTAGGTCAAGGGGTTGAATAATGTGAGTCGTATTTGGATTAAGGGCAATTATCGCGATACCTATTTCACGACATAATTTAAACAAATGATACTTAAGTGCGATCAATGGCCATTTAAGAAAATAATGACTGGACGTGAAATTTGTTTCTTCTTCAACTATGGATGGAAAACGTTTGCAATGTATTCTTAAAAAACTTCACCAGTTATCCATCTTTTATCCGATTTGGCCAAAGCCCATCCTTCAGGAATGTTTTCTGTAACACATTTCGGTAGCTGCTTACCAACATATATCACAAGCGATGGAGTAATGTCACCAGCAGTAGAGGTTCCAATTAAAAATGTAATGTTTTCTTTAACGTTGCCGCAGAGTTCTTATACGTTTTTATGCACCTCTACACCAAGCATCTTTTTTCCTTTGGGACATTTTGAAAATCCTATTAGGACATTTCATTACCTCCAAGAGATTACAACCTTTCAAATAGGTACGTACTTCGGTAAACCATTTTCGAATTGCTTCTGGTGTTAGAGCCACTCTATTTCGTGTTAACTTTTCCAAGGTTCTTTGAGCAATGTCTTTGTGCCTATTCAGAAACAACTTTAGCCACTTCTTGCCTGGACGTCCCTCTGCAAATTTGTTGGACAAGTTCATCCGTTTGACGATATTTTCAACTGAAGTTAACATGTCCCATTTGGCAATTGGAAATCCGTGTAAATTCAGTTTTTTTATCCAGTTTACCAGCATTAATTCATTCCTCTATCCTAGGGTAGAAGACGGACCCATTCTGGAAATAATGAAAAATTACTAGCAGAATAAATTAACTCGAGAGAATGAATCATTTTCTATTGGTTTTTGCAACAAAATTTCATTTGGTGATTATAGATTTACCTCGGTGCTTGCCACCCTCTCTTTGATCATTATTATCATTCAAATACCTTCAATATCACTTTCTAGTTAAAAATTGAGTCATTACACATCATCAAATAACCTTACATCTCACAAATCTTTTATATCAAATAGGATTACAAAAGATTTATATTTAGAGTTGTCTCATCTAACGTAATAACTCGACAAATCTCTACCTCCTCATATTTTCACTGTTCTACATGCCACTGATTTGAAAAAACAAAATGCCCATCGCAATTGTGGCTTTAGAATGGAATGATTTCCTAATTTGGGCAACATGAGGCACAATAAAATAAACACAAGATTATCGGCGGGTGTTTCGAATTCAACTGGCATTCATTGGAACACTGGCAAAGACTGGTGAGCTTTCCCTATATCCTTTTCATTAAAAATAAAACACTTTTTTTCTGATTTCATAAACATTTCTTCCGCTTCTTCCTTGAATGACATCTCTACTACGTAGATACATTTAAAACGAGTTTATTTTCTTTTGCCGCCTAAAACTGTTACCAAAATATTATTGCCAACAGAATCATTATCAGTCTGTGCAGTCTTGCAGAATGTCCACTTACTTTCAAATATTTCTACATTATACAACTGCTGCCACTTTCTTGCCACTTTCCTTTGTCTTCAGTGCTTTCAGAAACTTCATGATTTCTTGTGTTATATGCTAATATATTTTTCGCTTGTCGCAGATTATTTTTCTCTTCAGTTTTTACTTTTCTCTGTTTAATCCTTTCTCGCTTTGCTTCTAATTTCCGTTGCATCTCATTATTCTTTTTTACGTGATATGATCTCCATCCATAAGATGCTACCACTGATGGTAGGTATGCCTGCTTTAAAATACCAGTAGGTGACTGTCACACCTAAATAAATATTGTGACATGTGGCAATTTTTAAGCTGACAGACCAAGTATTTTTTAAAGATTATGATATTGGCTAATTGAATATTCACTGAAAATTCAGGTTTGTGATGATGGCAAAACTTTGTTGTTAATTAATAACAATTAATTTAATTGAATATTGTTTCTGGTAAATTCGTATAGTCACACCAAGCTTATTCTGTTCGTATTGTTTTTTTACAATTAATTATCTAAAAATATTGAAGGTCCCGATGACGCCACTTTCAGTGTCACCAGCTCCCGGCCTAAACCAAAGCCTTTTTAAATGTTGTCGGAACATTGACGTTTAGGTATCCACGAGAAGATCCGAAAGTGGCTAGTATTTCTAAATTCGTGCCATTTTCTTGCTCTGTCTCGTTTTCTTTCGTTGCTTCTTTTTTCTGTGGTGGTGTGACTTCATTTTTCCTTACTGAGTATTCTCTTTGTTGTATGTTTCAAGTTTATTTTCTTTTTCTTCAGTCAGTTGATTATTAATATTCTGGGTGCCCAATTGTTCCTATTATTATTGAAATAACTAGATATTTCATAAAGGCGTGTGTCCTCTTCAGGTTGTGTTTAAAACAATTTTTGAATATTTTCAGTGTGGTGTAATTTTTTCTTCGAGGCCTTGTAAGATTTGTATGTTTTTAAAGTTTCCTTTTGCTGTATGAGAGTTGTATGAGAAATCATTTTTTTCGAAATTTTATCAAAACGCACACTTTTGGCTTCAAAAGGATATAACCCAGTAACACGAAATACATTCTTGACGGTATCGTCAGTTATTTGGTTCAGTGCCTTTTTCAAAAATTTAGGAAAATTATGCTTTTGCATTCTTTAACCAAGTTTATCCATTTCTCAACTTCCGTTTTATATGCCACTTTTAGTGGCCTGAACACCGCCAGCAGCTATAGTAGGTGAGTAAAGTTTGGGTAAAGAACAACTTATTCTATCTTATTTTCGGCACAGAAATTAGATACGTGAAGAGTTAGATATGATACATGGCCATCCAAAAAAAGTATATTTGATTTCTCTATATTTTGTTGTGCGAACCATGGATTAAAGACATTGCAGATGTAATCATGAAACATGGAGTCGGACATCCAGTCAATGTCCTATTCAGAAGGAACACTTTAAGCAATATGTCCGGGAATTCGGATATAGGAAGAAAATAATCATAGGCGGAGCCATATTCCCAGCCGCGTTTGTAATAACTAAAACCGTCAAATTTTCCTTTTCATTACCAGCTGCAGTATATACACTTTTTCGCATCTTTTTACCAGAGCTTTGTCATATTTTGGGGATAAGTAAAATGGACTTTCATTTGTATTGAAGACTCTTTTGGATTCGTTCGTAATATCAAAAAGATTCTTCGATATTAAGTAGTCTTTGACTTCTGTAAACCAGCTTCTAATTTGTTCCTCGGATACCCCTTCTCTACTTGGAATCAGAGTATGACAAATCCTAGGAGAAATTTGCGGGTGTCGTTTAAGGAACAGTCGGTACCACTTATCGCTTGGTCTATTATTATTTTCAAAAGTTTTAAATTTTCTCGATTCATGCACTGAATCTATGACTGGGTTTTAGTAACTGGAAAATGTATTTTGGCTATTGCTAAAATCCATTGAACCAATATGTTCTCTTCTTCTGGACTAAAAATCGTAGACGGACCAGAGGAACAAATAACAGCCGATTTTCGTTCCGTTAATCAATGTGGTTCTTGGCACCCCATGCATTTTAGCCGCTGTTGCAACTGGAACTTCTTTTCATATGATCCAAAGCCTGAGCCATTTTCTGAGGCTCATACGATTTTCTATTCAGACCCATAACTATAAATTATCGACACTCAACAACCCATGCTCGTCACTCCATGTCCATAATTGGTTACATACATGTTAAAAAAATCAAATACATATTGGCAACATCGCCTTAATATAAGCAAGAAGAATATAAAATATGTTGATAGAAATACTGAAACCAATTTTCGACAGGAGTGTCAATAATGGTCGAACACCATTTTAACTAGTCCAATAATGGACATCCAAATCTAATTCTACATATTTTACAGCAGAGGTTATTTCTGATACAAATTTATTATTCCTTACAATGTTCTGAGTCTACAAGTATATTTTGATACGTTGATGTCCAATATGAACAAAGATTATCCTAACACAAAACGAAATGTTAAGCATATGTACACGTTACACGGAAACGCGCGCCATTATGGTTCGACTCAAACTTGTGTGGTTGAATGCATCGATCCTAAACTACAAACTACATCAGAAAGTTATAGAAATGAAAATTTTGAATTAATTTTGGGCTGTTTTCTTAATAATGCTTAAGAAAGAGCTTGGTGTTCATAAACGGTCAAGTGTCGACAAATGCTTCATTACCTTATAGAGGAAAAAATGCTGGACCAAATGAATCGAGCGAAGTGTTATTGTTAAAGTCATATTGTTCATCAAAATGTAATGCCTTTGTATCCAGCTTAGGTTGACATATATGTAAAAGTCAATAATTAACACTTTATTACAATACTCAATTATTTAGGTATGCTTGATATATCGTATACAGGCGGTTTAAAAAATGTTCGAAGCAATAAAATTTTCGTTACGCAACTCAATCTAGAAGGCCAAAATGGAGCCATTTGACATGTTTAGTTCCTAAATCTGATTTCAAATGTCTCTTAGATTAGATTAGATTTTAACGGTGTTACAATGCACTAAAACCTAAGGGTTGTCGTGCCCCTCCCATCAGAGCTGTTCGCGCTACTACTACAGCTTGCCTTCCAGTTCCAGGGTTCTAATGAACTCTAGTATTTGGGACGGCTTCAACGAGGTTAGATCTCTTCCTCTTCCTTTCCCGTGATTCCAGAGTGGTCAGGAACCCAGACTAAAGAGACCCTGCGATTCTTGCCTAATTCATCAAGTTTTCTTGGGCTCTCCCATGCCAACTTTGAGTCAATGACATGGGAGTTCAATGCTTTGATAGCTGCTTGACTATCAGAATGGATCGATATGTCACATTCGCTGGTGAGATGTATTTTGTTAGAGAGGACCAGGCTCCCTGATTTTTAATACTCTCATTGCCTGAACCTTCCTTAGATATTCTAAGAATTGCCTCTTGGGCAGATCTTTCTATCACCAGATGTAGAAGTGTGAGATCTGTGATGATCTCAAATGCCCTAGTTGGACATGTTCTCATAGCTCCAGTGATGCACACACAGGCAAGCCTTTGAACTTTGTCGAGGGTCTTCCTCGTGCTGTACTGACTTGCTTTTGTATGCCAAACTATTGCCCCATACGTAATTGCTGGTCTCACAATCATGGCGTACATTCATCGCAGTATTTTTGGGTTACATCCTCACCTCTTACCAGCTGGATTTCTGTACGCCATCAAAGCTCTTTACTAGCAGTTATTTCAACATGCTTATTCCACAGAAGCTTACTGTCTAGGGCTATCCCTAGATATTTAACATCTGATTTCCATTATATGATTTCCTCGTTTAAGGATATGGGTTTCATGGCTGGAAGTGTTCTTTTCCGGGTGAATGGAATTACTATGGTCTTGTTTGGGTTAATGTTTAGCCCCACTGACAAGCACCATTGCTCAATATTCTGAGGCTCTTCTGTAATAAATTATACAAGGCGCTCTTGAACTTGCCTCTGACTATTAAAACTATGTCATTAGCATAGCCCATACATTCGAAACCAAGCTCCGTTAGCCTGAAGAGCGACTCATCTACTACGAGACTCCATAGAAGGGAAGATATCACTCCCCCTTGAGGTGTCCCTCGAGTGGCTTTAACTGAGGTGGTTTGATTCCCCACCTGTGTCTCAGATATACTCGTCGTCGACCACTCATACATCCATTTTACAATGGTTTCATTTACTCCTCGCCTTTTTAGTGCTTCTTTGACAGATACATGAGTTGTGTTGTCAAAGGTCTCAGATATATCCAGGAATGCGCACATTGCAATTTCTTTGTTGTTCAGACTTCTCTGGATGACTTCGGTCAGCTGATACAGAGCCGTCTCAGTTGATCGAACCGCGCTGTAGGCATGCTGACATTTATGAAGTGGTATATTATCCAGGTTCTCTGTTCTTATGTAGTTATCCACTACTTCCTCCATCGTTTTGAGTAGAAACGATGCTAGACAGATGGGCCTAAAAGATCGGGGATCAGTCCCATCTTTTTTCCCTATTTTTGGTATGAAGGTTACCCTTGCCCTTCTCAATTTTCTAGGTATTAGACCCACTGCTAGACTGTTTCTTGTAATCTTCAGCAGGTGAGGAAGAATCTCCTCTATCCCTTGCCGCAGGAGTGCTGGAAATATTCCATCCACTCCTGGTGATTTATATGGTTCAAAGGTACTTATTGCCCATTCCAACCGTTGTCTGGTAAATATTTTCTTAGCAATGTCCCAATCTTCCTCGCGGGATTTTTTGGTGTAATTTATTGCTATTCCAGTGCTTATTGCTGGTTCACTACCTGGAAAGTGGGTTCTAAGAAGAATCGACCGTTCCTCTTCCCCTACCGTGTATGATCCGTCTGGATTTTTCAGCGACATTGTGAGGTTAGCTCCCCCATTTGCCATGACCTTTTGTAGTCGGGCCGCTGTGTGAGTGGATGTGATCTTTTCGCAAAAGGCTTGAAAATTAAACCTTTTGGCCTTCCTAATCTCTTTATTGTACTGAGTAAGCTTCTCAGTGTACCTCTGCCAATTACCGTCACGTTTGGCTCTATTAGAGAGCAGACGGATCTCTTTTCTGAGGTTTGACAGGTTCTCAGTCCACCAAGGAGCACATTTTCTGAACGAGCGTTTGACAGTGGGCAACAGGAATGAAAAGCTTCCATTATTGCCTCACTGATCTATTCGACTCTTTGTTCCAGATCGTAGTGCCGGTTAATTTACCCCATTCACTTCGACATATTCCAAATTGTCCTTCAGATTGGTCTTGTAAAGAGACCAATCAGTATTTCTAGGATTTCGGGTTGTAGGAATCGAGGTAATATCTCCCTCTATCCTAAATTCGATGATCCTATGGTCGAAAAGTGATGGCTCGCTCATCACTCTCCAATCTTTTACATTTTTCCTAGCAGCAACATTAACAATTGTTACGTCCAGTACCTCTTCTCTTGCTCTCGTGACAAAAGTGGGGGTTGTCCCCACCTTTAAGGTCTCAAGGTTATTTGCTAAGAAATATTCTAATAAACACCCACTTTTTGCGTTGTTGTTAGTGCTTGCCCACACGGTATTGTGTACGTTGGCATCACAATCAATTATAATTGGCAGCCGTCTGTTATTGCAGTGTCTCACTAGCTCTTGTACTTCTTCTGGCGATGTCATCGGCCCGTCTCCAGCGAAGTGGGCAGAGGCAATGACGATGTCTCGGTCGATACCCCTCATGTTGAGGTGAACCATGATTGGAACAAGGTCCCGTGACACGTATTCTGAAACACAAATATATTTTATATTATTTCTTGTGATTACACAGGCACGCGGAGATACTTGCCTTTGATCATAAATCAATTTAGAATCCTTGCATGCCAAACCTTTGATTTGGCCTTTTTTGTTGATCCATGGTTCTTGGATCGGTACAATATCAAGTTGTAGTCTAGCGAACAACCTTGCAATCACGGTTGAATCTCCCTTCGCGTGATGCTAGTTAATCTAAGCTACATTCGTGAACGTGAAGGTGAATTATTATGGATGAGAGAGGCCGAGTTAATCAGTCTCTATTCATCCCCCTCCTTTATCTCTCCCTGACCCTCCTCGACCACCATGGCAATATCTTTCTCGGAGTTCGAGCAGGTTTCTTGATCTCGAGGCAGACTCTCGACCCCCAGGCTGCTCCGCCCAGTTTTCCGGGATGCAGAGGCGATCTCCGAATCCCCAGTCACCCCAGCAGAGCCAGGCTGACCCTAGGTCAAGCTTCAGCCTTTTTCCCCTTTTCCAGAGGTTCCGGATGTGGAGGGTATCTCTATGTCCTTTGGATCCTCCGCGGGGTTATTTTTTTTCCCAGCTCCGAGACAGGGATACGCCCAAAACGGAAGTTTAGCGCAACCTCCTCCCTTCAGAGCCTCCCCAGATTGGTGATCGATCCCGATCGTGAGAATAGTTCCCTATCCCTCTTTTTTAGAGTTGAGGATCTTCCAAGCCCCAGTAGTGAGGAGATCTGAACCTCTACAAGTTGGAGAATCTTCTCCAATTTCATGTCTTGGCTTCTTGGGAAGAACACCGTTATGGTGATCGGCTTTGGGATGTCGTGTCCACTTCGAGCCACCAATTCGGGTCCTTCCCAAGAGTTTAATTTCGGCTCTGACCTCATGAGCCAGTCTGCCGATTCTTGGGACCCACAGTCCACCAGTATCATTCCACAACGGAAATAGATACCTGAGAAGTGGATTCCCTTCTCTTTGCTCTGGCACAGCTCTTCCACCAGAGTGTCTTCCAGGGTGGAGAGCTGCTCTGCTTTCAGGATAACCCCAGGATAATCCTTGGGTATTATTCCCACCCTAAAAGCCTTCTCTGTTTTGACAGCTGCTGCGTAACCAGTGGCTTGCCCGGTTCCCGTTGCAGCTGTTTTCGTTTTTTTGCTAAGAGCTCGCTGCGGAGGAGTAATATGGTCCGGGCCTCTTTTAAGCTGTATCTTCCCCGTTGGTGGTTCCTTCGGGGGGGGGGGGGGGTTGGGCGCTGAATAACCTGCTTCCTGGCCTCTTCAGCGGATATTTCCTGACTGAGGAGTCGCGGGTATTTCCGCACCCCTGCTTGACTGAGGCATTTTCTCAGTGGATCGTCTATGCCGCCCGTTTCTCACAGTTTTTGGATGTTGAACGGCAGACGACCTTTGTGCCGTTTGACCTTTTTTCCCTCTGTGAGGTGCCCGGATGAAGAGGTAGAGGTTTTCTCCACTACTTTTCCGGTGGAAGTCTCACTTTTTCTTTCTCTTTCCATAAATGGTCCCACGAGAAGCTAGGGTCATTACGGTCCACCGCTGCTGAGCCCCGCATGCAGAGGTAAGGGGTTCAATACAATGTAGTTCCCCCCGGTGCTCCAAGGTGGAAATCAGTAAGGGCTATTCTTCTTTATAGGCATGCATTCTTCGGCCTAGTTTCCCACCTTGAGTTTAGATTATTAATGAGGTTGTCTCCTCTTGGTCTGGGCAGTAAAGCCAAGATCCCCCCATCCCTCTGGCCCGCGAGACTTGACCACATCGAGCCAGGAGACATTGGTATAACAGGTGATTTCGAGGTAAGCTCGAAATTTCACCTGGCATCCTAACCCTGTGTGCAATCCCTAAGCCACGATACTACAGCTGGGACAGGTAAAGTTGGTCCGCGGATGGGTATTCGAGGGCTGCCAGTTGAGTTTTTAGACACAACGAGCCCCCAGGTATTTCCCCGCAGACCTCCTCCTCATATAAAATTATCTCAGAGGCCCTTCTCCTATCCGCCACCTGGAGGCGCGCCGGGTTGGTGCTTCACCCCCTCCACATCAATAAATATTCCGACGAACAGCGACGAACTACGTACATACCTACTGATGTGGACCCGGAAATGTCTCTTAATTTGATAATAACACAATAATTGTGTCTATTGGTTGCTTCACATTCTACATTATTGATCGAATGAGTTAATATGAGTCCAAAATAGAATCGAAATATCATGTATGTGTCTTCCAAGATCAGCCAAATCGTGCATCAGTCAAATGTCACCTGTAACAATAAAAACCACAACAAATAAATTGTAGGCTTACAGCCAAAACTTACCAAGTAAAAGTTTAGCGTTTTTGGGTTGACATGTTCAAATCAATTGTATATAATTACCGAATATCTGGAAAATATGACAAAGTCAAACTGTACCAAATAGAAGTACTAAAATGCATAAGATTATTATGTGCAAGTCCTACCATGTTAGTTCTGGATTGCTGGATCAGAAAAAATTACCAACCAGTCGGCTCGTTCACTTCTGCATGTACGATACTTGAACACTTAATACCAAACGGAAAGTAACATTCTCATATTAAAAGAAAAGAATACGCAAATGCAGCAAAAAATTAGACAAAGAACGTGATACTTTTGTAAGTATCATATTTGATTTACATTCTGCAAATTCCGACTTCAGATGTCTCACAAATGTACAGCAGGAAGTTATTTGCATACAATCTCACCAATTGCGAAGTAACTTCTCTGAAAACCCATTGCTATACGTGGACCGAAATAAATGGCCAGATAGGGAGTTCCGAAATAGACACATGTTTGCTTAATTGCAGTTATAGTTTCCCACAAAATATTATCGGAATAAGTTTATTTTTAGATACCTGTAGCGGACAGAACCGCAATCAATTTATTGTTTATTTGATTTATTGCAACTGACGCCGCTTCTCCGTGCCCCGTTTCCATTATTTTCTATTTTGACAGATGCTTAGACTAAAATTTCTAGAGAACATCGCATCCTCATTTCATCTCGCCAGCCCCCCTTGGGACTACCTTATTTTCTGCGTTGAGGTGGTTTCTACTTTAAAATTATTTTTAACCCTCTATTGTCATTTAATCAATTGACATGTCCAAACCATACAAGTTGTCGTCTTTCTATTTCTTGCAAGTTGTATTTTTCTATGTCCTTTTATTTTCTAATGTCTACGTTTTTTTTTCGTTCTAATCGTGATACATCTTCTCGAGAAATCCATTTCAGTGGCCAATATTTCACTTTTACTAGACTTGTTCATATCCCATATCTCCGCTCCGTATAATGTTACACTTTCTACAAACGCACTGTGTCTTGTTGATTTTCTCATATTCTTACTCCATAATACTGAGTTTAGCTGGCGGAAAATTGTTTGTCTTCCGGTATTTATTATTTGCTGGATTTCATCTCTACTGTCTCCTTTTTTATTAAATATCAATTTATATCTCTACATCTCGCATGATTTCTTGCTCTAGCCGGAGGTCTTCTATGCTATCTATCACTGGCCACCGTCATGTACTCTGACTTTATCATAATAATATATAAACCAGCAAGTTGATAACATTCCTGCAGCTTTCTTACCATGTAACTAAGGTCATCCGCGTCTTCGGCTACCACTATTTGGTCATATGCATAAGGAAGTGTAAACAATGCGTTGTTGTCCACTGCGAAGCCCATGCTTCCACACTGACGTGCCCATGTTTTTATAGTTTCGTTTATATATTTTAAACAATGCTGGAGAGAGGCAGGAACCTTGCCTTAGTCCCTTATTGGTGTTGAATGGCTGTGTTACGTGGTTCTTTAATGTTTTCAATCCATCTGTATTGTTGCAGTATAGATTCTTAGTTGCTAGAATCAATGCAGCGTTTATTTTCATGGAGGTCATCGCTTTCCATAGCAGAAGTATTGGAAGACTATAGCATAGTCTTCTCTATCAACGCCATATGTGCTTCTAGGGTTCATTGGGTACTTTTTTCAATCATTATTTTAAGTGTAAAGATGTTATCCACATCTTCCTGCTCTAAAACCTGCCCGGCAGAGCCGGAGGAGATCTCGGGCTGACCCAAGGTCAAGCTTTCGCCTTTTTCCCCTTTTCCAGAGGTTCCAGATGTGGAGGGATATCTCCATGTCGTTTCGATCCTCCTCGGGGTTCTTTTTTTCCGAGCCCCGAGACAGGGATACGCCCAAAACGGAAGTTTAGCGCGTAACCTCCTGCCTTCAGAGCCTTCCAGATTGGTGATGGTTCCCAATCGTGAGGATAGTTCCCTGTCCCTCTTTTTTAGATTTGTGGATCTTCCAAGCCCCAGTAGTGAGGTTGGAGTTCTGAACCTCGACAAGTTGGAGGATCTTCTCCAATTTCATGTCATGGCTTCTTGGAAATAACACTGTTATAGTAATTGACCGGCTTTTGGATGTCGTCTCCACTGTCGAGCCACCAATTCGGCTCCTTCCCAAGAGTTTAATTTTGGCGCTGACCTCATGAGCCAGTCTGCTGATTCATGGGACCCACAGTCCACCAGTATCATTCCACAACGGAAATGGATGCCTGAGAAGTGGATTCCATTCTCTTTGCTCTGGCACAATTCTTACACCAGAGTGTCTTCCAGGGTGGAGAGCTGCTATGCTTAAAGGATGACCCCAGTAGTACAGATTCTTAGTTGCTTGAATCAATGCAGCGTTTATTTTCATGGAGGTCATCGCCATATGTGATTCTAGGGTTCTTTGGGTACTTTTTTCAATCATTATTTTAAGTGTAAAGATGTTATCCACATCTTCCTGCTCTAAAACCTGCCCGTTCTTCCATTATCTTTGGTTCAGTTTCGTTTTTTAATTTTGTTTTCAACACTCGTGTATAAAGTCGTCATATAGAGCAGATAACAGCTATTCCTGTATAGTTTCTGGAATCTTTCTTTGATCCTTTTTTATGAATGGGTGATATTTAGCAGGTTCGCCGTTCTTACGGTACATCTTCTCCATTCAAGCATATTTCGTAAATCATTGTCAATATTCTGATTAGCTTGTCAGAGCCATATTTCAAAAGCTCAAACGGAATTTCTCCCGGCCCTGGCGATTTTCTATTTTTCATACTCTTTAAGACTTCTATTAACTCTTAATCTTTTAATAGAGTATATTCGGACTTTCTGTTATGCAATCTAAATATTATTCAGCATAATTCTTTAGAATCTGGTCATTCATATATGGAGGTAGATTCCATGCATAATGCTATTGAAAATGCCAAAAGGAATGTGCCAGTATACACTATGCATGATTGGTTAAATATTTTTCGACTGGCACGCTACCATTATTAAACACCGAACGACCGAATCATAGATGAAAATGGAAACCGTGTTAACTGCATACAAATTATATCCGCTACGAAAAAGATAACCCCCAGAACAATATATTTAAGTACAATTATAGTGATCCAATCTTTCTTAGGCTTAATATAACTGGACGTAGTAGAAAAGGTACAAAATTGGTGCTGAAGGAAATTCGACCATTGTATTCAAAAGAAATTTCGAATTTTAACCAGAAAAAGCAAGATCTAATGAAACTGTTTAGACAGTAGCAATTCCATCTAATTTCATGCCAGGTATACTGTTCCAATAGTCAATGCAAAAAATATGTAGGTCAAGAGGCATCACAGTGGTCTGATTCCGTCTGAGTAAAACTAATATTACAGCAGTTTATACTCATGAACTCATGTATTTACAGGTTGAAAAAAAGGAATTATAACTTACTTCTTAGTTATTATATTAAATACAAAACTTTTTGTTTGACCATCTTTCCAACTTAAAAAATTTTGTGCAGGCATAAATGTCCAAGTCCTGTTTTTTTCTTCAAAATCAGAATCACAAAATACAAATTTAGGATGTATACGTAATCAATATTTGCGGACTTAATAATATTTGAATATAGAAGATGCAACATTTTTGTAGAATATCATAGAAAACAACATAAAAAACTGTAAAATTCTTATCCTCATCCACAAACTATAAAAATTGACTTGGTCACTTTTGGCCAACGAGATATGAAATATTTATCAGTGAAGTTAGATGGAAAATATAATAATCAGGAAGTAAAAAGTATGTAAGCAATAAAAATTGATTGATATCTAACCTTGATTTTATCATACAAATTATCTCGTTAAGCGTATTTATCATATTTCAAGAATTTTTCGGTATAAATTAGTACTGCTTACTGACAGCTTGTCCATCAGTTGCCATTTTATTTATTTTTAATCGGTACCTATGCATTCTCATTATAAATAACTTGTTTACCATGAAAATCGATGAACTCATCTTTCTATAAAAAAAAATCAATGAACAGATGTCCATAAATATATGCAAAAAATGATGAATTGCTAATGGTAAGATTCACGGCTAGAAACATCTATTATGACAAGTTTCATATTATGGAATAATTTATTAAATTTTATATGGGAAGAATGGGAAATGGTGAATATTCTACATATTCATGACTACCTTACCTTATTTGAAAGTGTTATAGTTTCACAATAATAAAATTAAAATGAGAAATACACGAGGCCGGTAAGAACAAACAGGTTATATTAATATAATAGAGAGTTATTGAAGATCTGTAATAAAGGCTGCTTTAATTAAAAGTTCCTTTATTAAAGTATCTTTTACAAGAAAAAGAATTTTATTTTATAATGACATTTGGCAGATTGTAAAAGAACATAACCTATTTATCTGTTTGTTTTTGTATACAAACATGCTGCTTATTTATGTGCAACTATTTTAATATTAATTTAAATTATTATGGAAGAACAATTAGAAATAGCACTTTTAGCACGAGCGTATGACGAAGAGATAGAGATGTTGATTTTGCACAATTTTATTGGTATTGAAAATAATGAAGAAATGCAATAAAAATGATACAAATAGGTAATATGAATGATAACGAATTTAAAAATTACTTTAGATTGCTTAGGTCGGATATATAGTAACACCTAAAGAATGTGCTGCAAATACCAGAACATTTCATCACCGATAGTAGAGTTAGTGTGGATGGTAGGTAAACAAAACCACATTCTTATTTATGTGTCTTGAAGTGTCTCTAGTTACCATAAATTTCAGGATTTTAGGTGCCTCAAATATCAAAACACTGAGATAAGTTTTAAACTCCACCATACTGAGGATTACAAGTTGTTGGTAAACAAATCAAACACAAATAACCAAGAAGTTGTTTCTCTGTGTGAGAGAATGCTCAAAATTAAAAAAGAGAAGTGCAAGTACATCTGCAAGCTCTAAAAGCAGTTTTATCACAAGTCGAACGGTTTTATTGTTATTCTCCAAAGCAGCCATGTCAAACATGCGGCCCGCGGGCCGCATGCGGCCCACTGAGCATTTTCCTGCGGCCCCGAATCAATTTTGAAAACAGCCATGTAATGCGGCCCGCGAGCCTGTTAAAAACCGAAAATAAAGTACTGTGATGATGAACTGAGATGCGCGCTCAACCTAAAAGCCTGGCTTGTTCCGGAAAGTTCTATCGCGCGAGAACACATATGACGCTACCTGAACATTCTGGAAAGAACTGTCGAGAAATCACAATCCGTATATAAGCCAATACCGCTCGATTGAGTTCAGTTGTTCAGTCAGTTATGAGTCAGTTGCGATAGAATTGCGAGTTTAGTTGCGTACTTATTGTTACAACACGTAACAGTACTTATTGTTATTTATTTAGGATAAAGTTTTTAACATGTCTGTTTCAAAACCAAGTGGAAGTAAGAGGAAACTTGGAGATGAGCATCGTATCTTTCAAGAAAAGTGGGAATTAGAGTTTTTTTGCTGTGAAGAGAAAGACAAAATTATTTGCTTGATTTGTAACAGTACAGTCGGTGTCCCAAAATTATATAATATAAAACGTCACTATGATAGTCATAAAACTAAGTTTGACAAGTATACAGGCATGATTAGAAACGAAAAGTTAAAAGAGTTAAAATCACGGTTAAAAGATCAACAGCTTATGTTTACACGTCCAAAGCAAGAAAATGAATCTGCCGTTCAAGCGAGCTACGTACTGTCGGAGTTGATCGCAACACACTCAAAACCATTTGTTGGTGAATTTATAAAAGAGTGCCTTGTAAAGGCCGCGGAAATTGTAAGTCCCAGGAGCGTGAAGGCTTTTCAAAATATATCCTTGTCCCGGAATACTGTCGCTGAAAGAGTTACCGAGTTGGCTGCCAATATAAGCGAACCGATAAAAACAAAATCAGACTCTTTCATTGCATTTTCTATTGCCTGTGACGAAAGTACAGATGTGTGTGGTGTGGCGCAAATCGCTGTTTTCCTTCGTGCTGTTGATAGAGATATCAACGTTTATGAAGAATTACTGGAATTAGTACCATTGCATGATACAACAACTGGGGAGGATATTTTCAATGCTGTTTATGGACTTCTGCAAAAGTACAATTTAGATTTGTCAAAACTGTATTCCGTTGCAACAGACGGAGCTCCTTCAATGACTGGAGTAAATAATGGCTTCAATAAAATATTACAAACAAATATCAGAGAAACGTGCAGTGACAAACCAGATTTTCATCATGTTCATTGCATAATCCACCAAGAAGTTTTATGCTCAAAAGTGATCAAGTTGGAAAGCGTTTTAAAGTCAGTGAAAAAAATGATAAACTTCATAAGGTCACGTGGCTTGAATCAGCGACAGTTTTCTGCGTTACGTGATTTAGAAAGTGAGTACACTGGTTTACCTTATAATGCAGAAGTGCGATGGCTTTCGTGTTCTATGGTTCTCGATCGGTCTTGGAAACTCAAAGAAGAAATACGCCTTTTCATGGAAGTGAAAGAACAAGATGTCAGCTTATTATCCGACGTACCTTTTTTACAAGATCTTTCATTTATGGTAGACATCACAAAACACTTGTCGGACTTAAATACGAAATTGCAAGGACCACGTCAAGTTATAACAGATATGCCTGATCATGTTAAAGCTTTCAAGTGTAAGATGATGCTGTGGAAAAACCAGTTAGCGGTGGATAATCTGTCACATTTTCCGACTTGCAAGGCGTATCAGGAAAGTACAAGTGGCCCAATATCATACAAAATGTATACAGATAAAATGGGAAGCCTTCTGTCAGAATTTGAAAAGCGTTTTCAGGATTTTAAGTCCCAAGAAAACAATTTTTCTTTATTTACTGGTCTTTTCACTATCGATATTGATAAAGTTCCCCCTCAGTTGCAGATGGAAGTGATTGAGATTCAGTGTCAAACCCATTTAAAAGAAAAATTTGATAGTGTTGGTACATTCGAATTTTATAAGTACTTGCCTTTTCAGTACCAAGAAATGAGAAAACTAGCCTGTAAAATCCTGTCAATGTTTGGAAGTACCTATAAGTGTGAACAATTATTTTCTTTGATGAAAGGAAACAAACCTCCCGCAAGATCGCGATTGACGGACGCACACTTGGACGCAGTTTTAAAAGTTATTTCCGCCGATAAATTCACGCCACAAATAGACAACTTAATTAAAGACAAAATATGTCAAATATCTGGCAAAAGAAGTTAATGTTTGTAAGTTTTTGTAATATCCTTTTTATTGGAAATTTAATAAATATACTTCTAACATAATAGTACTTTTTTTCGTTAAGATTTTCAGTAGTTTGTCTTCCTTAAGATTAGGTTTTGCGGCCCACCTAGTCTATGGTCTTCATGCTTTTGGCCAACCAGTGACTTTGAGTTTGACATGGCTGCTTTAAAGTACTAAAGTGTTATCAAACTATTATAATATTATTTTTCTACTTCCGCTACTAAAACCGCACTTTGAACACGGGTTTGACATGCACAAAATGACTCTCTAAACACTAGTGTTTAAAATGCGAAAAGTCACAACTCGTTTATCTTTTGTTTTTTAAACGTCAAATCAAGTGTATCTTTTGTATGTTAAATTTCATGCTCCTTGATAATTTTGTTATTCTGCGTCATTTGATTTATCAGTCAGCTGTCAGTCATCGTCCGTTATGTAATGAATATAATTCAAATATAATATAATGTTTTCCTTCCCGCGGCCGAAGAAAAAGAATAGTAAGCACCTCGTATTAAAAACGTCTTTAGTCATTCGTTTCACAAGGAACTCGTTCCGCTTCGCTTCACTCGTGCCTAGTAAAACTCGTGACTAAAGTAACGGTTTGGACACTTGGTACTTAATATACTATTATATTGATGTTGTTTTGGTGGGATTTCATTAAAAACGAAGGACCAGTAATCAAGCTTTTTTATATCTTTATTGCATAACTTCAACTTGTTTCAAAAACACTTACTTCACTAAATAACGTTAAATCTTAAATTTTATAAAAACGATTTTATGTTACGCCCCAAGTACCAGAGCGTTAGTTTGGTTTCGAGGGCTAAATGTTTTCACCTAACTGTCTATCTTACAATTTTTACTAAAACTTGATCTGAATGTCTGTACATCTCTTGCCCTACATAATATATGATGCAGTGACATTAATATCTGACCAGACCCAAAAAGTCACCTTATTTTATGAGACAAGGCCCATTAACAAGTATGTGTTTGTGAAGAAATAAAATATTCTCATGTCCAAACTATTACACGTGGTGTCTGGACAATTTCAAAAGTAGGAGATTGGTTCGATCGTTCAGTTACCCTCTTGCATACATATTACTGACTCCATATAGGGTGTGTCATATTATTTTTGATCATTTTATTTTGCGTAATGCAACATACTCCCCCCCTTGAAGCACTTGCTTCAATTATAGTTCGAACGGCAACGGACACAACTTCGTGATCGTCCGAGTGTAAACTCCATCACTAGTTTTTATTTTTACCATTCGAACCTTAGTATCAGATCCCGGAAAAACTTCAATGATACAAGCTAATGGCTACTTAAATGGAGGCACATTATCTTCCTTAACTAACACAATCATATATTTTTCCAAATTTTTATATTCCTTAAACCATTTAGGTCTATTTTGTAACCTTGAAAGATATTCTACCGACCATCTTTTCCAAAAAAATTTGTTTTATTTTAGTGCAAAGCTGCCAAAATTTGAACCTATTATGCGTTATGTTCGATATATCCTTCTCAGGTACCGATGTTAAAGGCTCCCCAATTAAAAAGTAGGCGGTTGTTAGGCAACTTAAATCAGCCGGATCTAAAGAAAGGTGGCCCCGAATTAAGTATAGCCTCAATCTGAGCTAGCACAGTTGTCATTTCCTCAAACGTTAAAATGAATTCCCCAACAACCTTACGCAAATAAACCTTAGTTGATTTTATTCCCGCCTCCCACAGATGGAAGGAAAAGTGGCCGACGACAACGACGACGACGACATACACACAGGATTTTTTTTCTAAAAACCGTTTTTTCGTGTTGTTGTTGATGCATAACGTAAAAATAACTCAAAAAAAAAATTTCAAATTTCCAACTTTTTTGTGGGTAACCCAATACTTTTCTCGCATATTAGATAGGTTGGCGGAAAAGTAAAAATCATGTGTGTATGTCGTCGTCGTTGTCGTCGGCCACTATTTCTTACATGTCTTGTTAGCACGATACAGCCTCCGGAGTGCAATAAGTCACCAATTTTATGATTGAATATTGTTAAGAACATGTTACAGATGAACCCTATTGATTTTCAGCTCACCAGAGCCAGTTCAACGGGTGCTATGGTACTTGAAGTACGACATTTGGTCATTTTTTGAGAAGTTTCAGTTTGTTAGCAAGATACAGCCTCCGGAGTTCAACAAGTCACCAATTTTATGATTGAATATTATTCAGGGCATCTTACTGATGAACCCTGTTGATTTTCAGCTCACCAAAGCCAATACAACAGGTGTTACAGTACTTTAAGTACGATATTTTTGTCATTTTTGAAGAAGTTTCAGTTTGTTAGCACGATACAGCCTCCGGAGTATATACAAGTGACCAATTTTATGATTGGATATTATTAAGGGCGTCTTAAAGATGAACCCTATTGATATTCAGCTCATTAAAGCCAGTACAACGGGTACTCTAGGGTACCAAATTTTTGTCATTTTTGGAGAATTTTCAGTTTGTTAGCCAGATACAGCCTCCAGAGAGTATACGATTGATCAATTTTATGATTGAATATCATTCAAGGTGTCTCACAGATGTACCTTATTGATTTTCAGTTGACTAGAGCGAGTACAGCGGGTCCTATAAGTCCAGATATACTGAATTTTTGGTTATTTTTGGAGAAATTTCGTTTTGTTAGCAGGATACATGCCCGTAGTGTATGCAAGTAAAGATTTTATGATAGAATATTGTTCAGGGCCACAGATGCGGAAAAGTTAGTTTTAATTCTTAAAACCGTTTATTTAGAATAATAATTAATCTTTTATGTGAAAATTTTGAAATGTATAATAAATTTATGGGTGAATTTAAACTTATACTTTATTTTTGCATACTTTTAATTAGGCAAATGCTCCTTAATACTGTCACATATGTTCTCCCCCGGCTTAGGACTCTTCCTCAGGTTGTGGTATTCGACTCCACTTAATGTATTTTTATAGCAATCCCAGGGATGGGGTGAACAATCGATATTAAATTTGACGCCACCAGTTTTTTAAGCGATACTTTAATTAAACAAAAAAGGTTAAAAACTGGAAAACCTTATATTTACTTCAACTTAACAAAACGAAATACTGAAAATATTTCAATGCGATGGTCCAAGTTAATATAAATTGCTGAAAATCAAATATCAAACGTTCAGCAAATTATATTTATTCATAACTCAATAGATAATTCACATTAACCTTTAGATACCCAAGCGGGGTCTTTGAGGGACCCCAGAGACATAATTTCTGCAATATCTAACTTTGTACAAACATCTGAAAACATTGGCGTCAGCTATGCGTTCGTCAATATCTCCTTCACGTTCATTCAGTTGACTGTTACTCTTTGATGTGTGTACGTCGAGATATTACGTAATTAGTTGTTTGGGGTCTTTAAACGAACCCGATTGGGCATTTAGAGGTAACGTTTTTTATGTGCAATTTTGTAAATAATATCTGTACTTTATGGTGAAAAAGAACCACAAAAATAAAAATAAGCCTTTGACTGCAGAATAACTTCAAGATATATTACAACATATCAGTTCAGACTCAGAGAATGAATATGAGGGTCAAAATTTGCAAGATGAAGAAGATGATAATTTTCTCGTGGAAACTACTTCCGAAATGGAAGATAATATTGAAATACAAAGCGAGCAGGAGTCAGACGCAGAATTATCTGAAGCTAAAACTATAACTGAATTGAGAGGTCCTCAATATACTGCAAAATCTGGTTTGGAATGGAGTAGCCATCCTTTCAATAAAACCGAACGACTGAAAAGAAATATTTTAGATGAACGACCTGGTACAACGCAATATAGTAAAAGTGCTAAATCGATTTTGGAAGTTTTCAATTTATTTCTTACGCCAGAGATCAAAAGAATTATTTGTATTCATACAAATGAAGAAGCTCCTAGATATTTTGATGTATGGAATGAAAAAAAACCCAAAAAAAATAAAGAATTATGAGCCTCTTGATTTAGATGAACTGGATTGCTTTTTAGGAGTTCTCGTGAAAGGCGGTGCACTGAGATGCGGAAGAGAACCTACCAGAGAAATGTGGACTACAGACTCTTCTATACGACGATCATTTTTTACTGCTGCAATGTCTCGGAACAGATTTGAGCAACTATCCGTATTCCTGCGATTTGACGATAAAACCAGTAGACTTCAACGACAACAACAAGACAAGTTAGCAGCAATTAGTCAGATTTGGGACATATTTGTGCAGAACTGCCGTCGTGCGTTTGAACCTAACGAATATATTACCATTGATGAACAGTTAGTGTGTTTCCGGGGAAAATGTCCATTTAGACAATTTATAAAATCAAAACCTGGGAGATATGGTATAAAAATTTGGGCAGCTGCAGATGTAAAAACGTCATATTTGTGTAATCTACAAGTCTACACTGGAAAAGGCCCTAAAGCGAAAGCAAAGGTAAATCAAGGATTCCGTATTGTGCCGGACTTGATTCAACTATTTCATGGAACTGGGAGAGGTATAACGACTTACAACTTTTTTACCAGCGTTCCATTAGCTGATTATCTGTTGACCGAAAAGCTCACGCTACTGAGTACTGTTCGAAAAAATAGAACGGATACACCACCACAATTGAATATAAAAAATAGACCTGTAGAATCATCAACATTTGCTTTTACAAAAGATATATCAATGGTTTCATATATACCCAAGAAAAATAGAATGGTGCATTTGTTATCGAGTCAACATAATGATTGAATAGATGAGGCTTTTACTTGATGAAGATCCATACTGAACGATGAAATAAAACAATATAGTTTGTTTAAATCTTCATATATTTGAACTAATGTTCAATTTAAACTTGTTGACGCGTTTCACTAATGTCAAAACGAATGAAGGTAAAATATAAAAATGTCTTAATATATACAGTGCTAAATCTATTTACTAAGGTTAACAATGGTATTGAAAGAAATTACCTGGAAATTCATTCACTACAAACATTTCTTTCAATACCATTGTTAACCTTAGTAAATAGATTTAGCACTGTATATATTAAGACATTTTTATATTTTACCTTCATAGAACTATGGTTAACACAAACATATATTTATATATTAATACATATCATCTATCTAAATTCTATAGAAAACATTGAAATAAAGAAAATATGCATATTTAGATGTAATACTAGTAATACACACTGTATTATTAATAATTTGAAAGGTTCAATATACCAATAAAATTTGACATTTCAATTTCATATGACATTACTGCAGAATAGACTTAATGACAGATAGATTTTAAAACGATTTGAAAAACCAGAATACAGATGTCTCTATTAACAAATGGCACTTATAAAAAAATAATGAAAATCTCTCTTGGTATATAAAAACGAAAATTTGTATTTAAAAAAAAAGAATTCTTGGTAACCAAAGGAGAGGAGAATTATTTATTTAAACATTTTAGTTAGTTGAATTTGAAATCCCCATGAGACAACATCATAATAAGAGTTGTCTCAAATTTAATTTTGAATATTGGGGAATTTATATAATCGTAATCAGTTCAACATATCTTGCCTTTTGTAAAGCCAGTGCGTGTACTATTCACAAAGAATTACCGCTAAAGTGCAAGTGTTTTTCGCGTTTTCTAAATTATTGATTTGGAAACGTTTGTTCCGGAAATTCTAAAAATACGTTTTAGAATACGTACGAGATCTTCTAGTATCCAGTTTGGTCAGTCCAGTCCATATTATATATTATTCTCGAGAATTAATAGGCCTTTGATCAAAATTATTTCGAAAATAGATGCATCTTATGATTAAATTATAGTAACGTTACTTATATAAAATTCTACGTCAAGTGCAGACAATTTTGGGAACAGACAATTTACAAGAAAATTTACGTATTTTACATTGACAGATATCAAGTATAAATTTAGACATTTTGAACTTTCGGTTAAATTATTTAGATCGGAAATTTCTAATATAGTTTGTTTTTAATATTAAGGTTTGATAGAAAATTCTATCTTTGTTTATGCGTTTATGATATTTTTTAAAGAGTTTTTATTTTTGTAAGTGTTATTTTGATAATATATTATATAAATTTGAATTCCAAATCTCTTTGGCTCTCTTTTCATATTCATTTTCATTATATTTGATAATTTTTATACTATAGAAAATTTAGTATAAGTGACATTTAGTTAATCTCCTGACAGTAAATTCATATATGTCATAAGATAGTTTAAATTGTCTTATAGGGTATTGGATAAACAGTTACTGTAGATTTGAATAGTGTGATACGTAATTTAGAAAATTATTTGGAAATTTACAAATTTGAATTATTAGTTGAAATCTTTGATCCCTCCCTGAGAAAAGAGTGAGTTGATTGGTGTTGTATTGATTTATCTTTCATATTATAAAATTTAATATTTATTTAGCCGGGCATATTAATTTGACAACTGCTGTCATTAAAATTTTTATAGGTTATATATTTAGCTAAAGGTATTTTCACAATAGTGTAGTTATTATCACAAACTGTGATGCCAGCTACAAATTAAATTCAGCATCATATAAATTCATATTCATATATAAAATATAA
This sequence comes from Galeruca laticollis, assembly GCA_963921935.1. Taxonomy (NCBI): domain Eukaryota; kingdom Metazoa; phylum Arthropoda; class Insecta; order Coleoptera; family Chrysomelidae; genus Galeruca; species Galeruca laticollis. Next base: position 20,182,432 of record OY998177.1, on the reverse strand, counting down.
TAAAATTAGTAAAACACAATAGATATACTATAATTTGTCAGCCGAACGTGGGGCAAATATAATTAAAGAACATTGCAACATATATATATATATATACATATATATATACATATATATATATATATATATATATATATATATATATAACAACAACAAAAATATTCATGGGTAATTCACGCAAAATAAAGGGCTACTGAAATAGAGTGGTAACCGCGGACATGCATGTTTCTGGCTCATTTTGCCTCATCAGCACGGCATAACCAAATAAGGATGTGAAATTTGGGAGCAAAGATGTTAATCGAAACATTGGAAAACACAAAATAACGGATTTCAGCAGGGAAACCAAACGCTCATTTGTGTCTTCAATTGGAAGATTCCGAGTTTTCAGGACATCAACCAACATCGACACGGAGGCGCATATAGCCTCCCCGCCATGAACCTTCCGACCCATAGTAAATAACAAAGAAGATGTAGGAATATCGCGTGATATGTTAACAACAACAACAAAGATATTCATGGGTAATTCACGCAAAATAAAGGGCTACTGAAATAGAGTGGTAACCGCGGACATGCATGTCCATAATACACTTTGTCACAATTGTTACAAGAGATCTTATATACTACATTAGATTTTTTCAATACCTCATCCTTATATTTTGTTTTCGTTAAAATATTATTAATTGTGAATCTATACTTATAAGTTAGTTTGATTTGATTTTCATGCTTAAAAACGTTTAAAATATTCGTTGAGATATCCTGTATATATGGAATCGCTATATATATATATATATATATATATATATATATATATATATATAGCCTTTAGATTTGCATAAATCATTGATTAAGCCCCAACAGTGGGATGCAGGCGGTTGATTAGTAGGATACCCGCAATCAGGCCATAATCTGTACAATGCAATATCAGTTCACCCTAACTTAGTCAGTCCGCTAAAGTCCCGCTATGTAACGAAGCGGGTGGTAGTCTGGAGGCCTACAGGTGGCCATCGCGACACGGGCTAGCCGCGCCGGCGACGTATCATGATTGTGGCCCACTTACGTTGTCCGTCGGTTGTTTTTAAAGTGCCTCTAGAGGCCCACGTGTAACATGTTTGCTGGGATAGTGCCCAAAGGTCACTGTATTAATTTTTTTGGATATATCTAAGGTCTTGAATAACTTACCAATTAAGAATTAAGTGACTTCAGTTTCTTATTTGAATATTATATCAAGAACCTATTGAGTATTATTCACATTGTCATAAAAATTACTCTATTCAAATCTGTATAAAAAGATGAACTTTGTCTTTTTTTTTAAATAATTTTTTTATTGTTTGGCCTCACCTCTTACTTTAGGTTTTTTATGTTTTGCAATTTGGTAAAATCTATATTCTTCAAATTACTTGTTCTCTTTTTTCTTTTTTTATTATATAAGACAAAATTGCATGGCGCCCCGGGTTATGTGATGTATTCCTGATTAACTACCATCAATGCTCTCAGATGAAAAGCTGCCGTTCGTTTTTGTAACTCAAGTTTAAGAAGATAACAACTAAATTTTTTTGAAAAATCTAGTTGCGTTGATAAGGTTGATAAGAGCCAGTTACAAGATTGCGATGTCAAGGCCGCCAACAGCTAAATTCACTCACAAGAAAAATATTCAGTGATCTACTGTGTCTGTTGAGTGCAGCTGTGATTTTAGTAACAAAGTGTGTGACAAAAATAAAAATATTTGCAGTGTTTAAAAAATATAATGGCTTCTCCAACAAATTGTGTTTTTTGTAAAGATGTTGATGTAAATTTAGTACTTTTTACGGAAGAGACATTAAAAAAGTGTCGAGTAGTTTTAAAACATAGAATAAAACAACCTCAAATTTAAAGACGTTGTTTTGACGGGTGATTTATTCGAAAGTGCTTACCACAGACAATGTTATAAATCCTTTACAGGGTGAAATAAAAAATACTATTCACCAAAAAAAATAAATCAATCGAGGAATCTACTTCGAAAGAAAAATCATTAAATATTGCTGAAAATTCATCTGTAGAATCGTAGAGGACAGTTGAATTAGACATACGAAGCCAGAAGCATATACTTCTCAAGATTTTAATTCAACAACCACTCTTATACCTGACCCTATAACTGTTAAAGTTATTAACCGTGAACCTGACTGTTTATTTTAGTTTATTAACTTTACTAAGGAGAAACTGTAGTAACTTTTAGAAAAATGCTTTTACCAAAAAATCGTTTTTGACATCAATGAATTATATATCAATCTGACATTTTTTTATATTATTTTATAATCCACCTATCTAAGTAGAGCTTAGAGTATATCAACAAAATAACTATAATGTAAAAGCTTCAACACCTTCCCTCGTTAAGTTCTTTTGATATTCAATAGTCCAATATTTTTCAAAATATAATCCATTCTTGGCTTGAATAATGACTGCGTCAATATATCTGCGAATTGGTGTTCCGAAGCAGCCTGTTCTATATCAATACATCCTTCATTTACCAATTCTCTTACAAGGAAATGCCTGATTTCAATATGTTTAGTTCTTCGGTGATATTCTGGGTTCTTTGCTAACTTAATAGCAGCTTCATTATCAACTGATAGTGTAGGAACATTTTTGAAACCTATAATTTCCTGATAAAGTCTTTTTAACCATATCAGTTCTCTGGCTCCTTCACTTGCGGCAAATATTTCTGCTTATGTTGTTGAGAGTGCAACGGATGACTGTCTTTGACTAAGCCAGGAGATTACACCTTCAGCATATTTACAAATAACACCTGTAGATGGATCTTCTGGTTGTAGGATCTCCTCCGTAGTCAGCGTCGCTAAACCCTTGAAGATGTTTCAATTTGTTGCCAGACTTATAGATAATTCCAATATCGATAGAATTTTTGAGATATCTAAAAATACGAATCCAATCATCATGAGATGTATTTTCTAATGTTCTTGAGGCAACTCCTATTGCATACGCAATATCTGGTCTTGTTCCTCCATAAGATACATTAGAACTCCAGCTGCTTGCCTATAAGGATTTTCTTCTACTTTTCCAGTTTCTTTCCCTGATTGGTCACTTATAATAATTGTTGTAGTCACAATTTTGCATTCAAAAAGGTTCAAAGATTCTTCTTGTATAAGCTGCCTGACTCACTGTTACAGAACCGAAATTACTAGTGTCAATGTCTAAGCCCAACAAAAAATAGGTAGCTGGTTTTGCAGTTATTTCAAACTCTTTTTCCAAATTAGTCATAAACTCATTTTCCAGAATTTCGATACTCGTGGTCCATCGTCAACATAAAGTGCCAATAGAATCATATCATGTTCTTGTTTCTTGATAAACAAGCATGGATCTGCATCACTTGCCTTAAAATTTTGGTTTATAAGAAAATCTACGAATCTTTTATTCCAGCATCTCGGAGCTTGCTTAAGTGCATACAAGCTACGTTTGAGACAGCAAACTTTACTAGTACCATCTTGATACCCCTCCGATTGTTTCATATATACTTCTTCCTCAGATATCCATAAAGAAATGCAGTAGAGACATCAGATTGGCTCAAATTCATTTTCTCACTAGCAGCTATACTCAACAAAGCTCTTATTGTCCCATATTTAGCAACAGGACTAAAAGTTTCTTCATAGGATTCAGCATATATTTGTGAAAATCCCTTAACTACCAATCTAGCTTTGAAGTTATCTATAGAGCCATCCGGATTAGTTTTAATTTTGTAAACACATATACACGAAATTGCTTTCTTCCTGGGTGGTAAATCTTGTAGAATCCATGTTTCATTTTCTTTCAAAGATGCTATTTCTTTATTCATGGCTTCCAGCCACATGTCTTTATAATTACTATCAATAGCGCCTGTATGGCTGTTGGGTGTATTGAGTAGCACAACGGTCATGCAGCCTGGTCCCAAGCCCAGGTAAAAGGAGGAGGGTTCTCAGGCTAGGCTAGCACCCTGCCTGGGGTAAAAGAAACATACTGCTCACAGAACTGAAGGGACAGCCTCGGAAACCGATCGGAATCATACTATGACGACACACGCTACGAAATGGAATAAACGACTTGGAAGACGTAAACGTGCCATAACAAGACTTGCCTGCTGGAATATAACATCGTGGAACGGCAGAGACCAGGAGATTGTTAACGAAATGAAACAACATAAGATTGACATATGGGCTCTATCTGAAACGAAGAGGAAAGGACAGGGCACATCAAGATACGATGATTACATCTTAGTCTATAGCGGAATAGCTAAGCAAGAACGAGCAAAATCGGGAGTGGGAATTCTACTCCACCAGAAATACGAGCAATGTATAGAAAACATAGACTACGTTAACGACAGAATCCTGAAAATATCGCTAAAAGTCAACCACATGCAAACACACTTAATAAGCACATACGCCCCGGATATAAGTAAACCCACAGAGGAGAGCGAAACATTTTACCAACACCTACAAAATACTATAGACAAACTAAGCAACACGGATAAAATCATTATACTCGGAGATTTGAACGCCAGAATAGGCAGGGAAGTAATACCAGGCATACAACAAAAATATAATGAAGAGATAACCAACGAAAATGGAGAACTCCTGATAGACTTCTGTGCGAGAAACGAGCTACGGATAAACAACACGTATTTCCCTCACAAAGAGCAACATAAATACACATTTAGTAACTCCAGAGATCAAAAGTCAGTAATTGATTATATAATAAGTAACATGACAATCACACCATCACAAGTAATAGATGTAAGAGCACTTACCTCTCCAAACATCGGCACAGATCACAACCTGTTACTGTGTAAAATGATTATGGAAACACCCCACAGAACCAAAAAACCTCCAGTATTCCTCGAAAAGTTTAATATCGAATCACTGACAGATGATAGCACGAGAAACCTGTATGAGAACCGATTAACAAATAAACTGGAAGGACTTAATACGCTGGAGTGTGATGTGGAGAGCTGTTGGAACAAAATCAAATCATGTATCGTAGAAGCAGCCGAAGAATCCATTGGTAAAAGAAAAGTCAACATAAATGGGACCAATAATAGCAAAAAACCCTGGTTCTGTCAATCGCAGCAGAAAAAGAAATCCTACCTGATATACAGAAGCTCACCAACACCAGAGAAACACTCCGAATATACAGAAGTGAGAAACAGAATCAATGCCAGAATCAAAGCCATAAAACGGGATTACTGGGCAAAATTTACAAGCGATATGGATTACGACCTATATGGAGCACAGAAGAAAGTCTGGAAGATGCTCAAGAATAGGAAGAAGCCAATAAACGAGTTCGTGCAAACAAAAGGAGTCACCAAAGATGTATGGGAAAAATACTTTAGGGAACTTTACAACACCGAAGAGGCCATAAGGATCGAAAACTACGAGTCAAATCATCAAATATCACTGAACGAAGAAGAGGTAACAGCAAAAATAAAAAAATTGAAAAACAGAAAAGCTCCCGGAACAGACCTTATCCCAAACGAACTTCTAAAATATGCCGGACCCAAGCTAGGAAAACATCTGAAAATTATCTACAACAAAATTTTAGAAACATCGGAAATACCTACGGAATGGCACAAAAGTATAACTATCCCTATATTCAAGAAAGGACAGAAGACACACCCAGACAACTACAGGGGCATAACGCTGCTGAACACAAGCATGAAACTCTTTACTAGCATTTTGAAAGAAAGACTCGAGGCACAAATAACAAACAGGGAAGAACAACAAGGTTTCAGACGAAACAGATCCACGACCGACGCCATATTCATTATCAAACAAATCAAAGAAAAATCAATAGAATTTAATACACCAGCGTATGTCTGTTTCATCGATTTGACCAAGGCATTTGATAGGGTTCGTCTCTCCGACATCATAAACATACTGATAGCGAAAGAAACGCCAGACACCATCGTAAGAGCAGTCCGCAGTCTCAATACAAACAACATGACCAAAGTAAAGGCAGGAGACACTTATACGGAAGAGATACCAACACCAGGAGGCATCAGACAAGGCGATAGCCTTAGCCCATTTCTGTTCAATCTCTTAATGGACAGAATTATAGAGGAAATATCATCACTAAATATGGGATACCGAATGGGACAGAATAAAAGAATCAGCATGGTATGCTACGCCGACGATGCAGCTATTATTGCGGAAACGCAGGACGATCTACAGAGACAACTGCACAAATTCTACCAGGTCAGCCAAGCGATGAACATGACCATATCTATAGAAAAATCGAAAAGCATAACCTTTGCTAAAGAACCTGTAAGATGTAAGCTGGAAGTCCAGGGAAAAATCATCGAGCAAGTCTCACAATTCAAATATCTGGGTATGGATCTGTCGAGTTATCACGACCCAGTGAAGGACCTAGGAAGACAGATTAACAAAGCGACTGCCATATCGGGCTGCTTAAAGCAAACAATATGGGCAACCGAATACATGCGAAAGGATAGCAAGGTTAGGATCTATAAGACTTGTATCAGGCCAATCATGACATACGGAATAGAAACCAGAGAAGAAACCAACAAAACGAAAAGCATGCTTAGAGTAGCCGAAATGAAAACGCTCAGGACTATAGTGGGAAAAACAAGAAGGGACCGAGTTAGAAACAATGACATCAGGGAACAATGTGGAGTACAAGACATCGTAAGATAGGGGAGACAAAGAAGAAGACATTGGTACGCTCATGTAAGAAGAATGGAGAAGAGCAGACTGCCACGCATCGCACTTGAAGGGAAACCAACAGGGAAAAGAGCACCCGGTAGACCACCTAAGAGATGGAAGGACAGTTGGCAGTCCACCTCCCAGGAAACGATAAAGAGGAACCTTCAAAACTAACAGATCGCAAGATCTTAAATACGAATAAGAAGAAGAAGAAGAAGCTTCTTGGTAAGTCTGTGGTTCTTTGAGTTCTACAAGTGTCGTATACACCTCCATTACAAAATATTCAAACTTCTTAGGTAACTTTATTTCTCTATGTTTTTTTAAATATATTCTCTACTAATTTTGGCTCTTCTTCAAATATATCTTCTAAATCTTCTTCCTTTATTTCTTGATTTTCTAGTAGAATATCGTCCTTAGATCTATCTAAACTCCTTTCATCTTCAGTTTCAGTACTTTTCTTATTTTCTACTGGTGAAAATTCAGTCCATCTAGTTAAAGGTTGTTCCTCGAAGATAATATCTCTGGATCTTATGAGTTGTTAATTTTCTTTACACCATACACGATATCCATCATCATTATCGTAACCAATTAAAGCTCCTTTTATCGCTTTTCTGTCCATTTTCTTTTGACATTGTTTGGGAATATGTACGTAACAGGTACACCCTGTAACTCTCAAATGCTTGATGTTAGGTATTTTCCCTGTCCAAACTTCATAGGGAGATTTTTCATTTACACCAGATATACCTATTCTATTCAAAATATATGCAGCAGTATTTATCATCTCAGCCTATAAAATTTGCGGTAAATTGTTTCTTGCATACATGATTGATCTTGCAATTTCAACAATAGTTCGATTATCTCTTTTTGAACACCCATTTTGCTCTGGTGTGTATGGCGTGACCAATCTATGCTTAATGCCATTCTTTTGTAAAATTTGTCGAAAAATGTTGCTGGTTCCATTGTCTGAAAGTAGCTCTTTCATTACGTGTCCCGCTGTTTTCAATTCATTCAACAGGAATTTTTAGTTTTTCTGCAACTTCAGATTTTTCTTCCATGAAATAAACATATCTGAATTTACTAAAATTGTCCTTGAAAAGTACAACTTAGCGATTTCCTGAGCTTGAGGTTTTGAAAGGTCCACATACATCCGGGTGAATGAGCTCTCCAGGTGCTTTGGCACGTTCTCTAGTTCCAGATTTCAATCTATGTGATTTTCCGTAAATACAGCCTTCGCATATTTCACTATCTAATGGAACTTTTATATCTAATACTTTTTCAATGATAGATTTCACTTGTCTTTTATGTTGATGTCCAAACTTTTCATGGTATAACTGCAACAAACTACTATCCGAAACCATATTCACATCCAACATGGTATTTTCAGGGATAGCATTTTGAATAGCTAGTTTCTACAAACTTCCGTATCGATGTCTATGGCCTATTAACTTGATTTATCCACCAATTACTAGAGTACTTTCTCCTACTCTCGAATGAAATTCGCTATGTGGATTTTTGTCTGGTGCAGCCAATACAAAAAAAAAATTTTCTTTATACCAGGAACATACCACACATTAGCTAATTCAATAAAATACTTTTTACTATATACAAAGGCTTCTATTATTATTAAACCTTTGCCAATAGCTTCAATGGATACTCCATTTGCAGTTGTTACTGTGTATGTTTTATTAAAGTGCTCAAATGTCTGGAAAATATAGTTTCTATTGCAGATATGATTAGTGGCTCCATTATCTACAAACCAACTGTTTTGATCACAGTCTACATATAAAATTTCTTCATTAAGGGCTAATAGTGTTACATTTGCATTTCTCTCTGTATGCTTTGGAGGTCTTCCATCGGGTTTCCACTTGACACATTGACGAACTTTCTTGCAATAGTGACATACTCTATATTTCTTCTTCTCGAAATTACGTCTGTCTGATTTTTTTTTCTGTATTCAAAGTCTCTTCATTTCTATTCTCCGTTATATTAGATAATGCTTTTTTATAGGCACATAGCTGGTTGGTAAGATTCATCCATCAGCTCTTCTAGGTTTCTGCCTCTTACATTCAGATGATCTGATCCCCATAGGGGATTGTGTGAATTGAATCTGCAACTATGAGACATGGACTTGATACTTGGGAAAGTAGTCTTCTCATCTCTACAATGTTCCAATTAATATCGGGCAAGTATATATTACAAATGGTCATTGAAAATGGGTAAGATATTTTTACAGCATTTGTTTGGATGTTAGTATTGAGTGGTATTGGATGGGCTAAAATGTTTTCCTTCAGAAGAATAGACAGACTTCCTCTCGCTCGTCTGTCGGGGATTATTTCTTTTCTGAATATTTTATAGCCTTTAATGCTATAATTTTCGTCTGGTTTCAGATGTGTTTCTAGTACGCATAAGCAGAATGGTGACTTATCTGTCAAAAATAATTTCAAGTCCGGGTAGTGGAGTTTTATTCCGTTGCAATTCCATTGAATTATGTTTTCCGTTGGGATCATAAAAATATTTGTTTGATTGTATGTTAGATTTATTTCTTTTTCCGTCCACCTCGTTTGGCCGGCATTTTACCCTTAGGAGTGATGAAATATCTGTTTGTTGCTTCCGATTGAGAAGGTATATCATCTGAGTCTGATATATCTTCATGTGAAGTCGTTGATCTTTTCCGTTTTGGTTCAGATTGTACGTCGCCTGTTTCTTGGTTATTTGCTGAAATTGTTGTAGTTTTACTTATGCTTGTGTTCTTGAGAAGTTCAGCAATGATACTTTTGATCTGAGGAATAAGTTCTTTTAATATTTTCTGTAAGAGTGTGCTGTTATCCGACGACCTGACGATTTGTGGGTAGCTAGTTTTAGTGTTGTTGTTGGTAATTATTTTTCTAGCTTCGGTGTAAGTGATTTTTTCCATTATTTTGGGGTTTTGGATTGCTGTCTCTTCCTTAAATTTAATGCAGTCTTTAGTGTTCGCCATGTGAGGTCCGTCACAGTTCACACATTTGCTCTCAGTGGCACATGGGGTTCCTTCATGTGGAGTTGTTCCACAAGCACAGCGTTTCTGATTCGTGCATCTGACAGCTCTGTGAGTGTATATAAGGACGCACCTTCAGTGAATAGAAGGCAACTTTCTTCGCGTCTGGGAGTTTTGGAGAATTGAAGGTTAAAATGTGAGATGCAGTCTGAACAAGTCGACCCTCTCTTCTCGTGAGAATACGTCTCACATTAGTCACGCCATCACTTTTCAATTCTTCTACAATTTCGGTGATACTACAGTTCAACAGATCTTGACAGAATACGACACCTCTTGAGGTATTGAGGGTATTATCTGGTGAGACTGATATTAACATATCTCCCAATTTATTCAAGGATAGTAATTTTCTTCGACAGGTTGGCTGATATAGTTTCTATCAGAAGTCCTTCTTTAATTTTTTTAAGATTTTTTGTTTGTCCAGAAATTCCATATACTGATTTTGATATCTGAAATGGGCTCACATTTGCGAAATTACCTTCACTTCTTTTAATTACCAGGTACCGGGGAGGTTTTTCTACCGTCGCTTGGTTAATTAGTTCAGGGTTCCTTTCCGGGTCTCTGTGTTCCGTGTCCAAATTTTGAGAGTTATACATCTCTGAGGGTTGTAATGAAATGTTGTCCATTTATATCCCACGAGCAGTCTCGGAAGTGAGTCCATCGTGGCAGAGCCGGATTATCACGATAAGGCTATTACAACCGGAGGTCACCTGGTATCCGGAGGCCGCCGTTATTCTCACTCACGTAAAGCCATCCAACCATCGGCACGGTACGGATGACACCTTGGTTTACGGTTTTTCCTAGGTTTTCTCCTAGTGAGCTGTTCTTGGCTTCCCTTCTCACCCTCGACCTTACCGGCACGGGTACCATCTGGGCACCTCTGGCAAAGAGTAGCACCAAGCCCATAGTTGCTCGCATCTGTTTCTACTATAAAAGGTTTGGTGAAATTAGGACAGGAGAGAATTGGTGCCTGTAATAAAGTTTGTTTGATTTTAATAAAAGATTCCTCGCATTTCTGATCCCAGGCTATTGTTCGATTTTTCTGCGTAAATTGTGTAAGCGGTGACACTAGCTCTGAAAAATTAGAAATAAATCTTCGATACCATGAAGCCATTCCCAGGAGTCTTCTCACTTCTGAAACAGATTTCGGGGTTGGGATTTTTACAATCGCCTCGACCTTTTCATGATCTACCAAAAGTCCTGACTCTTTGACCACGTAACCCAGGTACTCCAATTCTGACCTACAGAATTAGTATTTTTCTTTGTTTAATGTCAGACCGGCATCCCTAATTCGCTGAAGGACCGTTCTCAACACCTCTAAATGTCTTTCAAAAGTTGGGGTACAAATTAATATGTCATCCAAGTACACAAATATATAGGGGTCGAGGTCGGAACCTAAGACTTGGTCTATGAGACGTTGCCATGTCGCAGTAGCTGAGTGTAGGCCAAATGGCATTCGCTTGAATTGGTACAATCCACGGTTAGGAACAGTAAATGCCGTCAGCGGTATTGATTCCTTCGCCATTGGAATCTGCCAATAGGCAGACTTGATGTCGAGAGTACTCAACCAACGTGCATCGCGAAGTTTATCTAAAATATTTCTCACGTATGGAATGGGGTAAGCATCTGCAATACTAACTGCATTTATCCTTTTGTAATTAACACAAAATCGCCATCGCCCATCTAACTTCTTCACCATGACAATAGGGAAACTCCACGGACTTTTGGATGGTTCAACGATATCATTCTTGAGCATCTCATCCAGTTCGATATTGACGTCTTTTTGTAAAGCTGGGGATATTGGATAGTATCTCTGCTTAATCGGCGGGGAAGTCGTATTGATCACATGCTCCACTAACTGGGTGCGCCCCAATCTACCTTGCATTCCACTAAAAGCCTCATCCACAATCTTGTTCAACGTTTGAAGCTGATCGTTGGTTAAAGAGCTAGCATTTATAAGTCCACTCGTATCCGTGGCATTGACCGTTTCACTCTGACGAAAACTCCATTCGCCCCACGTTGGGCGCCAGTTTTATTACCCCCCTAGCTAGCTCAATATAAATGCTATGTGTTTTCGGTAGGGTAAGGGCGGGTAAATGTAAAGATGCAAGAATTCTTTACAGTGTAAAAGTAATACTATAATATCACCAATTGACTCTTATGACGTGAATAACAAAAATAAATCAGTTATCCCAAATGGTACCAGTTGGTTCCCAACGAGTAGGTATAAGCAAACTCATGTGATATATTATTATCATTATTAAATGTAAATGTCAAGTTTGTGGAGTCCTCAAGGCCAATAATTATTTGGAAAGATCTTACTTGATTGTCTAGTGCTTCTCCAATTAAAGGTAGAATAGCTGCCAACAATATCAGCGTATTGCCTGTGCGATTCAGTGCTGTAGAGACTGACTGGTGGATAGGAATGCAGTTACGAAGTACAGATAATGTAATGTTGAAAGTAAGAAGAAGGTGAGAACTTAAAGGCCTAAAACAACAAAATCCTATGTCACCTACCATGAATCAGTTAGTCAGAGTGTTTACTCACCGATGATGTTGTGTGGCCTAGATGGATGATTTTATTAGTTGTTTAAATTGAAATCCTCTAAAGAGAGTGTTCTCATCAGCAAAATACAATTTAAAACAACTAAAAGTGATTCTTTTCTTTTTAGGTATTAATCCTAGAAATCCTAGAATATTAAGCTCTTGCTTAAAATCAGAAGCCCAAAAGAAAGGATGTAAGAAAAAAAACTCCAAAAAAAAAGTTTAAATGCTGGAAGTTGAAATTCCACACTAAGGAATTTCCAATATATCACCTGACTAACCTTGAAACGTACCTAATCATAGACTTATATGTGACATAGAACCAGATTAGATTTCCAGAATTAATTAACACAATTATAAGTTCCATGAAAATTTTATGTCAATTACTACCTATAACCTGTACTCATAAACAATATAAACATGAAGAACATTAAAGGAATATACTTTAAATAATCCATATCTTTCTTAATCTGATTCAATTCTATTTATTTTTTTATTCTGGCATGATCTGGTAAGTGATTTAACAAATAAATTCAAGAACTGTTACTTTTAATTCGTAACCCTACCAGGATATTATATTATCCTGCCGGCATTGCTCTTGGGATCATGCAAGGTACTGAGCCCCCCACTAACGTCAAGGTCCTGCAGCTCCTCGGGAGGGCTTTATTAATTAAAAGTGAAACTGAAATTTTATTATTTATTTATTTTAACCATCGAAAACATCGTAAATCCAAAAAAGATATTATGATTGAATAGGTATTCTAAATACTTTTCAAACGAGGTGTCACTTGCCATAAGATCCCGTTTAATATTATTGGTTTCAGTTGCCTGGTGACGTCACCGATGCATATTACGTCACCTGTTACCACTAGTAGAGAAACTTACAATAGTTCATTTTCACGCTGCAAATTTCATCAGTCTAAGTATCACCGTTCAAAAGAAAAGAAGGGTGGAGGGGACTTTTGAGAAGCACTGTATATAGGGTGTATCTAATACTCTAGGCATGATAAACACTTGTGAATTATTGTGAGGCAACGTTTAAATCCACTGTACTCGAATAAATTCTGTATTCTGATATCGTCCAGTAGCGCCCAAATTCTAATCTTGTATTAACACTTTTATGATTAACATGTACGTTAAATATTTTTGAAATAATATAATATTTACTGCGGGGTCGGGTTATTATGTCATTGAGTATACGCCATCTCTTAACAAATATTTATTTTTGTTAATAAGTTTAATTTGTTTTTGTTATTTTAATAATTACTTAGCAATGTGTGTTATGCAATATTAAGTATGTATATAAAAAAACCGCTTTTCTTCATTCATTGCCCAACGATAACAATTGGCCTGGTTAATCGAGTCTCTACTGTAATAATTAGAAATGTAAATTGATGTAATATAGTGAGAAATGAACGGGTTTAAAGATTAAAACTAACTTTTCCGCATCTGTGAGATGCCCTGATTAATATTCTATCATAAAAACGTCACTTGTATACACTTCGGGGGATGTATCGTGTTAACAAACCGAATTTTTCCAAAAGTAACAAAAAATGAGGTCCGTCAAGTTGGCCCCCCCGGTAAGATTTTTTCTACGAAAATGCTAGCACACATAAAGGGCACCTAGCACAACCTAGCACAACAATTTTTATAGCTAGCACAACAACAGCTTACAATAAAAATGCTTTTGAATTCGGGTGGGGCCAGGTTAACGCTAGCCCCCCCCCGGTTGGAATTTTTTCGCCAAAATGCTAGCACAGATAAAGGACACCTAGCACAACCTAGCACACCATTTTTTATAGCTAGCACACCAACAGCTTACAATAAAAATGCTTTGGAATTCGGCAGGGGCCAGGTTAACGCTAGCTACCTCCGGTTTGAATTTTTTCGCCAAAATGCTAGCACAAACGAAGGCCACCTATCACAATCTAGCATACCATTCTTTATAGCTAGCACGGCAACTACACTTTTAATTCTGGGGAGTGGGATGGAGGTCAGTGAAATAACGCTATACTTACTCGATGAATACATAAATGAATAGTTTCAATATATATGTAAAACGGGTGGTTTAATTGTTTCTTACTGTAGTTACGAAAAAATTTCGGAATATTCCACTCATATGGTAAAAATTCCAAATGAAGCAGGATCTTTTCGGAGATAACTTCTTTTTGGAGATAACTCTCCGGCAGTGCCGATAATTTCCCTTTTAAATCCGTATCTAAGTAACGTCTAAGTAGCAAGTCATTATCATAATTTTGATTTAAAATATCATAAAAATGTTACGGTTGGAAAACGATTCTTCAAGTTTATTCCAAAAATAAGTCATTGAAAATTAACCAAAAAGCGTGATTAAATACCATGTAATGTTGTTTAAATAATATAAATTTCGCATTAATACAGTTTTATGTCGTCTAATCGAGAAATATTCTATCGAATTACACTCATGAAAATAGTTAGATCATTAGCTTTACTTATATAGTCCATGCTGCTTGTAATATTATTAGAAATAATACTTATTATTACAACCATCAGCCCTTCGGGGAAACCCTTTCTCAACCCAATCATCTGATTCGGCCAGTTTGGATGTACCTACAAGAATTTTATTTACTCTTAAGGCATTATAAAAATGATTCAAATTTTAACGATAGACTTGGTTTAACGACCCTTTTAAAAAGTCCGATGAGAACTTCAGTTGGATTATACCTAGTTTTTAGAAAAATAAAAATACCTATGTCATCAATTTTGCTGCCTTCCATTCAATACCCATATTGTAACAAAGCAAAAAAATTAGTTCAGTTTCTTTAGTCCGCCAACTTTGGTGATTCGCCATGTTGAACTTAGAATGACATCACATACCTAATCATTGATTGGCATGCAAACTAGACGTATATACAGAATTTCAAATCAATCGGTTGAAGATATCTGCTTCAAAACTGAGTTCAAGATTGCAACCGAGCAAACATACATTGCCAGTTACATATTAAAAACGTTGAAAAATACATAGTAGTGTTGGTGTCTTATGATATGCCACAGAAATATTTGAAGCTCTGATTAACCGGCTCTAAGAATTAAAAGCTGCACGTTATAAGTTAACTTGGGAATTAAAAAAAAACCTGATAGAGAAATGCAAAATTTATGTTATCATTACAATGGCTAAATTAACCATCAATTTCGGCAATAAATATTCTGGCAAATTTAAATATAAAGTTTGAGTGTTTCTTTTAAATAAGGACTACAGTGAACCACGATCAGTCTAAAACATGTATTCTCAATATATTTGAACATTTTTAGGGATCTCAGCCGCCCCTTCCCAGATTGCACAACTTTGTCCAAAGGACATATCCAACACGGCTTCGCTTTTTTGGACATATATTTATCCAACATGTCTGTACGCAAACGTTTGTCGTTGCCTTTTTTATAGTGTGACGTAATTTGCAACTTATTCGTGCACGGATTGTTTCTGATTCCGTGACTGAATGGTTGAATTTAATTATTTTGTTTTATTAAAATTACTATTATTTAATAAAATTATTAATAAAAGTGAAGATTTTTTGTATTCTTTCGTTTTTTAGCATTAATTGAAAATAAATAGATAATTATTAATTAAATAATAGTTAATTATTAATTAATCAAATACCCTGCAAGATGTGAAAATATAGATATCACGTACAATTTGGCAACATCTGTTTAGGGGCCATTTTTAATAGGAAAATAATGTTTAGGGACAAATACATCCAACATTTTCATTCATTCGTGTAACCATAGCATTATTTTGCAGACGCCCCCCACCCCCTGAAATCAAAAGCATTGTTGATGTACTAGCTATTAAAAATTTTGTGCTAGGTTGTGCTAGGTGTCTTTTCTTTGTGCTAGCATTTTCGCGAAAAAATTCCAACCGGAGGGGGCTAGCGTTAACCCGGCCATACCCGAATTCCAAAGCATTTTTATTGCAAGCTGTTGGTGGGCTAGCTATAAAAAATGGTGTGCTAGGTTGTGCTAGGTGTCCTTTATCTGTGCTAGAATTTTGGCGAAAAAAATCCAACCGGGAGGGGGAGATGGCTAGCGTTAACCTGGCCCCACCCGAAATCAAAAGCATTTTTATTGTAAGCTGTTGGTGTGCTAGCTAAAAAAATGGTGTGCTAGGCCGTGCTAGATGTCCTTTATCTGTGCTAGCATTTTGGCGAAAAAATTCCAACCAGGGGGGCTAGCGTTAACCTGGCCCCAGCCGAATTCAAAAGCATTTTTATTGTGAGCTGTTGGTGTGCTAGCTATAAAAATTGTTGTGCTAGGTGCCCTTTATGTGTGCTAGCATTTTGGTAACAATAATCTAACCGGCGGGGGGGCAGCTTGATGGAGCTCCAAAAATGCAGTTTATCTGGATTTATAGGATTCGCTGTACTCGCTATAGTCAGCTGAAAATCAATAGGGAACATCTGTGAGACACCTTGGAAAATATACAATTATAAAATTGGCCACTTGTTAACACTCCGGAGGCTGTATCGTACTCAATTTGAAATTTCTCTAAAAAGGAAAAAAATGTGGCACTTCAGGTACCATAGCACCCGTTGTACTAGCTCTGGTGAGCTAAAAATCAATAAGGTTCATATATAAGACGCCCTGAACAATATTCAATCATAAAATGGGTCACTTGTATACACGCTGGAGGCTGTATCGTGCTAACAAACTGAAAATTCTCCAAAAATGACAAAAATTTGGTACCGCAAGTACCATAACACTCGTTGTACTGGCTTTAGTGAGCTGAATCTCAATAGGTTTTATCTTTGAGACGCCTTGAATAATATACAATCATAAAATTGGTCACTTGTATATACTCCGGATGCTGTATCGTGCTAACAAACTGAAAATTCTCCAAAAATGACAAAAATTTGGTACCTCAAGTACCATAGCACTCGTTGTACTAGCTTTAGTGAGCTGAATCTCAATAGGTTTTATCTTTGAGACGCCTTGAATAATATCCAATCATAAAATTGGTCACTTGTATATACTCCGGAGGCTGTATCGTGCTAACAAACTGAAAATTCTCCAAAAATCACAAAAATTTGGTACCTCAAGTACCATAGCACTCGTTGTACTAGCTTTAGTGAGCTGAATCTCAATAGGTTTTATCTTTGAGACGCCTTGAATAATATCCAATCATAAAATTGGTCACTTGTATATACTCCAGAGGCTGTATCGTGCTAACAAACTGAAAATTCTCCAAAAATGACAAAAATTTGGTACCTCAAGTACCATAACACTCGTTGTACTGGCTTTAGTGAGCTGAATCTCAATAGGTTTTATCTTTGAGACGCCTTGAATAATATCCAATCATAAAATTGGTCACTTGTATATACTCCGGATGCTGTATCGTGCTAACAAACTGAAAATTCTCCAAAAATGACAAAAATTTGGTACCTCAAGTACCATAGCACTCGTTGTACTAGCTTTAGTGAGCTGAATCTCAATAGGTTTTATCTTTGAGACGCCTTGAATAATATCCAATCATAAAATTGGTCACTTGTATATACTCCGGATGCTGTATCGTGCTAACAAACTGAAAATTCTCCAAAAATGACAAAAATTTGGTACCTCAAGTACCATAGCACTCGTTGTACTAGCTTTAGTGAGCTGAATCTCAATAGGTTTTATCTTTGAGACGTCTTGAATAATATCCAATCATAAAATTGGTCACTTGTATATACTCCGGAGGCTGTATCGTGCTAACAACCTGAAATTTCTCCAAAAATGACATAAATGTCGTACTTAAAGTACTATAGCACATGTTGTACTGGCTGTGGTGAGCTGAAAATCAATAGGGTTCATCTGTAAGATGTTCTGAACAATATTCAATCATAAAATTGGTGACTTTTTGCACTCCGGAGGCTGTATCGTACTAACAAACTGGAATTTCTCCAAAAATGTCGTACTTAAAGTACTATAACACCTGTTGTACTGGCTGTGGTGAGCTGAAAATCAATAGGGTTCATCTGTGAGATGTCCTGAACAATATTCAATCATAAAATTGGTGATTTGTTGCACTCCGGACGCTGTATCGTGCTAACAAGACATGTAACGAAAAGTGGTCGACGACAACGACGACGACGACATACACACACGATTATTTTCTAAAATCCATTTTTTGTGTTGTTCTAAAAATAACTCAAAATTTTTTTTCAAAATTTCAACTTTTTTGTGGGTAAACCAATACTTTTCTCGCATATTAGATAGGTTGAGCGGAAAAGTAATAAATACAGCAGTCGCTAATAACCCCTCGAGGTCATGCGACTAAACAAAAAGAATCTTTAAGAAAATGATCAGTACATTCTTCGTCCCAAATCTGAATTTAATAATGTGGATTGTATTTATTGCGTTTCCGCATTACAACAATAAAATTAAATGATTTTGTTTGTTAGTTCTGTATTTATTTAAACAGTTTTGTATATCCGGAGAAATTTATAATAGACGCATACACTCACGTCTCATCGTTTCCATACCGAGTGCGGTTTAACGGTGCCGGTGGTTGTATTCAATTTAATTTTGTAGGTGTCTTTAAAAAGAGGTTCATTGGCCATATTTTTAGACGCCCGTGCTAATACGGAGGTCACAGGAATGTTTTAATTATACAACTTAAATAAATAACAACAATGATACCTAATAATGTCTTTATAAACATTAATAAAGCTATTCTCTACACACATACACGGAATACTGAGAGTGACGGTGGGTTTATGCAGCAAATAAAATAATAATAACATAAATCAAAATAACAAATAAAATATAACAGATGACCTTATGGGAAATCCCTATAGCTTTTATGCAGGAAATAACAAATGAGAAATAAAATAAACGGTTTTAAAGATTAAAACTAACTTTTCCGCATCTGTGAGACGCCCTGAACAATATCCTATCATAAAATTGGTCACTTGTATACACTTCGGAGGCTGTATCGTGCTCACAAACCGAAATTGCTTCAAAAATTACCAAAAATGTAGTATATCTGGCTCTGGTGAGCTGAAAATCAATAGGGTTCATCTGTGACATGTCCTGAACAATAATCAATAATAATATTGGTGACTTGTACTACGGAGGCTGTATCGTGCTAACAAGGCATGTTACGAAAAATGGCCGACAATAACGAGGACGGCATACACAAAGGATTTTTTTTTTAAAAACCGTGCTGTTCTTGCTGAAAAACGAAAAAATAACTAAAAAAAATCCACATTTCCAACTTTCTTTGGGGTAAACCAATACTTTTCTCGCATATTAGATAGGATTAGGCGGAAAAGTAATAATAGCCGACTTTTATACTTGCTACCTGGTTCTCATAAAGTTTGTTCCAGCAATGAGTTGTAGGATAGTTCTAATACATAATTTGAACTGATTTACTGCGCATGACAATTCAAATAATGAGTCGAACTAGTTTGGAGTTTGTTGGTGCTGGAACGCAACCTTGATTGATCTGTGCTTTATATGAGTACCCTCGATAACACCACATACACCTGGAAACCCCTTTTCACTAAAGTGTTATTGTATTTCCTCCATTTATGGTTATTTGGTCGCTTTATGACATCGCCTGACATGTTGCTTAAAAAAATAATCATTCAAGTGGTTGTACCAAAAAGCCATCTGGTTATAATATTAAAATAAACGGTTTTAAAGATTAAAACTGACTTTTCCGCATCTGTGGCCCTGAACAATATTCTATCATAAAATTGTTACTTGTATACACTTCGGGGGATGTATCGTGTTAACAAACCGAAATTTCTCCAAAAATAACCAAAAATTCAGTATATCTGGATTTATAGGACTCGCTGTACTCGCTCTAGTCAACTGAAAATCAATAGGGTACATCTGTGAGACACCTTGAACAATATTCCAATCATAAAATTGGTCACTTGTATATACTCCGGAGGCTGTATCGTGCTAACAAACTTAAATTTCCCCAAAAATGACAAAAATATCGTACTTAAAGTGGTACTGGCTCTGGTGAGCTGAAAATCAATAGGGTTCAACTGTGAAATGTCCTGAATAATATTCGATCATAAAATTGGTGACTTGATCAGCTCCAGAGGCTGTATCGTGCTAACAAACTAAAATTTCTCAAAAAATGACTAAAATGTCGTACTTCTAGTACCATATCACCCGTTGTACTGGCTCTGGTGAGCTGAAAATCAATAGGGTTCATCTGTGACATGTCCTTAACAATATTTAATCATAAAATTGGTGACTTGTTGCATTGCGAAGGCTATATCGTGCTAACAAGACATGTAACGAAAAGTGGCCGACGACAACGACGACGACATACACACAGGATTTTTTTTCTAAAAACCGTTTTTATGGGTTGTTGTTGATGGAAAACGTAAAAATAGCTCAAAAAAATTTCAAATTTCCAACTTTTTTTGGGGTAAACCAATACTTTTTCGCATATTAGATAGGTTGGGCGGAAACGTAACAATCAGTGCTGCTTGAATATTTCATCGGAGTATTATGGAACAGTTTCTTCTCACTTTTGGCCGTTTATTCCTTCACATATTAATAATCAATAGATTAAAATTCTGTTCTATTCAACATTAAGGAAGTAAGCACTAAAACTGTTTATAATTGATTATATTTGAAGTAAATATACAAAAGTCAAAAAGAAACTTACTTCCTTACCTTATATTTACATATAATCACAGAACATATAAAAAGTTTCGTATGAAAGTTTGTTGTAAATGTCCTGTTTTTGATTTATAAATTAATTCAAAACAAAAATGAAACATGCTCTGCGCTTGCGTGAAATAAGACAGAATTTGATATACCTACTCAAGAGCAAGAACGGATCGAACCGTTCTAGAACGGTTCTATTGTATGTTGATAAACTGCTAGAACATCGAATTAGTCATTCAACGTAACTACTAGTTTTCAAAAAATAGGTGCTGGAACACTTAATTGCCTCGGCGCATACGCAGTACAATTTCGATTTAGTTTAATCGTGTGCGGGAACAAACCAATAAACTTGGTTTCTTCTATTTAAATCCATAATTATTAGCTTATCCAACGCAACGTTTAGCATATCTCTTAAATTTTTCTGTGCCTATACTCAACGAACAATAACAAGACTTGTTATTGTTCGTTGCTATACTCTAGAGTCTAGACCAGCGGATCTCAAACTTCGATGACGGAACCCTTTTGGAAAGCGAATTTCTTTATTAATAAGCATAATACAAGTACAATGTATCAGTTACTACTTATTACTTAGTAAATTACTATTTAACAAGTATAATAATAAAAGATATTAAAAAGAAAAAATTTAACTAATGGGAATACTTCGCAGTGAGTTATTGAAATTCAAATAATTACTTGTCATATTCTATCTGTAAACTCTAAATATTATCTCAAAATCAGTAAAATCTGAAAGTTTCTCTATACATAAGAATAAAATGTATTACTTGCTGTGTTCATATTCTTTAAATGTTATAGTTATAAGTCATCATTACGCATAAAATTGTAAACAAAAGTAGGTATTGTGTGGACCATTGTCATCGAAAAATAAACAAGAGCGAGTTATGTCATTGTATTGGTGGAGAAATAAGTCAAATAAATAATTATATATTTTTGTCCTTCGAGAAGAAGTTCCAGTTCATAATTAATAAATATTGTACAAATAGGAAAAAATAAATTGAGTGCCGATCTTAAGTAAAGAGTTTGAATGCCAATAGAAGACATATCTTCAGCTTCCTAATCAAGAAAACGAAGGTCTTCTGCGAGGTACCTGAGAGTGAAGGAGGGAAATAACAATTCTATAGTCCACTCTAAATAAAATAATTCCTTCCTAAATACTCGAATCCTTGCCCAGGAAGTATGAAACTGTTTTTATTTTTCATCAACTGGTTTATGTCAGGTTTGATAGAAGACTCATATCAGGTTCGGCGTTCAATCTATTGCGGTATTTGGTTTTCTTGGCTGCATAGGTTGAGGATCCTGTTTCGCACAAATATGTTGTTGGGAACGGGAGAAGAATATTCAGAGCCATCTTGGCAAGCACTGGATATTCATCACGAACTCTGTACCAAAAATCGTTTAGTGGCGTTGTTTTGAACAGTGACGCCATACTCGTATCTGACGACATTTCTAAAAGATATATCTCATTTGACATACTTTCGGGCATTTGTGAGTTGGGTAAAAAATTATTATGAATCCATGAATTCAGTTTCCTTTTTGTTTTCAGTTCTTCGGGAAAATATTTCTCAAAAGATGCGCGCATCGAAGTGAGATATTGGACCAATTCTTCAAATACATCATCTTGAAACATTTATGAGTAGTTATCGCTAACAAACTCACTGAGTGACGTAAAGCTTTCTATTTTTCTCTTACCAACACAAATAATCCAAAAATCTAATTTTCCTTTGACGGCAGTTATTTTGTTACAGGTCTGGAACACTGTTGTCTGTTTACCTTGAAATGATAAATTTAATTCGTTCAGTTTTTGAAAGATATCCGCCATAAAAGACAGTCGGAACAACCAAGTTTTATCATACAAACGATCTTTCATATTAAAATAAATATCTGATGGAAACATTTGTAACTCGGCTCTAAGTTCAAATAGCTTTGTTAAAGTTCCACCCCGAGACACCATCGCACTTCTGTATGGAGCAGCAGTTTGTAGTGGTCGTGATTTGATAAAATTAATTATTTTTCCCGCTTCATCCATAACTAATTTTAAATTTGACGGCATTTGCTTCATCGCAAGTGCTTTTCTATACAGGATACAATGGCTGGAACTACCTACAATCAGGCGCTTTATTTTTTATTAGTGACACTGCTTCTGCTGTTTTACCCGTCATCGCCTTGGTCCCATCTATACAAATGTCAATGCAGTCGTTTTATTAAAAATTTCTTCTCCCGTAGTGTTTGTGGGCAGCGACGAACACATAAGCATGTCTTCTTCAAAAGAACTTTCATATGGATATCTCACGATAACCAGCAAGATAGCCAGACCAGCAACATCAGTCGACTCACCCATCTTCAAGACGAATCGTGTTTTTGTAGACGTCTACAGTGCATCAGAAGTAGCTTGGCGGTTGAACGTCACAAACTATAAACTCTAATTAAAATAAAAATACAACACGTAAAATAATAACATATCAAAAACCAATAAAATGTATGTCTCGGATTGTACTTTCGAAGTGAGCACGACAAGAGTTGCGAAAGAAATGATTTAAAACGTACGTACATCGGATTTTGCTACTGCACACATGGCCTTCGCCCGCCAAGCTACTTCTGTTGTACTGTAACTAGTTCTTGTTTGCCGTGGCTTGCTAGATCATAAATTCGCCGTGAAGCAGTGTCATTTGATGGCGGCACAGTAGAAAGGTGCTTTGCAGATTTTTCATCAAGCATTTTATTATATCTAAAGGCGGGTCCAGATTGGTAAATATTTGCGTTGTGTGTTGTATGTAGTGTTCGGCGCAAATTTAGCAAAAATTCAGCATAAATATATGCGCCGTGTGCCTGGGATCCACATGAGCGTTGAAAGTTAAGCATTTTAGTTTGTTGTGGTGCCCAAGTTAATACGTTGCACATACGTTAATAAAATGAATCTGAATCAAGAAGATGTAATTATTCTCATTCAGGAGTATCAAAAGCGCAGAATTTTGTGGGATGCAAAAGATAGTGGCATTTTAATAGAAACAAAAAAAACGATGCCTGGAGCGAAATCGCGGAGTGCCTACATATAGATGTTGAAGACGCAAAAAAAATATATCAAGCCCTCAAGGCTCTTTTAGAAGAGAAAAGGCAAAATGTAGGAAAACTTTGGGAACCGGCAAAGGTAAGTTACTTTGAAAATATAATTGCAATGAATGGAGTAAGTAATTGATAAGTTTTTGTAGGTGCGAAGGATGAATACAAACCCGACTGGTTTGATTTTAGCAGCTTTGGATTTCTTATGGATAAAGATGGTCCAAGAGAAACCGTTAGTTCGGAAGACTGGAATGAAGTGAGTAAAAAGCTTTATAATATAAAAGGTTTATTCATAAAGAATTAAGTTTGTCATCTCTTTTATATTTGTTTTATATTACTTTTATCACTGTCTCACAAAATTAAAATAATAGTAGAAAAATTCGAATACAATGCCTCCTATTTTTAATTTAAGCATATTCATTTTGCCATGAAACAGAACCTATAGTAGTAAAATATTCGGCAGTCTCCTTTCTAACATTTTTTTGCATTAAAAGTCGCTCCGCGTGAATTGTTTCGTAAGCTTGTAAAGCAATTGTCACCGTATGATTGTATAGAGCTTCCTTGAATCAAACATCCGTTCTCTTCCGAATCTACAGAACCCGGTGGAATATAAATGTTTTGAGAGGTCTTACTGTTTCTTAAAAAGTTATGCAGATAAATTACTGCCATAACCACCACTTGTGCTTTATTGGGCTCCAACAGAAGAGGTTTTCTCAACACTCTAAACACTGATGAAATAATTCCAAAAACATTTTCAACCACTCTTCTGGCTCTACTGAGTCTATCATTGAATATTCTTTCAACTGATCCTTTTGGATGTGCTCCTGAATATGGTTTCATAATTCGTTCTGTAAGTGAAAATGCGTCATCAGCTATGAATACATAAGGCGTATTCATTCTGCCTTCTGGGAGGAGCATTTGCTAACTGCAAGTTTAGCACATTAGCTGCGATTCTTCGATGAAGTTCACAATTTTGGAAACCTCCACCATCAGAAATTCTTCCCTGACATCCGATATCAAAAAATATTACTTTGTAATTTGCATCCGCAAGTGCAAATAATACTATACTAAAAAAACCTTTGTAATTATAGTATTCAGTTCCGCTGTTTATTGATGCTTGAAGAATTATGTGTTTTCCGTCCATGGATCCTACACAATTTGGAAAATTCCACATTGTCTCAAAATCTTGCGCAATAGACAACCATTCTTCTTGGGTGCTGAGCATCTGCAAACAAAATTTTTATTTTATAAAGATTTTAAATACTGTATTACGACAACTGCTATTTAATCTATATTTTACGTTCCAGGACGAAACAGTTGAAGCAGTTGTTTTGATTGAAGGATTTGGCGAAGACAATATATCAATTAACTAAAGCATTGAATCTGAACAGCTTCAAGATAATGAAAATAATATAAATCACCAGAATGCGCTGCAAAAAGAACAAAACGGGTTCTCAATACATAGGAAAACGTAGGCACTTCGACATTCTGGAAACCTTCCACTCCTAAAAACAGAAAAAGAGAAGAAAAATGAGATCCTCGAGTTGAACAAGCTTTCCAATTGTTGCAACAGCCGATACCAGAAGAAAATTCTTCAAGTATTTATGCAAAGTATTTGGCCAGTCAACTTGAAAAGTTCAGTGCAGTAACACAAGTTGCTTTGAAGCATTAAATAAATGAAATAATTTTTGATGCTGACATAGAAAAATATAATGTACAAAGAGTGGAAAATTCTTATGATGCAAGTGTTCAGTCTCAACCGCGTTCTGACTCAACTAGTTTTTATTCGGTAGCCTTTGCTTCACGTCCTACACCAACTGGCTTTGGTTCACCTGCTTCATCACCTGCATCCACTACTCTAGTGAGCGAGATTTTAAGGCTCAATAATGAGGCGCTTGAGAACTCATTGTCAACAGACAGTCAAGTTTCAACAGATAAAGTAGCTGTAGAATTAACGGAATTTGTTTATTTGACTGATAATTAAACTTATAGTAGGGTTTACTCAATCAATTACGTATGGTTCAGTTTTGTTACATTTTCCTTCATATTATAGATATACTACTCGTATTTTATGAGGCTTTTTGTTATATTTTTATGATATCTTTTTTACTTATGAGAGTACATTTTAAGTTTTGTTTGAAAAATATAAAAATCTCAGTTCAATCTTTTTACTTACCGTCAATTAAAGCACTGCAGACTTCTGGAATTATCACAGATATGCTTTGCTTGGATATCTTGAAAAGATATTATAAGCTTGTGTACGAATCCCCTGTAGCCAGAAAGCGCAATGTGACAGCCAATCTTTCTTTTATATGTATGCATTTCCTCAGATTTGTATTCGTTTTAGCAACTTTTAGTCCAATTTTATTTAAAAAAAACTTCAAAGTCGTTTGGAGACATTCTCAAGAAATTTCGGAAATGGCAAGTACTTTCATCCAAGGATAGCACATTCAATAACCTCGTGCCATTTGATTGATTTTTATATAAATGTTTTATCCAATAGCGTCTGCTTTTCTTACTTAATTTCTTTTTTCTTTTGAAATAAGATGATGCATCACAATAAAGGCAGCACACTTTCTTTTCATTAATATCATATCTGTCATATTGTTTTTTAGTAAAATTATTATTCCTCTAGACAGAAATACGACATAAACCGTTTTCAAAACTAAACACGTCTACACTTAACCGTTCTTGCGGCGCAAATCTCTCTGATGTAGGAAATAAAACCGACAAGAGACGGATCGCGTGTGTTAAATGCGACGAAAATTTTTGCGTGGAATTTTGTGCGGCGAATACGTCCACATTTGTTATAAATTTACGCACAAGACAAAAATATTCGTGAAATAAGACGCACAACGGAAATATTTACCAATCTGGACCCGCCTTAACACACATGGCTTTATTAAATTCTCAGCGATAGTGTGTGATTCACCTGCTTGTGCAATGCTATAGCTAATTAAATATGTCGCCTCCGTGGCCTTTTCATTGATAGTTTGGGTTACAAGCATCATAGTTTTTTGACATTCCAATAATTGTTCTTTTTTCTTGTCTTAAGACTCGGAATTTATAGTTTCCAAATGTCGGCGCAACTTGGCAGGTGCCATGGAACTATTAGGAAGCAGTTTACTACCTAACATGCAGAGAGGTGAATCGTTGGAATCAACAACTCTGAAACTGATATGTGATTCCTCATACTTCCTTTTTTTCGCTTTTGAAACCGTGGAGTTTGACGTCGTTGCATCATCGCCTAGATTGGTAATTGCTGTATACTCCGCGCGTACTGCTTTTGAACATTCGGCTTTGTTAGAAGATGTTGCTGCAACACGTTTAACGCCTTTAAGCCAACGTTTCGTTCTTCTTTATTAATAACATTACTACGTAGAAGAGTTTAGTCCTAAGAAGAAGTGTACAAAACTGATATAATCAGAATACAGCAGTAGAACAATAACTAAACACTTCGTTTAAAATTCGCAATTCGCTAGCTAGCTAGTAAGTAAGTAGGTACTTATCGCTCCGAACGCTAATCATCGACTGATGAGTGTTGAGAGAGAGAGACAGAGAGAGAGAGAGAGAAATTCGTAAGATTCTTGGGTTGAATGGGGTTTGCGTATTGGTTGATGTTTGTTTGGTTCATGTGGGTGTACTGGTGTAGTATAGGTTTCCTGTTCAGGGCTGGGTTGGAGGTGTGTTGGGGGGTTTGTGTGCGCGTTCATGTACTGTGTTAGGTGTAGAGGTTGGTGGAAATTGGCTGTTTCAAAAAAGTGTCTAGAAAGTTTTCAGAAAAGTGACTAGGAAGAAGTTTGAAAAGGTGTATGGAATTCAGATTTTGGAGCGGGCTTTTCGCTAGAAAGTGTTCGGAGGAAAGGTTATATTGGTGTCGAAAATTGATACTTGGAAGCAGCGAAGCTCAAAAGTGTATGAATTGGTGCAACGCAAATTGTCTGGGATTGGGGCGTTATGGTGGAAGACGAACCATGCATCGTTGCCGATACATAAGATATGCGTTGAGCTGGCTAGGTGTCGGATATTATTATAAGTGAGATAGGTGGATTTTACTGAATTTGGGATGTCTCCGATATTTTTAGAGAAGGATATCAATGATTTGTAGATTTATTAGATTTTTTGGATTTTTGACAGAAAAAGTGTATAGGAAACATTTTTGAAAAGTGTATAGAATTGTGTATTTATTGTGAAATTGGTTTTCAAATGTGTTGTGGAGGCGTGTCTGCGTGGGTTTGGGATATTTAACGTTGGTACGGCGTTGAATAATAATAATCACCATCAAGCAAAGGCAGGTACAGTTGGTTGTCAGGTGGTGTAAAGACGGTTTGTAGGTTATTTTTGAAGGCGGTGGCTTTGTCTTCTGGGGTGTAGATCTTCTGTCCTTGCACTTAGAGATGTGATTCCACTTTCCTCTTAAGGCCGACGAGGCGGTATAATTTTGCCAAAACAAGCGACCTTGTCTGAAGTCCAGTCCGGCTTTATCGGCCTTCCATTTTCTCTGCTTGATTTCGTACCGAACCTGGGCGTTTATACGGTTCCATTGTGCCTTGACGGCGGGATCTCGAGTACGGACGTATAACCTATATAACTGTCTTTTCTGACGTATTTTAAGAAGAATTCGTTGCGGAAGAGAGTGAAAGTTGGTATTTATGGTGGTCAGAAGTACGGCGATGTCTCGCGCATCGCTTGAGAGGGATTGGAATTCCTTTGCGTGGTTATCTATGTCATCAGCATTCTGATGAATGACGGGTTGTGGCAAATTGGTTGAGACGTGGTTTGCGAAGGAATACCAATCGGCTTTTTTGAAATCGCGATATGTGAAATTTGTTGACGGTGGTCTATTGCAGTGCTCCGCAACCGGTGTACCGCGGCACACTGGTGTGCCGTAAGCCGACTTGAGGTGTGCCGCTCTTTCAGACAATACGAATCAGATTCGTATTGTAGCGAGACCCGCGAAAAATAAAGCAATCTGACAACAGCGCCGATGTTAAACGTCTATCCGTCTATCGGCGCGGCGCGACGCGGCGGCTTGATTCTCGAAGGCGACTAAACTAGAAAGATCCGTGCCGTTCGAGGCGCGACTCGATGTTTTCCTGAACATCGCCGCTGCCTATATAAGCGCGCCTGTCGTCGCTCAGAGACTCAGAGAGAGTCGAATAGTCAAGTGAATCAGATAAATACGCGGGCAAACAAATAAATCGTAGAGTGAAATAAATAGTGAATTGCTATATAAATAAATTCTTGTGCCTTATAAATAAGTGAATATAAATTAGTTATAATTAGTTAAGTGTTATTTTTAGAGTTCCTGTTTTCTTTTTTACGTTGTTGGCCATATTGTGTCTAAATAAATTAAATTAAACTGGACTAAGTTTTGTTGCAGTATCTACTTTTATAAATAACTATAGTGCTTCAAATATGGATAAATTTTTGCTGAAATCACGAGCAGATGACGAAGAACCTAGCACAAGCTCCAGCATAAGTGCTGCAAAAAGAGCAAAAAAGGTGCTGAAAAGGAAGTACAATCAAGACTACCTTCGATATGGTTTCACTTGGTGTGGCGACGAAGCGGCTCCAAAGCCTGAATGCGTCATTTGCGGTGAACAGTTGTCAAATGAAGCAATGGTACCCAGCAAACTAAACCGTCATTTGCGTCAAAAAAGACATTCAATTTTTCCAACGGCGCTTGGATCAAAATAAGAAACAAAAGCAGTTTATGAAATCGGCGGTTACGGTTTCTGAAAAGGCATTAGAAGCAAGCTACCTTGTTGCAAAATTAATTGCACAACAAAAAAAACCGCACACTATCGGTGAAACGCTTATTAAACCAGCATGCATGGAAATTGTTAGACTTATGCTTGGGCCAAACGAAGTTAAGGACGTGAGTAAAGTTTCTTTGTCGGCCGATACTGTTAAAAGACGTATCCAAGATATGTCAAGTGATATTTTGGGAACACTAATTAAAAAAATCATTTCGGCTGGAATTTTTGCGCTTCAAATCGACGAATCAACCGATATTAAAAATAAAGCACAACTGATGGCTATTGTACGTTTCGTTGACGAGGACTCTATTAAAGAACATTATTTATTTTATAAGGAGGTTCCAGAGAGAACTACCGGTGAACAAATTTTCCAAGTAACTGATAATTTTTTTAAAATACATAATATTCAGTGGACCAATTGCGTTGCTATTTGTACAGATGGTGCTGCTGCAATGATGGGCAGTAAGAAAGGTTTTGTATCTTGTGTAAAACAAAAAAATCCGTCAATACAAATTACACATTGCTGCATACATCGAGAAGCATTGATGGTCAAAAATTTGCCCGAACAGCTTTCGATCACAATGAATGAATGTATTAAGATCATAAACATAATTAAATCGAGAGCCTTAAATTCGCGAATTTTTGGAATACTCTGTGAAGAAATGGGAAGCGAACATGAATCCTTACTGTTTTATACAGAAGTTCGTTGGTTATCCCGGGGAAAAGTTTTAGCTCGACTGTTTGAACTTCGCTACGAAGTGCGTGAGTTTCTTTCAAGTCAAGATATGTACGATCTATGCCAGCACCTTCATGATGAATACTGGATAGCCAAACTTGCATACATGGCTGATATATTCGAACATCTGAATGAACTTAATAAAAAAATGCAAGGACGGAATGAAAATATATTGACGTGCTCCGATAAATTACAAGGGTTCAAAAAGAAACTTGAACTTTGGCAGGAACAGTTGCAAAAAGGATGTCTAGAAATGTATCACAGGACCAACCACAGTACGATCGAAAACAAGCAGTTGATTGTGGATTTGGCCCAACAACATTTAAGTATGCTTCAACAGAAATTTGAATACTATTTCCATTCTATCAACACGGAACAATACAATTGGATTCGAAATCCTTTCGCAACCAATGCAATAAGTTCCACGGAAGCACTGCCATTGCAAACTCGAGAGGAGTTCACAGAATTAAGTAATGATATGACCCTAAAACTTAAATTCGACGAAGTTCCGTTAGATGTTTTCTGAATTTCCATCAAGACAGAATATCCACGCATCTCCGACAAGGCCATCTTCACACTACTTCCGTTTTCCACAACATATTTATGTGAGCAAAGTTTTTCAACGCTTGTATTAATTAAAAATGATAAACGGTCATGCTTAAAAGATCTTGACCAAGAAATAAGAGTTGCGCTGTCTAAAATTGAGCCGAATATAAAACTTTTGTGTTCAACGAAGCAAGCGCAGGTATCACATTAATCAGTCATCATCATGTCAAAATATTTATTACTATTGACGTGTCAACAGAAGTAAATTTAGTATACCTACCTGTCCTACCTAGTATTTAGTATAGTTCTCATGTATGTACCTATTTGTATTTTTCATTCTATCTAAATAATAAAAAAAATAACAAAAAAATATGTATTATGTCCTGAGTGAAAATTTTGATGCCCCAAATCTGAAAGGGGCTTCTTCACATTTTAAAACAATAAAAAAAACTAAGGTAGTTTGGACATCCATAAATAATTAGTATACATGGAGTGAACTGACCCCCGACCTAGCTACGCCACTGCTATAAATATATTTTAGATTTTGGTGTGCCACGAAATTCTAGGGAGCAGTTTGGTGTGCCTCAGATGAGGAAAGGTTGCGGATCACTGGTCTATTGAATTGTATAGAGAAGTTTTGACCAGTAGTGGAGCATGGACTGAGGTGATTGGGTCGCCTATAAAGCATTCATTGTACATGCAGGTTAGTAACATGTCAGTGCAGATTATGTGGTCGACGATGGAAGCGCCGAGGTGACTTATTAGGGTTGGATTATTGTTTTTAATCCGAGATATGGGAAGTGAGACGAGCTTATCGGCAAGTACTCTGCCGTTTGGGTTGGTCTGTGTATCACCAAAAAGAATATTGCGTGAGTTTAAGTCACCCATTATTACGGCACGTGGTAGAGTGGATGCATATTCGAGGAGGTCGATTGACAGTTGTTCATTGGGATGTTTGTAGTCGTGGTATTATTCCACGATATGTCGATGGCTATGCAATCCAAGTTCTGTTGAGGCAGAAGTGCAGGAAGTGGATGTAGTGACGCGGGGAGTCCGTTTCGGACGATTAGTCTGTTGCCATGACAGTAGAAGTTCCTGTCTAGGTGGAAAGTGGAATAGCCAGCAAAGCGAGGGCATTTTTTAAAAAAGTATCAGTGATAGAAAGTATTTTTATATTTTGGGAATGCAAAAAGTGTTTGAGAAGATGTCGCTTTCTGGCTAGACCTTGGCAATTCACGGTCCCGATTGTGAAGTCCATGACTTAATTTTGGCGTTTGAAAGTAGAGGCAAAGTGGACGCGGTTGCCCGCGCCACTTGTGACGATACAGTTGTAACCGTAGAAGGATGGGAGGAGATGTGTGAGGGTGTCGGCCACTAGGCCACGGGCTGTCGGGACGGCGTTCATAATGGTCGTTGCTAAAATCTCAATCAAGATTTTAGAGTCGGTGGTAAGATCGTAGGGAGTCTGTGGCTTTTCAAGAGTGATGGGCGCGATCTCTTGACCGGATTTCGGTGTTTCCAACCGCTTTGGGCACCGAGGATGATAAGCGGGGTGCTAGCCGTTGCAGAGAGGGTCGTTTTCCGCAAGGCAATTGAGGATGTCCTCAAATTCTTTGTCTGAGAGGGAGGTGTCTACATTTCTACAGACCAGAGAAAAGGTGGGTTTGCGCGACCTAGAGCATTGGCGGTCTTGGCGAATGGGGTTGAGAGGGATGATGGTGACTTGGTCGTCACCGAGAGTGTTGCGAAGCTTTTTTGCCAAAGCTTCGCAGGGAATGTCGGACGGTATTTTGAGAAGAGCGGCCCTTGTAACCGCTTACTTGCTCAATAAAATTACAAAGTCACAGAATTAGGCTGTCTAGATTGACAGTTTATAGCCAGCGGCTAGTACTCATGTGGAGACGGCGTGAGTTCACTTACGTGCTAAGCAAGTGATCAGCACATCAAATTTAAGCGCGCCCAGTAGATCTGTCGCTAATTTGATGAAAGTCCACTCTTAAAAATCTACTAAAAAGGAATGAAATAAAAGACAAACCTAGTTACTCGTACGTATATTGAACTTTCTGTACAAGAATAAGTAAAGGCGTCGACAAATTTTGATAGTAGTTTCAGTGGTCTACTCGGGTAATGTTGAAAAGTTTCATTGCTATAAAAAGCTTAAATAAAATCCGTTAATCCACTACCAGTTGTTTCTAAATTTAAAATGAGATAATTAGGTGAACTGCTAGGTCAGATGAAATTCGAGAAAGCTGAATAATAAGCACCATTTCTAAACATATCCCCTTGCTAAACCCATGAACAAAACATAATTGACACTAACACATACGCACAATTTCTTTTATCAGTTAACAACCAAGTATATATATTATATAGTCAGAATTGAAAAAAAGGCTTACTCAAGCTTACAACGAGAAGTACGACAAGGCGTTGGATCCAATGCAGCGTAGTGAACTTATTACGGATCAATTCCAACCGTACAAAGTATCAAAGTAGCATCTAAAGTTATTCAACAATAATATCATTGTCAGAAACACATTAATAGGATATGACCTATAACAACAACAAAAACGGGAAATAGATCCGCACCCAAAATTAAGTGTCCATAATTTATAAATAAAGCAAAAAACGAAAAAAAAGGTCACCCAGCTCGGTCTAGTTGAAAATGAGCTCTTCGGATTGCTAGTTGGTGTTCGATGGATCGTAAATCCGATTGAATCCCTCCTGGTATGCGCAGTGTGCTTTTCCCAAAAGTCCTTGTCGTAAAGTTGTTCCTTACACCATATTCCAGATTAAAATTATGTGGTGGAAATCCAATAGCCGTGAATAAAAACCCTAGGGGGAACAAATTCGTATAAGATTTTATACCATACCAAAATTCATCAACAGCCTCCCGTAGTAATAAAATCATCAAATTAAAATTCCTGTTAAATGCAACTCGTACATGAATTTAGTTTTATAAAGGTCATGAAGCAAAAATTTGGCTCAACCCCAGGTATATTAAAATGAAATAATAAAAAAAAATGTTCGAAATATATAGATAACCCTAGACATATTGTATACTCCTCGTACAATAACTTTTATTTACCTTAATACGGATCAATTCTATTTACTTGCAATAAAGTAATGATAATTTTTATGAGAAGAAATAAACCAATAAGCCCCCGTACTAATGCCCATAAACTATTTTATATTAAAAAAAAATATTACATCCTATATTCCTACATAATGAAGTTGGAACTACAATGTAAAATTGTTCAATCCCCCAAAAAAAGGTATCAAATAGTACAACCATGAAGTTTTCATACGTTAAATTTCCCAATGAAAATACGTATTAGCTTTCAACTATCATTATACGAAAATATACAAAATTAATTGCTTGACCGCTTACAGAATTTTCAATAAATTATGAAACGTATATGTGTTAGAACAAAAATGCACTGGATTACTAAATAAATGAATCTTCACATACTTAACATCAATTCAAAACGGAATGCTACTCTTATTTTCCGCAACTAACTTCATTGTATGTTCCCTGAACAACAGTCGACATAAATTAAATAATGGATATGCCTTCGCAATCCATTTTTAGATTAATGACTACTGCCCGAAAAAAATTACAATCCGCAGTTGTTAACCTGTCCTCAAAAGGTATGAAAATTACTAGCTAGATAAATACAACCGTTTAAACAACAGCTTTCAATATCCCAATAATAATTGTGCAAACTATTTCTTAGTGCATTTTAATTAAACTAAAAAAATTACTGAAAATATCACTATGCTTCTATCATACAAGGCAGATTACTATGAGCAAACAAAAAATTTAATATATTTTTTACAAAAAAATATAAATATTTTCCATAATATTTTTTTTGCCTTACAAAACACAATATAGTGTAAACTTACCTTTTAACTTGTAGAAGGGTTATCCTTTAAACGGCCAAAGACATTCTAGCTGAATATTTATATAAACTAACTAACTCTGTTGATATATTTCGTCAATGAAAATTTGGTATTTTCGCCAAAATCGGTAACTGAAAACCTCTTAGTCACAAAACCTAGTCTGAACCCATCAAATCCATCACATCAACAACGTTCAGAACTACAGGTAACGCCATAAGGATAGAACAGTGAAAGTTATTTTTTTCCACAAAAAAAACCATTTCTTGTGATATAAAAAATACGATAGACGCCAATACTTACCAAGTAGTGTTAAGAAAATCCTCTAAGAGATGTGGAAATAGCCAACTCAACACAACATCAAATCTTAAAAACTGCAACAAGGCTTAGATTTTCCACTTTCATATGGTCGGAAAAACATATCCCCCTAATGGGATGTCTCAAGGACACATTTCATAAATTTCGAACCACTCAACCACTACCGAGGAAAGTCGACGTCGTAAAAAACGAAAATATTTCGAACTATTCCCGATTAGATAACAATCTCTTCCAAGCTAAGTTAAAAATGTTTCTATCTCCGTCAGTTTCACCATGAAAACGAAATCTAAATTACTTAGTACTAACAACAAAACAATTCTTCCAGTTTATTATCGCGCGCAAAAAGTACGAAACGAATAATACCAAAAAGTTGATTTATACTTTGCTAAAAATTAACAATAAGGTGTAATAAAATGTATACGACCACAAGCGTATCAAATGGGGCAGTTGGACCTATTAACACAAAATATGTTAATGTCAAATAAAAAAAAATAAAAACGTTACACCCTCAACAGCTCGTTGGTGTTGAGGAGATTGAATAACTCCCAGTGGGAAACGAATTTGGGCGGCAAGTTGCGGATGTTGAGGGTTCGAAGCTAAGGGTTTGGTTGCTGTTGTCGGAGTTGTCTGGGTTGCTGCGAGGGTTGAGTTGGCTGTTGTTGTTGTGGCTGTTGTTGGGTGGTTGGGGGTGGTTGAGTTGGGATCCTGCGATCTCGTTTAGACAGGGTGCCTAAGCGATTGAAGTTATCCGGTTGAGAGTTGCGGCTGGAAGAAACTATAGATTTGTGGGACTGCACAGAGTCGAGGGATTTGGCGGAAAAGGTGGGCGATGAGCTGCGAGAGTTTTCTTTTTCTCTCAATTGGTCTTTGAGTTTGGTGATGAGGTTGAATGCTTTTTCCAGTTGGTACTCGAGGTTGGCAATTCGAGATTCTTGGCTGGGTGGTGTGGGAGAACACTTGACGAGTTGAGGGAATTCTTCTTTTGCAGAAATTGACGGGGGTGGAGTTTTCATGCTCCGGGTGCGGATGGAACGATTAGAGGGAGACATGTTTTCTTTTTGGTCAGGAGAGACGAAACGATGATTGTTTCGTTCTGTGACACGGGGTTGTTAGTGAGAGGTAGGTGGCGGACAAAAGCCGGCAGCGCACTCACTGCTGGAGAAAGTTTCCTCTCCGAAAAAGGATTCCTGACCCTTTTTGTCTGTCGGTTAATATGTATATTCACCTGAAAATCCTTGCGTCCTCTCTGTGCTGGATGGCGGTTGGGCTTCTTCGTAGTCGCTTTTAATTGGTAAAAGCCATCTTCATAAATAAAAATAGCTCTAAACAAAGTAGATTCTCATAAATAAGAATGCTCTAGAGAGAGCAGATTTTCACAAATCGGAATGTCCTATAAAGGACAGGTTGAGATGAGCATCTCAAATTTATTCGGTGAGCCAAATTTTCCAGTGGAGCTACTACTTTTCGTACGATGTGTTCATTGTTCACTTGTGAGGGTTGAGGCGCGATCGCCACTTTTATTGTCCTAACCTCGAACATTCTCGAAAATTCTCGAGTCGGCGCCTTTGATAAATAGAAAGCCGAAATTAAAATAGAAATACAAAAAATGCGGTGTTAACAATTTCGACTTTACCTTTTGAAGTTAGACCCGAAAATCGCTGGTTCATAACTATAGTATCTTATCTCAGAGGCGGCTTTTATCATAGGGACTGCGGGCTCGTGATACGCCCGCGTCAAAGCGTTTCACCAGAGAGAGGTGTTTTGATTCTTTTTTCTAAATTCTTGCGGAACTCCTACGGGGGTATCGCGGAACCCTAGGGATCCGCGGAACACACTTAGAGAATGACTGCTCTATCAAAATTACATTTGTTCATAGGAACTGAAAATGCTCTATATATCATTGAAATTAATTGAGATATTTGCTTCAGCTTCTCATGTAAATTCAATTTTTGGTTGTAAATTATTAATATGGTTGAAAAATATATCTAATTGTCGTTCATTAACTATAAAACAAGCTAATATGTCATCTACATATCTGAACCAAAATAAGATAATTTTTGAAATATTACATTCAAACATTCTTCTTTCTATGATATAATTATGGAATGAAGTACTCTTATAATACATCGGCTACAACAGAATTTGACGATTGTCTTCAAGTAAAAGACTCTTACTTCAGTAACTCTTGGTATTGCTGCCACTTTTGCCTGTTATATCGTCCATGTCTTCATGACCTCAACGCAACACTTCTTCTTGGGTTTGATTTATATATTCCCACTTCTACAGTTATCTCGGGCTTTGAGTAAATGATTTCTTCTTCAATTACATATCCTTCCTTCTATCCAAGTGAGATCTAATCATCACCATCAAGAAGTTCAATATTCAAAATTATGGCTAACGCTTTTCACCTCCTCGTTTTCTTTTATTTTAACTTGTATATAGTTACTAGTTGGTCCTTACTGTTATTGGTATATTTTTCCATTCCTTTCTATTCCAACATTTCTTTTCCAGCTTACAACTTCCGTTTGTCTCATAACAGTGAGATATAATGAAAGAGTTAAAAAAATATAAGGTTTGGTCTTCCTGGAAAACCCTACCTAATTATTTATTAACGTAAACATTTGCTCATTTACACTTAATTTTGTTTTATTTTCCAGATTGCATACCTAATTGCATTTGCATTCGAGTTATTATGGATCTTGGAATCAGATGTAGCATTGCCTTCAGCAGCTGTTCTGTTGAGTGCAGGATACTTTGCAATGGCCTTATTTGCAGCTTTACTTATCCACGGTTTAGCAACGGTAAGCTTCAATTTTAAATCATATTTGACATCAATTTTATACGCTACCAAATTTGTTCTTTTGTAACGAAAATTCAGCTGCAAATATTATTTGTAAAAAAATTTCATAAAAAAAAAACAGTAATCTCTTACATTTTTATAAATTACACACGTGCGAAGCCAGTGTGCTAGTGTAGTATAATTTTAAGAGTTTACGTTATCAAGAATAAGTGTAATTAAGCTTAATTTAAAATAATCCTTTAGAAAATGTTGATATTAACTCTGCTATGTTTACCTGTATTAAGCGTTAGCTAGATGGCAACTACTTAGTTTATCCCATTAATTAATCGATTTCAATGTTTAGATCTAGGCGTCTCCCATTTCTAACCATGTAATTCGGTTCTGTACGATCTGGTATCAGTTTAACCCTTTATAAGTTTGAAATCACAATTAATATTTTTAAAAACTTTTATTTTAAATTAATTTACAATATTTAGATGTTTTCACCATGAAATATAAAGTCATTCTCTCCGATTTGATTGTGATTAACAATAACGAAAGTTCGTATTGCTGAAACAGCAGCATAACGACCTCGCTGAAATAAAACAATAAAACATAACAATTTCGCTTATACAGGTAAATTTACATTCTATAACTCCTCCCTCCTCAAATGGAACTCAAGGGCGTAAGTGCGGTGGAGCTACTTGAGCGATGTCAGGACTTCTGGTGGTCTTCTTTCTTGTGCAAAGATTCAGTATGAGATCTCTCTTCTTAAATGTGTATATACTGCAAAATAATAATATTAATATCATGATGCTACTAAGTCCATATTTGGAAATGTTTTGGTGAAGTCGAATTTCTTCTAACGGGACTTCATCTTTTTCTTGAAGGACCATTTGATGAAGTTTGTCTAGATGTGTTTTTTCTATCTTCAACTTTTGTATGTTCATTATTGGAAAAGAGGCTTGAATAATTCCTTCTAGCATCAGAGCGTGTCCTGTAATGGTACTTTTTTCATTGGAGTATGATACAGATGAAGTTTTAATTTGACAGCTGGGTGGAACGATAAGAAGATAAGTGCCATGTAGAATCGAAATGTCACTTTCTTTTCAATTTAGTTGAATCTTCATTGGTTCTGGAAAAATACCGATGTAATGGCTGTTGCTGATTTCTTCAACAATTTGGAACATTGTCTGGACAGGAACTTGTTTACAATTATGAGTGTCGCTGAATGAGAGCAGAGATGTAACACAATCTGACTTTTCTATTGGTTTGATTCGATTTTGTTCGCACAGGAATATTGACTGAAGATTTGTACATTCTTCTCCTTGGTATTGGTATAAATTGTTGCTCAATATAAGGAAAGGTAATTGAGGAATAATAATAGTTTGGTTTATATTTGGAACGGAATATAGATGATAATGATCAAAGGAGTCTGGGTGAACCAGAGGAAAATCTATATAGAAAATTAACTTATTATGTGAATAAGCTACTTTTGTTTTCACTACCTTATAAAAATTTATGGAGTCGTCTGCAGAAAATAATATTTGATCCTTATTGTGAAATGTATGTAAATCTCTAATGATTTCTCTGAAATTATCCGAAGAGATTAAACTAGGGTGTACTGTATTTAAAATGGAGAAACTTTCTATATCTGCTAAAAACCTTAAAACTAAGTCTAAACTAAATTTAATTTGATCTAAAATATCTCTTATTTCTAAGTATTGATTAGGGTTACTTCTAGTTTCGTTTAAAATTATTTGTATTTCTTTTATTTTATTAGCAATTGACATTTGGTTTCTGTTTATTGTTGAAAATGTATCATTTATAGCATTCATTGATCTCTGATTAAGTGATACATGATTATTAAGTTTACTTATGATATTGTTTTGACTATTTTCTAATTGAGAAATACTATTGTGAGTTTCTATAGCATCCTGTTCGTCTAAATTGCCTGAAATAATTTTACAAGAGATCCTAGAGAATTAAATAATACTCTTTTAGATAAGTTATTAGGAAAAATTGAAAACATTTTTTGATTTATATTTTCAACTTCAAGACGTAAGTGTTTGTATATTGTAAAAAGTGCAAGTCTATTAGGAGCTGTTGAATTGTCAATTACGTTTCTTAATTGTTTATATGTAAGCGTTAGAGAGTTTATTTGGTCTTGGATAGGTTTTTCGGGAATATAATGGAGAAAGGTGTGGGTTGCAATTTTAAGTTTAGCATTTCCTAATTTGAAGGGTAGAATACCGGGATTGTCTTTAAGATTGAGAACTTGAACTTTCTGGTTAATTGTCAGTGGGAGTATCGTCATTCTGTAAAATAACGTTAGTCAGTTTTCTAGGTTTAAACAAAAGTTTGTGGTAAGTATTTTGGGGAGTTGTAACAGTAAGTCCTTCTGATTTGAGAATATGTTCAGGTTTGTAAGGGGGTTTTGTTTTTGCTTGTCTGTCTGTAAGTTTTTTGTAACAAATAGTACCGGGCTCGATGATAGGAGCATCAGAGCGTTTCTCGTTTCGTTTTTCGATAGTCTTTGATTTGTTTTCCAGTAAACGTTTATGTAATTTGTCATATACTATTTTCATTGTTTCTTTCGTTAAGTTGGTGATTAATAAGTTGTACGTCAGAATCTATATCGAAAGGGTCTTTAAGTTCTAAATGTCCAAAAAGAAGGTCTATTGGCTTTTGTTATGTCGCGGTGTGTATGGAATTATTATACCCTATAACTGAATAACTAAGTTTTTCGAATGGAGTGATCTTTGGTTTGGTTATCGAAAGAGTTCTCATATGTTCTAAGAGAGTTGAGTGAAATCTCTCGGCAATTGCATTGCTATTTGGGTTGAAAGGAAGAGTATAGTGCCAATTTATTTTGTACAACTTGGCAAATTCTTTGATTAGGTTCTGACTAAATTCAGTTCCATTATCTGAAATTATATTTTCGGGTATTTTAAAGCGAGAGATAAATTTTAATAAGGATTGATACACATGAAGAGCTGAAAGTGATGGGATGATGTAAGCTTGAGCAAATTTAGAGAAGCTGTCGCAAATTGTTATTGCCGTAGTATTTTCGAATTTAAAAACATCTATATGCACAGTTTCGAATGGTTTAGTAGGTGTGGGAGTCAATTGTAATCTAATTAAAGATGGGTGTCTTTCATATTTCGCTTGTTGACATATGTTACAATTATTTATAAAAAATTTTAACATCTTCATTTAATTTGGGCCAAAAATATTTATTTTTCAGTTCTTGAATAGTTACATTTATGCCTCTGAGATTTGTTAAGCTTTCGTGACAAGTTTTTATCCGATTCTGTTGCCTGTTTTGATTAATTACATCAAAAAGGAGAATATTTGATTTAAGTAATTTGTAAGCAGAATGTTTGAAAATTTCTGGTATGAATCTACACATATTTTTATAGAGAGTTTCGTTGTCATCATTTTGTAAGAAAAATGCGTATTGTTTATTAGGAACGCCATATTCTTTGAGGAATGTTATGATTTGAGATTTAAAAGATTCGTTAGTAACATATAATTGCCATCTAGTTCTAACATTTTTATCAAAAAGCTTTTTTTATTTCTTGACGAGGGTTTTTATCTACTTTTATTATAACAATTTGATTAAGAAAATTATTAAGAGGTCTATCTGTAATGTGTATTCCTAAAATTGGGTCTTCTTGGTTTGTATGAATTGTTTGAATGTCATTATCAGGATCTAGATCTATTTGGGCGATCATAGAGGAATTGTAAAAATCGGGAGGTTGGTTAACGTTTTCGTTAAATTCTTTCATGTGTTCAAGAAATGGTGTAGAGTCAACAGGATAAATTTCTATTCTACTTAAGGCGTCTGCGTTGCTATTTGATTTACCTTTTTTGTATACAATTTGATAATCGACCTCTTCTAGTTTCAGTCTCCAGCGAACTAATCGAGAATTTGGTTCTTTTAAGGACATTAACCACTGCAAGGGTTTGTGATCCGTAACAATTTTGAATTTTCTAAATATAAGGTCTAAAATATTTTGTAGCGTAAACTATAGCTAAAAGTTCCTTTTCTATTGTTGAATAAGATGTTTCGGCATCATTTAGTGTCCGTGAAGCAAAAGCAATAGGTTTATCTTGACCGATTGGGCCTTGTGATAACATCCCTCCGATAGAAACATTGCTAGCATCAGTAGTTACAATAAATTCTTGATTAAAATCGGGATAAGCCAAAATTGGTTGATTTGTAAGTAAAGCTTCACAGTCTTCGAAAGTTTTAATGTATAAAGGATCATTTATATTTATTATACTTCTCAACCACGTTCTACTAGACCACCATGTAGTTACGCCTCTGGCGCTCGAATGTGTCACTGTTAACAAGCAAAACAACAACTTTTTGCTAACCCCTCGCTCGAACCACAGATAACCCACAGATAGATGAGACACTGATTGTGGCGCCATCTAAAGAGCCCGTCGAGTAAACAACTGAGTGATGTTGGACAGATTTCTGTAATTTTAGGTTTTGACGGATTGGCGGTATATTCAAATATACTGTATTTTAATTATTTTATTTCAAAATAGCCATTCATAGTCCATCATTTGACATTTCATTCAATTTAACTCCATTAACTAAATAATGATTAGATGTTGAGTTACATTAAATGAAATATCAAATGATGCACCATAAATGGTTAATTAAATTGGAAAACATAAAACAATAATCATATAAACAATTTATTTATTTTGGTATAAAAATACACAACAAATAATTTCTTTCACAAAGTACTTTTCCTAACAAAAATAATGACAACAAATAAATTATAGTGTAAAAGCCATGCAATAATTAAAAAAATATTTTGAGTAACATACATTCTAGATTGGAGTATCATTAGATTTTCAAATGATGTTAAATCAAGATAAAAGTAGAAAATTATGTATGATAAGTTTATATTAATTTATTATTACACTCGTATAAACACACAGAGCTGGACAAACTGCAGGAGTATAACTGCTACTTACCTAATCAAAAAAAGTGTTAGCAATAAGTTGTTAACTACTATTTTTGGCAACTTTCTGTGAAAGAAAACATTTGAGTACAATTACTGTGAATGTTAGAACAAAAGTAATTAAAATACGTTTAAAGGAAACGTTTTTAAATACTTCCCAGCTCTGTAAATACAAGGTGCCAAGTAATTACATATAAGAGTACTAAACAGCACTTGTGACTGTACAACATTTAAAATAATATATCTAACATTTCATTTCCACTTAAAACAAATCTTTATTTCTTTACTGGAAGTATTAAATATTTTTATAACACAAGCTTAAACCTAGTATATTGCATATTTGTATATTTCTACATTTAAAAGCATTCCGTTCTTATGAAACCATTGCAAAAGGCAGTTTAAGTTACTCTGCAGCTCCTGGCAGTCTATGATTGTTAAAATGTTTCCTAAGTGCTCCTAAAAATCCCACCGTCTCATGGAGTCCTTTCTCGTTTCTGGTTGAGGTTCTACAAGTAAACACACAAAATAACAACAATAAATAAGTAAACACACAAATATGTTTGAAAATTTATGTCAACAAAAGAAAACAAAATGCGCTTACTATCGAAATAATAAGTTCACACATGTTTTTGTACTACGCCAAAAAAATATCAAAAAATGTTTGAATGTATACATTTGTTTGGTTTTTTTGATTCCCTTTTTTGAAGCTTTCGATTCTTTTAGGAATTCTTGATGTTTAACTATTTTTTATTTTTTGTCTTTATTGGATATTTTGGATTTTTGGTTACCGCTAGGCCAAATATTTAGACGTAATGTCTCAACAAAAGTTAATACTCACTTTCATTTCCCATAAATTGTCACACCATGGGCTATATATGAAAATCGGCAAGGGATCAATACGTTCCATCCCATAGGTGGTAGAGGGAATATAGCTATAACATAAAATAAAACCCAGATTATTATTTCTTCAATGGATACATTTTAAAATGGAATTGTCTGAGTATGGTGTACACACTAGATATAAATTGATTGAATGAAAAGACGAGTACTGAGTATGTCATTTGATTAAAATTCCAGCTAAGCTCTTTCAGCCATTAGGTCATTCTCAAAGCTGTCGACAAGAGAAAAACATACAACAGGTACAATGTACACGCAATGAAATAAAATGTTTGATGTTACATCATTATTTAAGTAAAATTTGTTAAAATTACCCCATAAAGAGGGTGTGCACACATATCATTTAGTTGGTAATCGAATTAGACGTTTCGTTATGTGAATTACAATTGTACACACTCTTTATAGAGTAATTTTAACAAATTTTAGTTAAATAATGATGTAACATCAAACATTTCATTTCATTGTATGGAGCAGTTACAGGGTTTGACGTTTTTTGACACTTTCTGTATATTTTTTTCTTGAGAGCTTTCAGAATGGCCTAATGGATGAAAGCGCTTACCTGGAATTTTAATAAAATTACACACTCAGTACTCGTATTTTCGTTCAGTCAATTTACACTTTAAAATGTCCAAAATTATAGCATGCTATATTGA
Organism: Galeruca laticollis; assembly: GCA_963921935.1. Lineage (NCBI taxonomy): Eukaryota > Metazoa > Arthropoda > Insecta > Coleoptera > Chrysomelidae > Galeruca > Galeruca laticollis. Next base: position 20,137,880 of record OY998177.1, on the reverse strand, counting down.
ATACAATAAAACTTACCATCAATTTTTTGTTAATTTCCACTCATATGGGAAGGCAAATCAAACTTTCTTAATAACCTTTCTTCGTCTTTCTCAAATCTAAAGAAACGGTGTTTTTGAAAATGAAGGGATCATATCCTCCATCGTTTCTTCGTCGACAAATTTAATGATTCAATACCACTGCTCTTCAGCCATATTAATTTTATCTTCCTGGGTTGGAGGAATAAAACTGTAAAAAGAAATATTTACTTTATTAATGTAGCAATTTTCAGTTTAGCTAATGTAAAGAACAACCATGATCTCTAAAGTTGTCGATTAAATTAGTAAAAATTCTCTGTGTTTTATAAAAATGAAGATAATGGTTGTTAATTGTGAAAGAAAAAATGGTCAATTTTTTTTAATAAAACTCACCGAGTACACCAGTTATTACTCCTTCAGAATACACTTTGACATTGTCTTTTCAATTAATAACAATAAAGCAACGAAACAACAGATAAATATTACACTATAGCAATTAAAAAATACACCAAAATACCGTAACCTTAAAATAACCTCTACACTTGAACTAAGAAATGATAACAGTATAACATATAACATGTGGGTGGGGATGGGGACAGGCAATATGATATCGCGCATACGCAGTTATAAAAATCAATAAAATTTGATTACCAACGACGTTACAGTTTTCGTTAATTTTTTGGATTTAACTACCGATTTTAGTTACTCGACGGGCTCTATAGATGGCACGGTCTGCAGTGTCCCTAGCCTGGCTCGAACCCATAAGGATCCTCAATACGTTTTCAGTGCGCCTAGATAGTGTCACGTAGTTAAAAATGGTAAAAAGACAGTACAAAAATCAATTAAAATCGATTTCAAAAAAGATGAAACGACTTCAAGATACAATAGTTGCCCTTCAGGACAAACTTTTAAGCGATTCCTGTAAGTAATGTTATATTTTCTTTTTATGTAGGCAAAATGATATTAGTAAATGGTGATTTAAAATGGTTTGGTTTTTACGTTCCTTGTTTTTTTTCCACAATGATACATTCTTAGAATTATTGTTTATGCAATAATTCCATACATCGTTATTATTTTTGTATATATACAGTGTCAGACAGAATTATGGTTTATACATTGATTTCATGTATAGATATACAAGATTATTGTTTATGCAATAATTCCATACATCGATATTAATTTTGCACATATACAGTGCCCGACAAAATTATTGTTTATGCAATAATTCCATGCAATGATAGTATTTTTACAAAAAGGCATTGTCAGACACAAATTTTGTTATGCAAGACTTCATTAAAGAGTTGAAGGATATGTTAATATATTTATGTATATTATCTCCTGTTGACATTGAGTTAAAGTAGTTGTTTATGCAACTAACCTGTCAGAATTTGAGTAATTAACCCCCTTTTTCATAAAATGCTAATTCACGACTCTCTCTAGGTGGAAGCGAGAGTGATGACTCTGAGAATATGTTATCAGACACACCCCCAACGCGGAGCCCAAGATTTAATAGATCAGCTTTAGATTCTTCTTCTGATGAAGAGCAAGAAGGGGGTCCAGTGAAGACTAGAGTGGAAGTTCATGAACCTCCCAAATCAGCGGCCGTTCCTAACATCTCTAATGAGACTCTGTTGGGAATTGATCCCAGGATGTTATCCATTTTTGGTCCACCTTTGGATGAGGCTTTAGTGACCAGATGGCAAAGTTTTTTAACTTATGGTATAGATAAGGAGACGAGGGAAAAGTTTGCCAAAATTCCCCTTCCAGAAAATTATCCCCTGTTAGCGAGTCCCGTTATGAACTAAGAAGCTGAAAGACTGTTATCCGCTACGGAGAAGAAAAGAGACTCCTTGTTAGCCACCCTTCAGGACAAGCTGGGACGTGGGTTATATAGATTAGGAGAAGTTATATCTGCAATTATGACATCTGAAACCATCCCGACAGTTGTGAAAGCTTCATTGACCCCTAGAGCGGCCGACTCAGCTAAGATGTTCTGCGAAGTCCACTATTTGCTATCTAATCATCGGAAGCACCAGGTGTATCCCTATATGAGTCAATCTACCCAAAAACTAGCGGAAGAGGTTAAAAGGGATACGATGTTGTTTGGTTCGGATTTTTCTGAGAAATGCAAAGCAGCCCTAACTGTGGAAAAGACTGCCTTGGATATTAAAGCTAAGAAACCTGTTGTTTCAAGTAAGCGGACCTTTCGCACTTCTTCATATTTTTTAAACTCCCAGCGTCAGGCTCCAAGAACCAAGATGAAAACCACAAATACATTCAAACACCACAGGAACGAAGAACCAGGACGGAAGACACGCCCAAGGTCGTCCATAACCAACGACCTTACAATTTTATCCTGGGTTAAGGGTTATAAAATTCCCTTTAAATCTAGACCTCCCCAACGGAAGAACCTTAAGGAAAAGTCGGTCTCGAAAAAAGAGCAGTCCTGTCTGCAAGAATGTATTGAGAAACTCTCTAAGATTGGTGCCATATCAAAGTGCCACCATAAAAGTCGTAGAAAAGTCTATGGGAGGTTATTGTTTTGTATTAAATTTGAAAATGCTAAATAATTATGTTCAAACAGCGCATTTTAAATTGGAAAATTTTAAAACTTTTAAAGATATTATTTTTGAAGATTGTTATATGTGCACAATAGATTTAAAAGACGCATACTATCTAGTACCAGTACATAGATCGTATAGGAAATATTTAAGATTTTCATTTCAAGGCAATTCATTCGAATTCAATGTTCTACCGTTTGGTTTATCTTCTGCCCCCTTTGTTTTCTGCAAGCTGTTAAACCTGTTTTAAACTCTCTCAGATCAAGAGAGTTATTGAGTGTTAGCTATTTGGACGACCTTTTGGTGCTAAGTAAATCAAAGAAGGCATGTCAGGAGAATACTCATATTATTATTGAATTACTGTAAAAATTAGGATTTATTGTGAATTTTGACAAATCATGTCTTTCTCCAACGCAAAAAATTAGATTTTTGGGATTCCTTTGGAATAGTAGAATTATGACCATTAGTCTGCCCATTAATAAGATGGATAGGGCCGGACATTATATTGAGCATCAAATTAAAGATTCGTTCCTTTGCTAAACTTACCGGATATTTAGTCTCCATTTGTCCTGCCTTCACTTATGGATGGGTACATTTAAAAAGTCTTGAATATTTGAAATGCAAATCATTGGAAAAGTCGAGTGGGAATTATGACTCTAGAATAAAATTATCTAGAGATTGTTTAGACGATTTGGACTGGTGGGTGAAGAATATCTATAGTCCAGGGTGTTCAATATTGCAGCCCAATTATTCTTATAAAATTTTCTCGGATGCGTCTAAAATAGGTTGTGGCGCGGTTTGTCTTAATCAAGAGATAGGTGGCTTCTGGAATAGGGATGAGGCAAAATATCATATAAACTACTTAGAGCTCTTAGCAATATTTTACGCCTTAAAATCCTTTGTCAAAGATAAATCAGGTTTATACATTTTACTTAGGGTAGATAATACTTCGGCTATAGCTTGTATAAATGAAATGGGCAGCACGAAAAATAGACGCTTAGCTAGATTGTCGAAAGCCATATGGAATTGGTGCGAAATTAGGCACATTGTTATATTCGCCTCTTATATTAAATCCGCTGAGAATAAAGCGGATTATATGTCGAGATCCTCAGAAATAGAGACTGAATATTCGTTATGTAATAATGCCTTTAGAATTATTATAGAACGTTTAGGAATGCCGTCAATAGATTTGTTTGCTTCATACATAAACACAAAATGTAAAAGCTATGTTTCATGGAAATCGGACCCAAACTCGGTAGCAGTTGATGCGTTTTCAATATCCTGGGGCGATCTCAACTTTTACGCCTTTCCACCTTTTCCAGTGATACTTAGAACAATTAGAAAAATAATGATTGACAGAGCGGAAGGTATTATCGTTGTACCCTTATGGTCAAATCAGCCTTGGTATCCCTTATTTACGGAGTGTTTGATAGGAAATCCAATTTATTTTATACCAAGACCTGATCTTTTACTTTCTCCATTTAGGAAAAGCCACCCAATATGGTTCAACATTACCCTGGTTGCAGGAAGATTATCGGGGAAGCTTACAAGAGAAAAGGAGTAACCGAAGAAGTAATACATACACTTATAGGCTCCCTTAGCGTTAATTCATTAAGGCAATACGATTGTACATACAGAAAGTGGTGGAATTTTTGCTCGCGATATAATATAGATTGGTGCAATCCTACTAACAATAATATTCTTTCCTTTCTGAATCAAGAAAATAAAAATGGGGCTCTATATAATACCTTGAACTGTCATAAATCGGCCCTAAAACTTATTATAGATTTTGGCGAAGGTGAAGGTATTTTCCAACGATTTTTTAAGGGTATTTTTAGAGAAAAGCCAGTATTTCCTAGGTATGGAGTAACTTGGGATCCGCAAGTAGTTCTTGATTTTCTAGCTACTTTATACCCCTTGGAGGACATCACCTTAGAACTATTAACCTACATGCTGGCTATGCTAGTATACCTAGTGACTTCACACAGGGTTCAGACTTTATCGAAAATCAGATTAAGTGATATTAGGTTCTGTGGCACCGAATACAAGATCTTTATTTCCGAACTAATTAAAACATCTTCACCAAGGAAACAAAAACCTGTTCTTATTATTCCATTTTTTAGTGACAAGCCCGAAATCTGTGTAGCTCGTACATTGGAATATTATTTAAAGATAACATCACCTATTAGGAGAGACACAGAATTTTTGCTCATAACTCATGAAAGACCATTTCATAAAGCTACAGCCCAGACCATATCACGGTGGTTGAAGAATGTTTTGGGTAAATCAGGAGTAGATGTTGCCTTGTTTAAGGCACACAGCGTGAGACACGCATCAACTTCAGCAGCATTTCGTGCAGGTGCTAATATTGAATGCATCAGAAATGCCGCTGGATGGGGAGAAAGATCAAATACCTTTGTAAAATTTTATAATAGGCCCTTACTGGTTAAGGAAGATTTTGCAGAAAAAGTTGTTTTGCGTAAGTAAATTATTTAGTTATAGTGTTTACACAAGGATGTGTAGTCTGTGTGTTTTGTTTAGATCTTATATCAATGTTGTTATGTTATACATGTATATGTGTATAGTTAGAGATATACATATATATATATATATATATATATATATATATATATATATATATATATATATATATATATATATATTGTGTTGGGTATTATCATAGATAAAACTAATTTAGAGCACAAATTACTGTTTATGATTGTGGGCTTATAACAAAAAAAATGTACGAAATTTTTATAAATATATTGAATATGAAGATTAAGAACGATATATCATTGGATCATAGTACCTTTAGGAATGATATCTAGCTTAAAAATCTGATAAAGGAGGCTTTAAACGTCTACATGGTGGTCTAGTAGAACGTGGTTGAGAAGTATAATGATAGATTAAACGACTTACTTGTAAGGAAGTTCAATCTTCATTATACGATTAACCACGTTCGTATAGACCACCCCACCCTCCCATACTATCCTAATTAGACCCTTGAATTTATCAGATTTTTACTTCAAACGTATTGAGGATCCTTATGGGTTCGAGCGAAGGGTTAGCAAAAAGTTGTTGTTCTGCTTGTTAACAGTGACACATTCGAGCGCCAGAGGCGTAACTACATGGTGGTCTATACGAACGTGGTTAATCGTATAATGAAGATTGAACTTCCTTACAGGTAAGTCATTTAATCTATCATTTTAGCGCCTTTCTTTAAACATAATGTAAAATGTTTAGTTATTTTCGCGAAATTATTAATAATTTTACGATAATATCCTAACAATTCTAAAAATGATTTTATTTCGCGAACAGTTTTTGGAATCGGATAATTTTGGATGGCTTTAATTTTTTCTGGATTCGGTTTTATACCGTCTGGTGTAACTATATGGCCAAGAAATGCAACTTCCTTTTTTAAAACCTCAGATTTGTCTAACTGAACTTTCAAGTTACTTTCTCGTAGATTTTGAAAAAATTTCTTAAGATTAACAATGTGTTCCTGAAGAGACGTAGAAAAAACAATTATGTCGTCCATATAGACGAAGCAAATTTTATTAATAATTTCTCTCAAGACATTGTCCATTACTCTTTGAATAGTTGAGGGTCCGTTTTTTATTCCAAATGGCATTCGAACGTATTCATAATGTCCGTTTTCTACATTGAAAGCTGTTTTCTTTATATCATCTGGGTGCATCTCTATTTGGTGGAAACCACTTGCTAAATCAAGGGTCGAGAAAAATTGACAACGGCCAAGTTTATCAAGAATGTCACTTATGTTAGGAATGGGGTAACGATAATCGATAGTTTTTTCATTGAGTTTGCGATAGTCTACAACAATGCGCCATTTTTTTCTACCGGAAGCATCGGGTTTTTTGCTAACTATCCAAATTGAACTACGCCAAGGAGAATCGCTTGGGCGTATTATTCCTTTTTCTAGCATATCAATTATTTGTCTTTCAACTTCGGGTTTATGTATGAAAGGGTATCTGTAGGATTTTGTATAGACGGGAATTTCGTCAGTTGTTTTTATTTGGTGCTTGACTTGATTAGTAAAAGTTAAAGGAGAGTTTTCTCTGTAAAATATATCTGAATATTTTCTACAAAGTTTGATAATATGAAGTTTTTCTTCTTCATTTAAGTGGAAAGTACGTATTAGTTCTGTCACGTCATTTGTGTTGGTATTATTGTCGGGAGAAGGCGTTACTGATACATGAAAAAATTCGTATTCATTTTCAATAGGAGAGGTTTTAATTGGTTCATATAGATAGATTTCTTCGATATTATCCGTGTTGTTTATAATATCGACAGGAGCATAACCATTTTCTGCTTGAGATATTCCATCTCTAATTAAACAATTGAATAATTTGGTTGGCGGTATACCAATAATACTGTTACGAAGATCTACTGGAATTTTTACAGATTCGATAGAATTAGGTTCGATTCTGGCAAAAAATAGTAATTTTCTTTTACTTTCGTAGTGTGAAAGAGGAAGTTGGGCATTATTTGTTTTAAGAAGTAAATTTTTGAGATCTATCTCAGCACCTAAATGTTTTAATGTATCATAGCCGATAAGGCCATCGAAAAAATGATGAAATTTGAAAATACAAAAATTTATTGTTTGATTTGTATTGAATTCTGAAAATGCAGGAATTTTAGCACAATAATCTCTGGTCGTCGTTTGGAATAAAGAGCAAATAGTGAAAGGCTCTTTCACGATATATTTGGAAAAATAATTTTCGGCAATTTCAGGATTAATGAATGACCTGGTAGCACCTGTGTCGATTAGAAGTTTCAAAGGTGGGCTATCAATTTTAATATAAGGAAGGTCTGTTCTATCATAGATAAAATGTAATTCTATATGGTTGTTGGATTTGAGGTTGTTTCGTGAAAATTTTCTTGTTGAGGGTTGTCACAAGTTTCGTTATATGTATTATCTAAAGTTTTTTCGTTATTATGATGGAAATATTGGTTATCTTGTTGTTGTAAATTAAATGAATTGAAATCGTAATAATTTTCTTCTGAGTTTTGGGGAATATCATAAGGATTTTGGGGCATGTCATATGGATTTTGGGGCATGTCGTATGGATTTTGGGAATTATCCAAATTGTATAATTCTTCCGATATGAAATTTTGCTGAGGTGGTGCTGGATGTCGATATGCAGATGTGGATGGGCGATTTATAGAATAATTTGAAATTCCGCTCATAGGAATGGGTCTCTGAAAGTTATTTGATGGTTTTCTAAAAGTGTTGTTTGATATTCCACTCATAGGAGTGGGTCTTTGTTGTGAAGTTTGAGGGTTTGGCCTGAAGACATTTTGATTTCTTTGAGGGCCAAAAACTTGACGATTAGTGAAGTATTTTTGATTTGGGGGCGGACGTGGTTGTATATTAATTGGGCCACGGGGAAAGTGGTTAGGATTTTGAAAAGTATTTTGGAAATTAGGTTGTGGTACGTTCAAATGGAAATTGGGAGAATTATTATGAGAGTTTGGTCTTTGTACAGGTCTCGTTCTAGAATTATCAAAATTTTGTCTCTGTAAATATCTTATATTATTTTCTGAAAATATTTGTTGTCTAGCTTCTGCTATCGATTTGGGCTTCATAGCACGAATAGTTGAACCTAATGGTTCTTTTAAACCGCACAAAAATATTTTAAGAGCATGAGTATCATAGAAAGTCTTTTTTATTCTAATAGCTTCTCCAGTCTCGTGAAGATCGACATAATTATGTAATGAACTTAAATTTGACATAACTCTAGTATAAAAATGTAAAGGATTTTCAGTGTTACATTGTCTTAACTGGTCTAAATCAAAAAGTAAACCATTTTCATCGCGTCGATCACCAAAATGTGCAATTAAAGCTTCTTTAACAGATTTCCAACTTTTATCTATACAAACACTATACACTTCTTTAGCATCGCCTACTAATTTTGAGTAAATCCCATATATAAGACTTATATTTTGAACGCAATGTGCGTTAGTAGTATCCCAATAAGTATTTATTAATGTATTACTAATATCAATAAAAGAAGGATTTCCGTTAAATATCGGGACAATATCTAAAAGTTTAGTATCAAATTTTGGGATTGACATTGTTAAATTATTTATATTACTATTTAGATTAAAAGAATTATTAATTGAATCTTCAAAGGTAAATTACTAATTTCTTCTATTAAATCAAGAGATATATCGTCTTCGAAATCACTAATATTAAAACTATTCACACTAAGGCAATTTTCGTCGTAGATAATGCAATAGGTGAGGTGAATTACATAAAATTAAAGGAATGAGGAACTTACAGTAATATGGTTAACTTCATTTCTTTTCTTCTAAAAATTTCCGTTTTTCTTTCTTCTTACGGCGTAGATTCTTCTTTTCACTGAACTAATGGTTGATACCAAAGGGTTATTTACTATAAAATCCCTTTCAGTATCCTACTGACTTGACTGCGCCACTTTATAAGTTTGAAATCACAATTAATATTTTTAAAAACTTTTATTTTAAATTAATTTACAATATTTAGATATTTTCACTATGAAATATAAAGTCATTCTCTCCGATTTGATTGTGATTAACAATAACGAAAGTTCGTATTGCTGAAACAGCAGCATAACGACCTCGCTGAAATAAAACAATAAAACATAACAATTTCGCTTATACAGGTAAATTTACATTCCATAACTAACCCAACGATTTTTTTCAGTTCATCGTTTCGTTTCTATTGTAGTTTGGCGATACTTCTGATCTCTTCATCTGGAAATGTGTCGACTCCAGATTTCCCTATGTCTGGCAGAATATCCTGCCCATTGTTATTTAAAGTTAGTTATTTGTGCGACATATTCTCTTGACTATTTGAATGTGTGGCCTAGTTCACAGTCTAAACTATACCTGCTTCCAATTTTTCGTATGTTTTCAAATGATCATTTTCCAATTAATCCATTGTGTAATTTTTTTCTTATGTATACTTTGTTATGCATTTAAATTCTTTTTACAAATTTAAATGCAACTTCATTGGATAACTAACATTATTATCATGTAATTTATTCCATAAAGTTTTGCAAGATGTACAGAAAACTGTGGGTGATTAATTTTGATTATAAAGATGGGTTGAAAAATTACAACTGCCCATTTAGAATGTTTGCTAAGGACGAGAGGTTAGGCGAATGAGTAAGTGGAGGTCGCAGTTTGTAATAAATAATTATGCGAGATGATAATATCGGAAGGCGTTAGATAATTGAAAACCCGGCTCTGAATAGTTGAAAGTACGCGAACTGTGACAATGTTTGGAATCGGTGGGAAACGAAAGTGTAGGAACTCGGTAATAATATTAGGTAATAGCCACAATTTATTCATTTCATGCTAATACCCAACTAATTATTTGTTTTGCTTCATTTTCAAAACTATAAAACCGTATAAATACTTGATTCTGATTTGGTATTACGAGTGTTTAAAAAAATATTCTGAAAATACTGAATTGCGTAGAATACAGAATACTAGTGAAAATATATAAACTGACGAACAACGGTTCATGTCTAAACACTTGTACGCTGCCAGAACCTTGTGTCCAAGACAAACCTGTATAACGCACTTATTCTTTTTAAGGTTTTCAAATATCTATATTTGTAGGTTCTGAAAGAATCCTTGGAGAAACCAACATTCCGGCAATTTTATGAAATACTTACCACTGTCGAAGTACCAAACAAAGGTTCCATAGTAGGACATGATAGTCAGAGAGCTAGTGAACATTACTCGAAGTAAGCTAAAAATTTGCAAAAAGGTTGACATAGGGATAACAAATTGCCATCTCGAACGTTTCGACAGGGCGATAGGCAGGAAGTGGTGTAAGACCATAGATATATAAACAAAACGGATATGATTGTTTACAAAATTTTGAACGGCAAGACGTAGTCACATTCTAACCGCTGTTAGAAGGAACGTATCATTCTAATTCGTAATGTTGCCATATGTACCATATTTTTCAACTCCATAGTAATATATTTTCATTAGAAGTTTTTATTGTAAAAGTGTTTTTAAGAAAATGATGAAATATCTTATGACGAACTATTTTTATGAATTCACTATAGATCTAATGCAATATAAATACAAGAAAAGTATCTTAGTTTATTATTAGTACCTGAAATGCTTACTTAATTCAAATTAAAATTTAACATTTCAGAAGAGCACAAAGCTAACCAAACACATACATATGTCATAAGTTCATAGATTAAACGACTTACCAGTAAGGAAGTTCGATCTTCATTATATGAGGAGCCACTTCCGCATAGACTACCATGTAGTTACGCCACTGACGCGGAACGATCACTAGATTTTAAGAAAATAAACACAAATATCTCTCTCGCCACCCTCTGACCTCTCTTGGCTCATTATGATTTCTAGTGCCTAGATTGCGTAGGAAAACCTAACGTTGGGATAATCTTATCTAACTATACTGGGACTACTGGGAAGGTTGGTCTATGCGGAAGTGGCTCCTCATATAATCAAGATCGAACTTCCTTGCAAGTAAGTCGTTTAATCGATGATTATATTTTGGAGCCACTTCCTTATAGACCACTATGTAAATGTTGAAAGCATACCTGCTTACGCAATCCAAGCATACCCTCTTTAAATATAAATAAAAAAAGAGGTTTATAATGAAATACATAATACCATTTTCTTATAGTTTCATTCTATATTTGGAAAAAGATGTATCAGACATCCATTATTATTATTATTAAAAGAAAATAGTAATATGGGACAAGTAAACAACTTACCAAACTTACTAGCTAGGGATTATCGCATATTTTTATAACATAGTGACAATTTTGGCTACTTTCTGGTGCGATATAATGGCACATAATCAGATTTCGCTAAGCTAGTTGAGAAATAGTACAGAAATTGGAATATCATTAAGCGAAGATTTCATCAATTTTCGTATTTTGCTTTTTATTTTGTTAGGGGTACCGGCACTAGCACTTTTTTTGGCGACATTGAACTGTTCCTCTGCATCGTTCCGCCCTAGAAAACGTGGCGAGGAAGATATTTGTGTTTATTTTCTTAAAATCTAGTGATATTTCCGCGCTAGGGGCGTAACTACATGGTGGTCTATAAGGAAGTGGTTCCGAAATATAATCCATATATTTACGCATAGTTCATTAATCATTCTTTAAGTTGTTTTGTTGACGTGGATATTTTTTTAGGTTAAGAGTGTTTTTTGTTTAAATATAAACTTATTGTTAACAAACATTTTATCATAATAATTATTATGGTTCAGCAGTGCATTGTGTGTAAAAAACTGATTATTTACACCCCGAACTTACATTTCCCAAAATAAATTCACACATCAGCTGTTATGCCAACAGCCTATCTTCGCCTTCCTTTTTTAAAGAGATTTAGTATGTTTTTCATGTTGGCGAGTAAACAAATATGAACGATGAAAATAAAACAATTTAATTTGTTTAAAACTTCAGTTATTTGAACTAATGTTCAATTTAAACTGGTTGACGCGTTTGACTAACACAGTAGCTTCCTCAAAACGAATGAAGGTGAAACGCGTCAACCAGTTTAAATTAGTTCAAATAAATGAATTTTTAAACAAATTAAATTGTTTTATTTTCATCGTTCAGCATGGATCTTCATCAAGTAAAAGCCTCATCTATTCAATTTTAATGACTTGTTGGGGAAGAGTCTAAGACCACCGTAAAGTCGTACGATAGTAGTCGAAATTTTCAATATATAATTCAAGTATATGCACAACTATAAAAATTGTCAGACAACAATCTCAGGCAGACGGGGGCGTAATTATGTTATTCTAGAGATTTGTTTCACCGTGAAAATGTAATTGTCAGTCAAAAATTCGGGGCAGCACATCTTGTAAATCCAATGCAAACTATTCCATCGCCCGGCCACCAGTGACCTCAATGAAAGAAAACTGTTCATTGGTCTTGCACAGTGGCGTGGGCGTTTTTTTACGGGGTCAAAAATAGCATTTTTACGTTTTCCTAAATTATTTTTGGACGTGGGAAGCGTTGTAATTACAAGCAAGCTTCCACACCACTCATTAAGTATTGCTTATGGAACGTCGCCATTTTTTTGTTGGTGGTTCGCCAGTAGCCATATCTCCCACATAAACTTGACAATTTCTCATAAAATAAACAAAATTCCATAACATAAACCAAAGGAAAACTGTTTCAGATTAATAAGCATAAATAAATAATACATATTATAAACAAAATAAATTCATTGAATAAACTAAAGTAAGAAAAAATTCCATAACTGAAATAAACGGAAAACTCTCAAGTCATAACAGTAACGAATAACAAAAATAAATGAATATATGGACAGTATATTGTGCTGATTATTGATTTATTTTATTGTATAATTGCTTAGTTTGTTTTTATTAAAAAGTTATATAAATTCATGTTTTTTGTAATAAAGATATTAGTTTTGTATTAGAAATTGTTGTTGAAATATTATGTTAGAAATAAAGTTACTTTTCAAAAACACCGTTTCGGTTAATTAAAAGTTAAGTGGCGCAGTCAGTAGGATAGTCAATCGAAAGTTAAAGCATATAACATTTGGTTCGTTTCCACGATTTGTTGACTACTCGAACTAGTGAAGTTTTAATTATTGGAACTCTTAGTTGGGCGAACTGAGTAACTCAACTAGATCTGTGTTGTGCCAGAAACCGGAAAAATCAAGAGGATATTGGTTGTTCCTGTGCAGTCCGAACCAATGGAAAGGATCTTACAGTAGTAAGTGTTTTTGTCCGAACCAATGGAAAGGATCTCCTTTCTTATACTGTAAGTGTTTTTATTCACATAGAAAAAATGTTAATTATTTTTCTGATATATCTGACGATTCTGATTCAAATAATTCAAATTCATACTCAAACGCTTTCAATACTAAAATAAAATTAACTTTAGCATCACCAAAACATTTTCCCGAAAATAATTTTAATAAAATAGCTACTCCATAATTGAGTGAATGAAAACGACGAATACTCAGTGTGTATTAGTTTATTACTTTCAGGCTAAGCGCTTTTGGCTGTTAAGCCATTATCAAAGCCGTCGTCATTTAAAAAAAAAAAGATAGAGTTTTTTAATTTTGAGTGAATTTACATCATGTGAATTATAATTTTACACCCTTACAATAGGGTATTTTAATGTTTTGTTCCAATGACTCAATCATAACGATGATTCTATCTTGAGTATTGTTTTTGATCAACTTGATGGCTTTGACAACTACTTTTTTAAATGACGACGGCTTTGATAATGGCTTAACAGCCGAAAGCGCTTAGCCTGAAAGTAATAAACTAATACACACTGAGTATTCGTCGTTTTCATTCACTCAATTTACATCTAGTGTGTACACCATATCCACAGGCATTTCTACTCCATAATTACCTATTTTTTAAAAACATATCTTGATATGATACCAGAATTTGATGGGAACAATGCATTACTTCCAAGGTTTATTGAAATTTCAGTGAAATTAGTCAATAAGTTTTATAACACTGTAGATGTAGGATCTTAGCAAAAATAGGTGAAGCAGCTGTAAACATTTCTTCTTGTACAATAAGACCTTGAAAAAATCTAAAAGAAGCACTGCTGAATACTTACGCAGACATAAGAGATATTCACACATTAAATATAGAACTTTCTAAAATGAAACAAGGTAATGAAATGCCTTTCGAATTATATAATAGAATTGAACATTTATTAAATCTTCAAATTTCTTATCTCATGATACATTTTAAAGTTAATGAACATTTAATTTTAGGAAATTACTTTTAAAATTTGGCGCTTAGAGTATTGCTACGCGATTTAAAAGAACCTTGAGGTACATTAATGCATATGAAAAATCCATAAAATTTGAATATTGCTTTGAATGTTCTAACAAACGATTTTCAAGTTTATATGAGCCAGAATAATCATCCGAAAAATGTTTTTTCAAATTTGAATACGCAAAATTATTCACATAAAAATAAAACCAATTTCCTAAGCCAAATTCTATGCAGAATAATCAACACATTAATCGAAATCCGGCATCAAACCCACAAAATCGTCCATCGACTTCTTATAATCCTCCTAATAGGAATAATACAAACTTTTCTAATAATGGTCAAAACGTCTTTAAACCTAATCAGAACCAAATAATTCTAAATCCAGCTCCCATGAGTATGTCTTCCAGATACACAACCCCAAAATTATCAAAATAGATTCCTACACAATCCTAATCAACCTAGAAATTATCGAATAGTTAAACTTAAATAATTTACAAAGTGTGTTACCCTATATAATTTTTCCAGAAAAATATATAAAAGTTTTAATCGATACTGGCAGCACGAAATCCTTTGTGGCAGCAGCTGAAAAATATTTCGAAAAATATTTTGTCAAAAAACCATTCCATGTAAAATCAGCCAACAAAATTTCTGCACTTTCATTCAACTAAATGAGATCACAATTGGATCACAATTGGAGATCGATATCCATTACCAGATATTACAACGTTACTAGATAAACTTGTTAATATTTTACAACAATGAATCTCGCTTCTGGTTTTCACCAGATCGAGATGGCTGAGAAAGACATTCGAAAAATAGCATTTACTATGGATAATGGGCATTATGAATATGTGCGCATGCCCATGGGTCTGAAAGGGGCTCCTGCAACCTTTCAAATGGTCATGGACAATATCCTAAGAGGTATACAGAACCAGAAATGTTTGGTGTACCTTGATGATATAATTGTGTTCAGTGCCAGCTTACAAGAACACATCACAAATCTAAAAGAAGTATTCAATAGATTAAGAGATTCTAATTCTAAATTACAGATTGATAAATGCGAATTCTTACGAAAAGAAGAAGCATATCTGGGACATATTGTCACGCCAGAAGGCGTAAAACCGAACCCAGATAAAATTTAAGCAATTAAAAAATTTCCAATACCAAAAAATTCAAAACAATTAAAAGGGTTCCTTGGACTCCTAGAGTATTACTAAAAGTTTATAAAAGATTTTTCAAAATTGACTAAACCATTAACTATTAGATTGAAAAAAGATGCAATTATCAATGTAAATGATTCAAATGATGTAGAATGTTTTCAAATGTGTAAAAATCTGTTGATAAATGAACCAATACTCAAGTAACCGGATTTTACAAAACCTTACCACATCAGACTCAAGCAATTATGCTTTAGGTGCTGTTTTAGGTAAAGGCAAAATTGGCTCTGATTTACCTGTGGCTCACGCCAACAGAACCCTAAATGATTCAGAATGCAACTATTCTGTAGTCGAGATAGAACTTCTTGCCATAGTTTGGGCAACTAAGTAATTTTTGGCAGAACATTTACAATAGTTACAGGTCATAAACCACTCCAATGGTCACTTAAAGATCCAAGTTCAAAGCTTGTCAGATGGCGCTTGAAACTTGAAGAATTTGATTATGATAGCGTATACAAAAAGGGTGCTCTATATACCACCAGCGATTGTCTTTCCCGAATTAAAAATAAATGATAATGAAAATTACAAGAGCCCCACTGTTCTAAAAAATTATTAGATTATATGGACAAATTTACTAAAACACTCTCATCATCTCCCGATGATAATAGTTGAAACAGATAATGAGAGTAACAATTATGAGGATGATAACGAAGATATCACTGTTCATACAAATGAAGAAAATCCTGTAATTGGTATACCAATTTCAGATTTAGCAATAAATGTTAGAAAAAACCAATTAATATTTTCAGAAGTAAATTTCGTCCCACCCGTACCCACTATTTATAAAAATGTACGAAACTAAACAAAGAATTATTGTATCACTATCTAAAAACAATTTTGAGCAAGATGTCATTTATTTCGTGAAGGAATACATAGTTCCTAAATCTAAATATTTTATTTATTTTGAAAACCCTATTTATGAAACATTCAGTGTCATTATTCAAAATAACTTTAAATATTCTCAAATTGACTTTGTTTAATGTAATAAAAAATTAACAGACGTTCCTTCAATCGAATTTGGAGAAGTAATTCGAAATTACCACGAAGGTAGGACTAGAGGAAACTGAAAATCAATTAAAAAATTTGTATTATTGGCCAAATCAAAGAGCATCTATACAAACTTATATAAACGAATGCGAAGTTTGTCAGTTATGCAAATACGATAGAAAACCAATAAAACTATTTTTAAATGCTACTAAACCTTTCCAGATTTTGCATTTAGACACGATAAGCTTAGAAAATAGTAAATTTCTTACAATAGATTCATTTTCCAAATGTGGTCGCACAGTCTAATGAAATATATTACCAAAACAAATAATTTCGGATAATGGAACTGCGTTAAAAAATTCTGTTGTAAAAGTACTATTATAGAAACGTATAAAATTGAATTTCATTTCATAAGTTCTTAACATCCAGAATCGAATGGAATTGCCGAAAGATCCAACTCTACGATTATTGAACACATCAGACTTTTGAATAATCGAAAATATTTTTAAAATGAGCCTATTGAAAATAAATTACTTTATGCATTATTAGCCTATAATAATAGTATTCATTCAGCAACAAAATTAAAACCTAACGAAACAATTAAGGGACACATAAATAGCAATACACCTTTCTATATAGAAATAGATCGACAAGTAAGTAGTTAATAATTATATACAAAATCACAAAGATACAATGGAAATTTTATACTTAAATTTAAATAAAAAATTACAGGAAAACAAATCAAAAGTAATCTATAAAGCCAATAAAAGCCGTGAAGTATTACCAGATACAATACCTACCAAAGTGTATTTACGTAATAAACAGGCATAAGGTAAAACCAAAAATAGATATAAAAGTGATGAAAGTAAAAGCAAAATTATCCGACTAAAAATAGATAAAATTGCTACTAGACACAAAAACACTTCAGAAAATATACATCTTCCCTCCCTATAAATTCGTTTCAGGTTCGACACCGTCGGAGACGCAACAGTAAAAATAAAAGATGTCACCAATAACTTGGGAATACTTGCCATCAATCTTGGATATTCCAAGCTGCAGAAACCTAGTCATACTTTTGTTCGTTATTATAGTTTTAACCTCTACTACTGGTAGAATATAATAAGTTAAGTATACAATATAATATATCTAATAATACATTTTTTTTAACTGAAACAGAAAATTTTGTAAATATAATAGAGTACACTAAAATAGTATAGAAGAAAAAATTGATGGTATTAATATCCATTCTACCTTAGATAGACAAAAGAGAGGGTTAATTAACGGTCTTGAATCAATAGTAAAAACAGTTACGGGAAATATGGACTCTGAGTATGAAGAAAGAATTAATTTAATTATGGAATATTTAAAACAAAACTTGGAAAACTTACAAAATCAAATAAAAATGCAATATTCTGTTAGTCACCAAATAATTTAAAGTTTTAATAAGACAATTCAGGACATTCAGTATAATGAAGAAATATTAAAAGCAAAAATATTTCAGATAAGAGATATTTTAGATTTTCATGCTATTGCAGAAAACTTTATTTATCTGAAAGAGCTGTTCAACGAACTTCTTATCACAATCAATGTAATTTTAAACATATTAGAAACGATTGAAAATTCGTAAAGATTTTGTAAGCTTAGAACTTTACATCCGAGTGTTATAAAATCCCACCACTTATTTGCATATTTGCAAAAAGTCCATTATTTCTAACAAGCGGAATTACCTTTCGAATTGAAACATTAAAATATTTTAGAATTTGAAGTCATCCTAAACGTAGTTTGTAAAGTAGAAAATAATCAAATACAATATTTTTCTACTTCCACTACTAAAACCGCACTTTGAACACGGGTTTGACATGCACAAAACGACTCTTTAAACACTAGTGTTTAAAATGCGAAAAGTCATATCTCGTTTATCTTTTGTTTTTTTAACGTCAAATCAAGTGTATCTTTTGTATGTTAAATTTCATGCTCCTTGATAATTTTGTTATTCTGCGTCATTTGATTTATCAGTCAGCTGTCAGTCATCGTCCGTCATGTAATGAATATATATCAAATATAATATAATGTTTTCCTTCCCGCGGGCGAAGAAAAAGTATAGTAAGCACATCGTGTTAAAAACGTCTTTAGTCACTTGTTTCACAAGGAACTCGTTCCGCTTCGCTCCACTCGTGCCTAGTAAAACTCGTGACTAAAGTAACCTCTTTGACACTTGGTACTTAATATACTATTTTATGGATACCTATTATATTATATTTTATTTAATCTTTTTTATATGTTACCTATACCTACAGAAATTGAATCGGAATACGTAACATTAATACCTAATTCAAAATTATTACTAAAATCATATAATGTTATTAAACCTCTAAATGTCAATATACAAAAATTGATGAGAATCACATTGAAATTATACCGAAGATAAATTTAGACAAGAAACTGAAGTGAAAAATGTTAAAGGCATTTATTTATCTAATAGAAAATTCAGTATGTAAAATTATATTTTGAACAACCGTTTGTAATAAATGAATTAAATTTGGAATTAAATCAATTACACGTTTCTCCAATGAAGATTGATGGGGTGCCATTTTTAACATACAAATCCCTATGGCAACAGTTAAATCGCACTGTTTATCTAACCCAATCTAAAATAATAACGTTGTTAATCAATAACGAGTAGCGATGGAATATAAAAAAATATTCATGATTAATATCAGATAATGTTCGAAAGTTGAAAAACAAACATCGACTGCGATAATTAATAATGCTAGAGTAACTTTTTTATTTGCGACTGCAACACCACTTCTGTCAGAAAAAATATTTATTACTCGCCATGTGGAAATCGTGTATCATCTGATAATAGTACATTCAAATTATTTTTTATTAACATTAATTTTTTATTTCAACATTTATTCTACATTACGTAGGTCGTGTCTCAACAAAAAAGTTTCAAGTGAGTTGGATGACGACATAACGTTGCAATATTCAAATATTTCTAAGATTTTAAATACTTGCTGGACAATATACAGTTTGTCCGAAATAAATATATCTTATTCTGAAAAAAGAATGACACAATAATTTTCATCTGTTTCCTCTGTAGTTTTATAATATGACAAGAAAGACATAGAGAACTTGAGTAAAATTTACATGCAGGCTCATGATTTGTGCATAATAAACCAACAAAAAAATGTATAGGTCTCCG
Source organism: Galeruca laticollis (assembly GCA_963921935.1). Taxonomy (NCBI): domain Eukaryota; kingdom Metazoa; phylum Arthropoda; class Insecta; order Coleoptera; family Chrysomelidae; genus Galeruca; species Galeruca laticollis. Next base: position 20,118,110 of record OY998177.1, on the reverse strand, counting down.
TTAATATTATCGGACATCCTGTATATTGCCAATACTCAAACAATGCCAAGACACAGTGTATGAAGTTAACATAAACTCCAATTAGCTGTTATCAGTGAAAATAATAAAAAAAACCAAAAAACGTCAAATACTTGAACCAAACATTGATGATCGATCAAAGAAGATGGTTGTCAATGTACGTACTCTTTTATATTCTCATGTACCCTTACTTTTGTGTGCTATTCTCAATGTAAATTGTTTGTCAGTGTTATCCAATGTTGTATTTTTATTATAGACTGAGATTAAAATCTTTTGATAACGCCTTGTACTTAAGGCGAAGCGTCAACAATGACTAAAGAAAACTAGTAGTATATTAATGAACCTATCCCATATATATATATATATATATATATATATATATATATATATATATATAATTATGGCTAATGAAACTATTGGAGGAATGAGCTAAACACCCAGAAATCGTGGGTGCTTCATGCACATTAAGCACTTTAGTTTGTTTTCCTTGGTACATCCACTTCGCATTCATTGTCCTTCATAATAACAATTTCGAATTGTATTGGTTTTAAATACGAAGTAAGTAAATTTTCATTATGAGGTGAGTTAAAAGTTATTTTGTTCACGAAATATCTTTTTAAAAAGTTTATTTTTATCCTAAAAATACAACTTTATTATTTCAGAGCTACAAACAGAATGGAGTACTATTATTTTTTAGAATATTATTTTCAAATCAACACATAATTTAAGTTTTTTAATTACGTTCAAGCCGATGAGGCCGTCAAAATAATTGTGAAACTTAAACAAAATAAATGGTATTGAACAGGGTGATTTAAATTCAGAGAAAGCTGGAATTCCTGCTTTAATTTTGCCTCTTTATGACCTACTGCTGTTGTAATTCTAGTTGTTTCTTGAAAAATAATATTAGGTAAGAATTTTTCTGCGATGATAGGATCTAATATCAATTGCATACTACCAGTGTCTACTAGGAGTGTAATTGGAGGATTATTGAGTTTTATATACGGTAATTCAGTGCTATTGTAGGTAATCAGAAAATATTACGTTTACATTAAATTGACTTCCTGGCTCGTTATCCGAAAATTGTTTATTGAATCTTTTATGAGAGGAGATACGTCAGGGTATATTTCGAACGTGGCCAATAAACCTTGATGGTTGTGGTAGGAACCTACAAGGGATCACAGTGGTTCACGCCATGCGGACAATCGTTTTTAAAATACAAAAGGGGGTTGTAAATTCTGTAGCAGCACAAAAGGCTGTAAATTCGATACAATAGAGATTGACAGCATTGAGGATTGCTACATTGTAACGTTTTGGTTTTGGGATACGCCACTGTCTTTTGGTAAATCTTATTAGTTTGAATTATTGGTACCTAGTAGTTAGGCCACCAATAATACTGGTTAAGGACAGGGTATATGTTAGTTGGTGGGAGTGAGACAGAGTGATTTTTAATTTCTTTGGATAGGATATTTTTGGAGTGGCCAGAGTAGAATCGAAGAAACGAGAGGTTTTACCTGTACCTGGTGACATTTTTTTGTTGGTCAATTAAAAGCCCTTAACATTCCCAGTTAGTGATTTGTGTGGAAACTCCTTCTAATAAGGTGAGCGGCCTCCTTAAGATCTCACTTTTCAAAGTAGATTTATCCATCCTTTTTTTTGTTTTCTCCCAATCAGCAATGTTCTTTTGTTTATTAAAAAGGGTATTCTTTTTAAGGTTTTAAGGTAGCTTAGGTTAACCTTTGTTGGGCAAGATACGATTTTGTGTGTTGTTTTGAGAACTTGAGCTGAATACTAATCTACACTCAACGCCCAAGTCCGAAAAGGAAATTTATTTGGGGTGGTCGCCAATTCATCTCTACAAGGCAGGCGAAGCTATTCACGAGACCGAGAAAGCTTGGAGAAAAGTGTACAGAGTTTTCCAGAGCGTCGGGGAACCTACTTATAGAGACAATCAGGCCAGATATTTCTTTAATTTTAATTTCAATACTCCAATTGTTAATTGTGAAATTCCGGAGAAATTTATTGTGATATTTTTTTAATTTTTAGTAACGGACATTAATTAAAATCCCTACAGAAATTAGTTACGTTCATACAATACAATTTGTAAATTTATAATTTTTTTAAAGGTAAACTATAGTACTATACTGCCGTGTTATTTTAAAATGTCTCATCTACAAATTTTGGTGAAATTGACTTGAATACGTAGCCATATAAAGGGTGACTCTGTTTTCATATATTATAGTCCGAAAGTGACTTATCTACTTCTTAAATTGAAAATTTAACGCAAACAAGGAACAACTAATCTGCAGAATGAAAGGATGTGTTGAAGAAAAACACCTTATCTCTCAAAAACGCCTCATCTGCAATGAAAAAAACACCTCATCTGCTTGGCGCGTGCGCATTTACACTTTAGCGTTTCAGTTGAGTCATTTTTAGACAATAACAACTAGCGTTTTACTGACGGTCTTGTAAGTCTGTCCCAACTTTAGGTAGTCAGTTGTAGTTTGAACGCAATTATTTGATGTACATGTTCACTTCAAATTCAAATTATAACACAGTGAGTGACTTTTTTCATGATAGAGGTAAGTTCATAGTTCAATAATATCAATATAAATACTGAACAATAAAAATGTTGCCGTTATATCTCAACGTTCTTCTTGATTATTCTGCAATTATTTATTAGTGTTTCGATAAGGTTAGCGTCAGTCAAGTGAAATAAATGCCATTTTCCCGCCGCTGATCCATACATGCTAAGCTACCTAACATGAAAATGAACAATATCATTCGTTTACTAATTTACTTCGGCAAAGAAATGTAAATAGTTTCATATAGGAATGTAGTTGTAAACGTAAATAGTTTCATTTACATAACATTTTGAATATCATTGCTTTATTTGTAGATTGTTTATTGGGTGAAACAAACATCAATTTGGGCAAATTTTAAGAAATTTTGACCGGCAGCGGTGAAATTGTAATAAGTAACAAGGAATGTTTCGACAGTCAACATTCCTTGTTACTTAAATTACTCAATATTTGTTCAAAAATGTTGATAACAATCTATGAAATTTCGAAATTATCAATCGTTATTAACATTTATTTCCTTTGTCGCAGCATGTCTCAATATAAGAAAAATGGAGCGGGTTCCAGTACTACAAGGTGCCAAAAAATGTTGGAAATGATACGAGATTTGCATAAAAATCAAATTAGTGAGAGCAATAATAATAAGAATTCAATGAGGCAGGACGTTATGAGTTTTGTGGACAACTTAAACATGGACGATATCATTTTTGATAACTCACCAACCACAACTACTACAAATGTAAGTGAAATTGCTCTAGCAACCACAGAAAACACCCAAAATGATGCAACATTCGATAACTCACCTTTTTATATTAGTAACCACACTCCATTAATACCTAAAGAGATTGTGAGTGAAACTGCATCACAAATTCGAGCAATTTCAGAAAATGATGCACCCTTCAATAACTCACATATTACTACGAATCCTAGTAACACTCCATTGATAACAATTCCTGAAGAGATTATGAGTGAAATTGCTTCACAGTCTCAAGTAGCCACAGAAAACAATCAAAATGATGTTCCATTTGTCGTTTGCATTCAAAATGTAGCAGATGAAAATAGTGTGCAGACGATGGAAGATCAGGACAACATAACAGAAAATGAAAACATTCAATCAACTGAACAGATGGTAGACTTGTTAAAATCCAAGAAAAAAGCAATAAGACTACTACGAAGAAAAACGCGTCAATACTGAAAAATTTGGAAATTCACAGAATTAAGAAACGATGTGAAAGTAGCTGTAAAAAAATGTTGTCAACATATTGATGATGACAGAAGACTTGAGAAATAAATGAGCAATACTGGAGCATGTCATATGTTGAAAGACTGTCATATGTTCATTCGAGACTGTACTCAAAAAACTTTAGTTAAACGCCGAAGTACCTCAACTACGGAAAATTAAAAGAAAAGAAAAAATAAGAGCATTAAATTCTTTTTGAAGGATAAAACAGGAATCTTGACTGAAGTTTGTCGAACATTTTACCTGACTACTCTGGGGTATAACAAAAATAACACAATAATTAAAACATCTATACCGGGAAACTAAGTAACTCAGCAGATGGTAGTAAAAGACGGACTGGGCAAACATACTACCAGAACCTGACAAGTTGATAAAATGCTACTAGAGCAGCATGTGAACTCTTTTCATCCTAGTGTTTCACACTACAGGCGAGAGCACGCCCCCAATCGTCTTTATTTGCCATCTGACCTCACTATTACTTTAATGATTTTTTAAGAAAAAATGAGGATACAAAGTGTTGTTATTATACGTACAGAGCTTTTGTTACAAAACGTCATGAAAATATCATTCACAAAATTAGGGCACGAAGAATGTGGACATTGCAAGATTTTCAATAAACACGATGAGTCTCATAATAAAGACAATCTAGGCGTGGACTTTGATATTTGTCAAAGGTGGAACAAACACATCACACGGGCAGACAATTCTAGGAAGCAGTAACGGGAAGATAGGGAGTCGCAAAATTGGAATTCAAGTACTATTTGTGTATCAGCCGACTTACACAAGATAATCATGCTACCCCGCATGGACACCTTTAAAGAGGCAATCTTCACAAAAAGGATAATAGTCTTCAATGAGAGTTTTGTGGGCGTTGGTAAATCACAAAAAATCAATCCAGTTGCAGTCATATGGCACGAAGGAATCGCAGGCCGTAAAAAAGAGGATATCACCAGTGCTTTTCACAAATTTTTTGTCTTTCACAGAGACGCTAAATATATAAAAATTTGACTGGACAATTGCTCAGGACAAAATAAGAATTGAGATTTGTTTTGTATGTTTATTTATATCATCAACTCGACAGAAATTGCTGCAGACGTGATCGAGATTGCATGTTTTGAGCCAGGACATACATTTATGTCTGCCGATAGCTTTTATCACCAAATGGAACTGGCCATGAAAGCTAAAGGTAAGATTCACGACTTTGATTATTTCAAATCTTGTATACCAGAATATCATTCTAAAAAGCCCCCGGAAGTGTTAGAAATGAGTATTACCGATTTTGCAGACTGGAAAGACCACTCGTCCCTCACTAAAATTAAGAAATGCAATCCAAGGCCTTACCTGAGTGTAATTGTGAAAGTAAAATTTGAACGAGGAAACTATCACCTCCAGTATGCAAATGAGTTCGATGCTTCTTACGTGGAAGTTAATTTCTTAATAGCAAAATTTCTAAAGTGTAAAACGAAGCCCGACGTTCGATCCGCTCCTAGGGGTATCCCCAGGAGAAAACGTGAAGACATTTTGAAGAAACTGTGTCCGTTAATGCCAAAAAACCGACAGTTGTTTTGGGAAAATGTATCGACATCTGATGACGTCCTAGATCTACTTATTGATATTGATGATTAATATAATGAATTCCTTATCAGTTGTTTTTTGTTGAAAAAACCTTTGTATTTCACATTATATCTTGTTAAATTTGAATAAATTCAGCTTCATGATTATAAGTAGCTGTTTTAGTAAACATACCCTTTTATTAATTTTCCATTTTTTCCATACAATTTTTGTAGATGTCAACTTTTTAGAAAAAATAGTTCAACTTCATATTTTTACCTGCTGCCATAAGACATTTTCCACAATAATAATCATTTGATAAAAACAGCATTGGTGATCAAAAATGTCTCAATAGCCAATGATACATTTTTTATCAACAACGGTGCATACACCATTTGACTTATCTGCTAAATAATCCCATAGACTGATGATTTAACTCCTTCAACAATGTTAGAACATAAATTGAAATATTTTGAAATCAACCTGCAGTTTATTTATCGACTCAAATGTGAAATTTATGGTGCGCAGCCAAATTTTATGTTTCTGCCTTTTACTGAAAATGGCGCCTTCAGTAGTTGAGGCGTTTTAGAAAAACACGGCAGTATAGTGCCGAAAGGTCACCGTATTTATTTTTGTAACATATAACAACCAAATTTTTTTGAAAAATCTAGTTCTGTTGATAAGGTTGATAAGAAACAGTTAGAACATATTACAGGACACTTTAGAGAGTCTCAACAGCTGGTGTTTAAGTAACTCTCTTCACTTAAATATATCCAAATGTAAAGTTGTATCGTATTCTCATCGTAATAATCCTGTAGTGATCCCTTAAAAGACATTAAAGACAAAAAGACACTAACTTAGAATAGTATTTAATTTTATATTAATTATAGTATTTAAGGAGCATCGGCCGGCCATAGTCAATGTCATTTACCAAGGAAAGATTGTTTTTGTTATTTTATAAATAGACATGTATAGTTTACAGACGGAGGTCGGATGTGTAGAAAAACACAACTATGTTTCCTATATAATGAGTGTGAACGAACCAGGATGATATTATTATTGTTATTAATACTTTGAATAAGTCGTTTGATATTTATAATCGTGTATTTTTAAAATGTTTTAAACTTGAACCCAGTGATTTTATAAATAAGTTATTGTTTATTCTGTTCCCGAACACAGGTTGCTAGGTAAGTGGTTTCCTCCCTAATAATATGCCTTTATGGTAAACGTCGAGTATACGAGGGACCCTTACTAAGTAACCACCACAATCCATATACTTTCAATTACTCTCTTAATGACCAACTTTTTGACATTTGTAGTTCTATCAAAAATCTCGGTATTAAATTTAATAGTTCTTTTACTTTCAGTGAACACATTACTGATATTACTAAAGCATAATTGAAAACATTGGGTTAAGTTAGTAATTTGCTAGTGTTGCTACTTTAACAACTCTGTATGTTATATTTATTAGAAGCAAACTAGATTACGCATCAGTGATTTGGTCGTCTGCCTATCTAAATTCCATACAAGCCTTAGAATTCGTTCAGAGGAAATTTTTAAAATATGCGTATTTTTAGACCTGTGGTTATTATCCTGAAAGAGGTTTCAACCATGATTTGCTGACTAAACAATTTGAAATGGATATTTTGATGGACCGGCGCAACTGTGCATCCTTGTCATTCCTACGCAAAATTATAAATAATTAAATTGGTTGCCCTTATGTATATTAGTCCCTAGAATATCATCTCGCAATGAACTTTTCTTTCATACTCCGTCATGTCATTCAAATGTTTTGATTATATCTCCCTAGATATGTATTTCAAAATAGAAATACTATTTTTAAAAAAGATATTTTATTCGATTATTAGAAGAAAGATGTTATTCTTTGAGTGGTTAACAAAAAACTAACTACAAATATAAAGTAACTAAAGAACTATGATACGAGTATCCATGAATTCTGATTAATGAAATATGATACGGTGCAGGTGCAGCGAATTATGACCTCGTAACTCCTCCGTCCTTAAGAGGCGAAAATAACGGAGTGATTTTCGCGAACTGTCTCCAAGGGGATTTCTTCGATGATTTTGACTTTTTCTTTCTTGATTTTTGATTTTTCGCATCTTCGTCTGATTACGTAGAAAGCTACGACGATACATCCAATGATTAAGATTGTTGGGAGTATTAAAAGGATTCGGATTTCGTGTGTATTATGCTGTTCTTCTATCGGTGTTAGTTGTTTTGCGATTCTATGGATTTCGTATAACTCATCGAATTTTATTTCTGACATATTCGGCGTTTGATAGTTTCTTCTGATCTTAATTTGTTCTAATTCAATCTTTGGTAAAATTAATGGCTTGCCTTCGCTAATTCCTTTGACTCTGGAGAATTTTAATTCTTTCGAGGAGATTTCGCATCCTTCTGGTATGTTAATAAGGGTTGGTTTTGTTACTTCGAATATTCTGTTGTTTCGGCAGATTTTATTTCTACTTGCTTCCCAGGGATTATTAGAACTTCATTAGCTGTTATCTGCTCGATTAAAGGATTTTGGATATGGACCTCGGTGGCATAGCAGCTGTCTGGTAGTTTTCCGCTTCTTATCAGTTCGTCGGTACAGTTATCAATGGGGATTGATTCTTGGGTACAATAGTAAATTTCCTCCAGTTTTTCGCATTCTTGGTTTGCAACCTGGACGTCTTCTTCGTTACGTGCCAAGTAAGGGTGTGAAGGGACAAATATTTTATTAGCTTGGATAATAGGGTAAATACGGTAAAAGTCTAAGGATTTAGTTTTCAGAATAGGAATATGGACAGCAAAGATTAGTTTTGATTCGGTAAAGGTTGCTTGCGTTCCAAGAAAGGTGTAGTATGTTAAGACATTCTTGAATTTGGGAATTTGATTTTTATCATAAATGCTATGCAGATGTTCTATCATGTCAATAATTTCCTTACTTGCTATCATGGACGGGTGAAGAATGTTCAGTTTTGAAAATAGCAAGGCGTTTTCGAGATTTTCTACGAATAATATTAAATTTTGACAATCAGGATTGATTTGACTAATTGTTCCTTGAAAAGTTATACATTTGCTTAGAGAATCTATTTGATTCAATATTGCGGCTTCAAATTTTACTAGATTATTTTTGAGAAGTTTTTGATTTTGTAAAAGAACTGTTATGGATTGATTATAATGATCGATTAGTTTCTTAAATAAAGTGGTATGTAGATTAACTTCGGTAATGATATTTTTCTGATTTGTTTGCAGTAACCTAATAGCATTATCGTATCGAATGCCATCGTCTGAATCTAGGTTTCCAAACAACCATTTATTGACTTTTCCCATACCATTGATTATACCTCTTTTTGAACGCATATGGGGATATAAATTGTCGAATTTACGTTCTAACGAATTAATAAGAAACTCTGTGCGTACTAAAATATTTTCGCTAAGACCCTGATATGAAATGGGATTTGAACTATTAGTATCTAGAATTAATTTTCTTACTGTTAAAAAGTGTGTTTTAAGGATATTTATTTGATTAACCACTTCTCTTACATCTAAGTATTGAATAAAAGTATGTTTTGAGTAAATTACCATAGCTTCACCTAAATCTATCGGAAGAATGAGATTTTCTAAGGGTGTTACAGTTATTTCTTCCGTGAAACAATTAATACTGACTATGGCGAGGACCAGGTAAATCGGGATGGCTACCGTTTTCATCGTTTCGATGCTGACCCTGTAAAATATTTGAATTAGGCTTCGGTTTTCTAACGATGCTTTTATGATAAGTTCCTTTCTTAGTTTTTAAAACTACGTTATCATCTACAACTATTTCGGCTTTTGTGAATTTGGGCATTTTTTTATCTCGATGTTTCATTCGAACATAAGCTATATGTTGGTTGGAAAAATCTGGCGGTTCATCGCGTTTCTCGTTAGCTTTGTTTATATTCCGTTCTTTCCCTTTTTCATTCCGTTCTTTTATCATTTCATATAGTTGTTTACTGATATTTTTTTGGTTTTGAACATAGTAAGAAAGAACAAGATGATCATCTAGATCGAAGGGGTCTGGACTTCCAATATGCCCTTTAATGATTTCAAATGGGGTAAATTTGGTAACAGAATGTATGGAGTTGTTATAACTTAAAATCGAATGCTTCATTAGTTGAATAGGGGTTAGTTCAGGGTTTTGCTCTCGCAGGCATCTAAAATGCTCAATGAGGCTCGAATGGAATCTTTCTACATGTGAATTTGAGTTGCTATTTTTTGCTGTTGTGAGATGTAGTTCGATTCTGTGTAATTTACAAAAGTCTTCTAGATCTTTGTTTTTAAATTCGCTACCACAGTCGGCTGTAATTTTATAAGGTAACCCGTGATGAGTTACAAAATTAAGAAGGGTGTCTACTACTGATATGCCGGTAACGGTTTCGATCGGATAGGCTTGGCCGTATCGAGAGAAAGAATCAATTATTGTGAGGAAATGGGTATTTGAGATTCGAAAAACATCGATGTGAATGTGTTCAAATGGTTTAGAAGCTGTTGGGGTGAGATTAAATTTGATGACGGGTGGATTTCGGTCGTACTTATTTTTTAAACAAGTTTCGCAACTATTAACAAATTCCTCTATGTCCTCAGACATTTTGGGCCAATAGTAATTTTTTGTAAGAGACATTTTTAACTCATTGATTCCTCTATGAGCCTTTTTGTAAACGTGGTAATATTCTAATTTTTCGCATTGCTCTCTGACGTTACTAAATCTTTAAAAAATTTTGTACAGTGAATTAATTTAAAAGCTGAATTTTTAAAGAGTTTTTGCAAGGTTGTAACAAATATTTCGGGTAAATTAGTTTGTCTAAAATATAAAGCATACGTAATTCTAGGATTTAAAAAATCTTTGGCGAAAGTGAATATGTTATATTCTAGATTTCTACAGGGAAGAGTGACATTGAATCTAGTGTTATCGAATATTTTCTCTTGTTTGCAAATGTAAGAGTTTATTTCTCCTGATAAAATCGGATTCTCTACGGAAGTATGAACCGTGTCTAGATCAGTGTCCTGAGTAATTCCGATATCAGGGGGGCGGATTTGAATATCCTGAAGAATTTTTATTTTACTGCTATCGTTAATTAAATATTCTATGTCTAACTCAAGGAGATCGGGTAGGTTCTGATTGACTAAGGGAGGATTATCAATTTTTTTGATTTCCCTTTCTATTATTTCATCTATATCGTCGATATTAACATCTAAGGAACTAGTTTCTAATGCATTTACATCTAATTTAGGAGGTGAACGAGAAAGTGCGTCCGCTACCTTGTTAAGCATTACTTTTTGGTATTTTATTGTATATTCGAACTCTTCTAGTTTTAATCGCCAACGCATCAGGCGAGAGTTTGGTTCCTTAAGGGGAAACAACCATTCTAACGGTTTGTGATCGGTTAAAATTTTAAATTGTCGTCCGAAAAGGTAGGGGCGGAAGTATTTGCATCCCCACACAATTGCTAGGAGCTCCTTCTCTATAGTAGAGTAGTTGATCTCCGCAGAGTTTAAAGTTCTGGACGCATAGCAAATGGGGTGATTGTCTTGACTTAAGACAGCTCCAATGGCGTACATTGATGCGTCCGTCATTATTTCGAAGGCTTTCTCGAAATTTGGATATGCTAAGATAGACTCGGAAATTAATAGATTTTTACAGTGATTGAAACAGTTAATAAACTCCTGTGAGTGTTCTATTTTGTTATTCTTTTTTAAGCAATTTGTTAACGGCTTTGTAATCCTAGCAAAATTGCGAATAAATTTCCTATAGTATCCTAAGAGTCCTAAAAAGGATTTTAGATCTTTTTGTGTTTTAGGTATGGGAAAGCATTGCACGGCTTCGATCTTTTTGGGATTTGGTTTAATCCCGTCGGGCGTCACAACGTGCCCCAAGAATTCTACTTCTCTACGCACGAATTCGCATTTATCTAGCTGTAACTTTAGTCCCGCTTGTCTTAATTTTTCGAAAACTAATTTAAGATTTTGTATGTGCTCTTGCAACCCTGTACTGAAAATAAACACAAGGCACATCCTGTTCTGCAAATCTTTAGGAACTTCGTCCATTACCCTCTGAAAGGTACTAGGCGAGTTATTTAGACCCATGTGCATACGTAAGAACTCGTAGTGACCATGGTCTACGTTAAATGCCGTTTTTTCTATCGAATCCTTGCTCAACTCTATTTGATAGAATCCGCTAGCAAGGTCGATGGTACTGAAATATTGGGAACGCCCTAATTTGTCCAAAATTTAATTTATATTTGGGATGGGGTACCGATCGCTAATAGTCTTTTCATTCAGCTTGCGGTAATCTACCACAAGCCGCCATTTTTGTTGCCCCGATGCGTCTAGCTTCTTTTTTACAAGCCATATGGGACAGCTCCATGGGCTCGACGACGGTCTTATTATTCCCTTGTCTAGCATATCATTTATTTGCCGTTGCACCTCTTCTTTAAGGGCATACGGGTACCTATACGATTTTACGTGTACTGGAGCTTCGTCGGTGGTTTTGATACAATGCTTAACTCTTGAAGTGAACGTAAGAGGATCGCTGGGTTTTAAAAATAATTATTTATATTGTTTACATAACTTAATTATTTCCGACTTTTCTTCCGGATTCATGTGATCAGCTCTAATCAAGTTTTGGATTTGAGTTTTATTTATTTCAAATTTATCCGGACTATTAAAAGTTTCAAATTTATAACATTCGTAAAAATTAGGTTCATAAGGCGTTGCACTTAAGGGTTCTAATAACGTTATAGCTAAACTTTTATTTGTTTCATTAATAAACTCTACTAGTGCTAAGCCATTATTGGCTATGGTTAGCATCTCGGGTACATATATATCACCTAAAACTATCTTATCAATTTATATTTCTCCGTTCGATACTGTAACAGGGACTTGCTTTACGATTCTTTCACTAGGGCCAATTGATATTTGGAATTTAATATCGGAAGGTTTTCTAAACTTAATTGGAATTACAGCCCTATCACTAACAAGACACTCGTTATTCAAATCTATATTAAATTTCATGGAAATTAGATCGTTGATACCAATAATTCCATCAAAGAATTCGTGAAAATCGTATAATATGAACCTTAACATATGATTCCTGTTAAATTCTTGGAAAGCTGGTATGTCGGCTTGAAACTGCACATTTTTGGTTCCCAAAGAGGTTGAGAGTGATACATTTGAATTAAATATGCAATTGGGATAGAATTTTTCGGCAATGATAGGCTTTAAGATTGATTTAGTACTTCCGGTGTCGATTAGCAGATTTAATGGGGGTTTGCGTCGACGTCGCCATGCGTCGGTTCGCATTCCGTCCCAATGTAGTCGTTAGAAAATAATTCTTCAGCTATGAAATTCGACCTTTGGCCGTTATTTTGAAAATAATTGCTTCCAACATTATTGGATCTTCTACTATATGATGGGGGTAGTCTTGAATTTGTAGAAATAGCCATTGGCTCAGGTTTTGGAAGACGATGCATAGGAGTTTGATTAGGTTTGAAAACATTACGAGGAGGTCCGAAAACTTCTGAATTAGTTGGGTATCTTCTGGGTGGTAATTGTTGGGGTTGAACGTTAATGGGTTGACGAGGCCACGAAGGGCCTTGAGATAAATACGCATTAGAATTATAGTGTGAGGGATAAGAAGAAGCTGACTGATGATAATATTGGTTGCCGTGGTGTTGATGAGTTCGGGGGCCGTAATTCTGATTTCTGAAATTATTTTTGCTTTGGTAGGACCTTTGATCATTTGAATGAGAATAAAGCTTTTCGACATTTTCAAATTCATTAACATAAGCAATAGCATGCTCCAGTGATGCTGGTTGCTTTAAATGCATGTTGTTTCGTAAAGTACCGGTGCAGCCCGCAATAAAGGTATTTTTTAATGCCGTATTGTCACAAAATTGCATATGTATAACTTTCTCGTTTTGGTTCAGATTATTATCGTTACTAATTCTTTGTATGATGCTGCTTCTCAATAATTGCAACCTTTTCCCGAATTCTATCAAATTTCAATTTTTATGCGGCCTATTTCGCGTGAGCTCTTGCGTTAAGCATTCTAAATTCCGTTTGTCCGAAAAACATTGCCTAAGCGCACCTTTTAACAGTTCCCAACTATTCAACTCTACTCTATTCCCGACCATTAGTTCGGCTTTTCCGACAAGCTTACCCTGAATGCATTCAAGAATATGATCGCTCAAATCTGTATCATTATAATCCTTATACGTCGCGATTAGGTTATCGCAAAGAGAAATAAATTTGTTGAGAGTATTCGTATCCCCATCATAAGGTTTGATATTTGACATTTTTGACTTAAACAACTCCCAGTTGATAGGACGAGGTTCTAATTGACCGATTGGCATTTTAACTTTACTAATATTACTTTCACTGCTGATATTCAAACTCTTAAGAGATTCTACTATGGAATCAGTATCAATCATAAAGGTTTTAATTAATTACAAATAAAATTGTCTTCTCAATTATCCTTCTCGAATTAATGAAAAATAAGGAAAAGGCAAAAAGGAAACTTAGCACTAACCTCGATGGTTTTCTGGCTAGTTGTACCTTCCTCGAGTTTTTGTCCACCACGTAACTGTACCACACAAGGGACGATTTCCACAGAAGGGATGATTTGCACTGGTTCCACTGAAGGGATGGGCTCCACTGAAGGGATGTAAGTTCGTATTTTGTAAACACGTTAGGACAACACGCGTTATCCTACTGACTGCGCCAGATATGTATTTCAAAATAGAAATACTATTTTTAAAAAAGATATTTTATTCGATTATTACAAGAAAGATGTTATTCTTTGAGTGGTTAACAAAAAACTAAACTACAAATATAAAGTAACTAAAGAACTATGATACGAGTATCCATGAATTCTGATTAATGAAATATGATACGGTGCAGGTGCAGCGAATTATGACCTCGTAACTCCCTTACTTCCGATGTGTAAATTATTTAGTAGCATAATATGTGAATATTATGATTTAAATAATGACAGATTACAAAGTTTGTTGGAATCATACAAGAATGCACAAGATAGATAAACACTGGGATGTGTTGGGGAATTCTATTAAGTAGGTACTCTCTTCTATGTATAATTTCTTTTCGTCCTCTCTTTCAATTTATGTTATTATGAATGTATTATTTTCTGTCATCCGTTGAATCCTGTTAAAAATAAACGTATTATTACTAAAAAAAAAAGAATTACAAGTGGTAAGAGGAATACGTATATGATATAATCATTTTGTATGTGTTTAACCATATTCTCGTAACTTGCTCTTGAGTAAATCAGCGTTAAGTGTATAAAAGTTCGTAATATTGAATTTCCGTCTTACATTTTGGTGAGAAATGTACGCCTATATAGTTTATGATTATTGTATACCGACCACCTGAAATTTTAGCTGCCAGCAATAAAAGAACAAACTTTATGGTTACTAATAACGCTATACTCTATACTAAAATTATTTGAAATTATCGAAGGTTTTCTATTTGTGTAGCTATATATTACCGAAACACTCTGTATACTATTTTTTTATTCTCACTATACATAAAACCCATTTGATTGTAATTATACATATTAAGAACCTGAGAACGTTTAGTAATATAGCTCGAACCAACTGTACTTTCAATTTTGTCGATATCAATGACTATTATTTGCATTTAGGTCAGTCAACTACATAACTGAAGATTTAAAGCAACCACGAAAACAATGTAAAGTTGAAAGAGATTATAATTGACTATAACAAAATGTTACGTTTTCTACCTCCATAATTTCGCAAAAATATTCTCCAAATGAAGAAAACAATGGTTGTCAGTAGTCGAGTTTGATGATAAATACTACTTAATTGTTCAATTGCGCGTGGGTATGGTATGTTGCCTAATCTCAAAATTACCAACAAATTTGTATCGCTATGAAACAGAAAAGAAAGCAAATCTCTTGAAGCAACTTTTTAATTTAGATTTTAATCTTTTTATAATAAAAATCATAAATATTTTCGGTAATGTTTTCTGTTTCCCCAAGAACGACAAATGAATATGAAGTATGAGTAGTGATAAACCTGGTATCTGATGCACTTAACACGTCTGAAACAGTTCATTAATAACACTTTGTCTGCGTGTGCATCGCTAGCGATACATCGTACACCTTGTAGACAGGCCGGGTGTATCGTTAGCGATACACCTGGTATCGTGTTGAATTGTATACCAGTGTATGTCAAGCGCTCACCGTTTCATTACATTTATATTAGAGTTTCATGCCTTTGGCTTGTACAAATGCCACAGCATATATAGTTCTGGCCTGGGGAATTCATATATGTGTAAAATAAGGGTAATAAATAGAGATGTTTATTTTTTAATATTTATTCGAAATTCAAAATTACAAAAAACATTCTTAGTAGCATAAATGATGGAAAGAGGAAATTTAGTGTTTTTTTTTTGTTAAAACAAACTCTGCAAAAATGTGAGTTTCCGTCGCACGTGTCGCAGATAGTAATAACTTGTGAAGCCATTACCTTTTTTCCGTTAATAATTTTGCCTAGTTTGCCATAAAGTTTGTAATAATTCACACATCTTGCTCGCTTTTTGGTTTGGTGTGTGATAAGGTGATGAGCAACATCTCGTCTTTTTGAGCTACCAGCGCCGCTTGTTGAAGCAGTGTCCTCTTCCAGAAGGGACGAAAAAACACTTTGTCTAAAAGCAGTTATAGTCATTATAGTCATTCCATTACTGTTCACACAGTTTAGACTGTATAGATAATGTGCTTTTACAAGTGATGTACCCCATATTACTGCGATAATTAGTTTGCGGTACCACTTATTACATATTCTAAGAGCCGAATTGTATGATGCTAATTGGTCACTAACATCAACCGGAGACTTTCCTTTATCAGGGCCGGCTCAAGGCGGTAAGCAAAGGATGCACCGCCTCTGGCTAAATATACTTTGTAAATTATAGATTATAGATACAATTTTAACGCAATAAAAAAAATATGAAATTTTCATTATACGAGCAGATAATAGAATTAATTTTTTATGTGTGAATGTACTCGTATGTGTAATGTTTATTGTTTAGCACAAGCCTTCTAAATGTAGGTAGTCGCAACATTTTGTTTGGTAATTTTTTTCCTACAACTTGACCTTATTCGTTGTCGGCTTGTTTAAGATCTTATTCACAATTCCAAGAAACATATTTCAAGTGCACATCTGGCATCCGGCAACTAAAAATCAGAAACAAAATTTTAGACCCTCCTTCATTTGAAATCTTCGGTTTTTACCTACATTCATTCACTGTGTAAGTATTAGTAGCAACAGTATTGTTTCAAGTTGTGTGTTCCATTTTAACATTAACGAAATTATATTATTTTCGTTTTCAAAGGTAAGTCAAATTTTTGTTAGAAAATTTAAGTTTATTGGACGCTAAACGCCAGACAATAATTTTAGATGATGGTCAAACAAATGATTAATTATTTAAAGTAGAAAGTATTTAATTTTAATCTAAATAAACCTACAATAAATTATCCTTCGCTAATTTGTTACTAATTTCAAACTTTTGATGGAACTAATTTTCTTTAAAATTTAAAAAATTATTTTTGTTAATTTGCCTCACGGTTATAATGAATTAGAATTCAGGTTTGAAATATAACTATAAATAGTTATATCTGTATTTTCTTGGAGTTTGCATGTTTATAATTAAAATAACATAATATATTGTGAATAAAGAAATTCCGTTGTTGATTTGCGATAATAAATTTAAAAGGATATAAAATATTCTAATAAAATAAATCCCCATTATGATTGAATTTGTTTTATATTATGAACTATTTTGATCTGACTGTACGTGATTTTCGATTCACACTGGTTTAGTAAAGTTTCAAAACGTAAATATTTTAAAATATGTAAAGTGAATCGAGTAGTGAGATAATAAATTAATTTTTTTTAGTTTTTCTTGAAAAAATGGAAAAAAAGAAACTATCAGGAGCAGAAAATCGAAAACGAAGAGCGGCAAAAGAACTCTAGAAAGAAAAATTAAGGCGTCAACTCTACAAATTTATCAAAAAGCAAAACATCGGCGACAGTTCTTTATCTGCAAATAATAGTAGAGATCCTGATCCTGAAGATTCATGTCTAGCGCCTTTTGAAGCAACCGTTGATTCATCTTCGTCAACAACATCACATCAACAAGGTGATCCACAAGCACACCAATCTATCGCTTCCCAGTCGGCTTTACCTTCCTCATGTCAACATGAACCAACAGCTTTACCAACACTAGCAGTAAGCGAAAGCGACGTGACGTTATTTAAATCAAATGATCCAGCAACTTGGCCCAAAATTATTAATGACAAAGTTCGAAAAATCATTATTGAGCACGGTCTGACAGAGACAGAACAAAAAAAAATAAATAAATCATACCCACAAGATGACTGCGGTCGTAGTTTTAGTAATAATTACTTTTATCGTAAAGTAGCAAACAACGACACTGTCCCACGGACATGGCTCATATATTCAGGTTCTGTAAACAAAGCCCAGATAGCACGCAAGTTTGCTGCAAACTTGCTTGATTTTTGATATTGAGTTGCTCAAGCAAATTTGTCCTATTAAGCGTGAAACAAGTTTGCAACAAAATTGCCATGTCAAAGGTGAATATGAAAAATTGTTGCAAATTTAAAAAAAAACATTTTATTGTTTTTGTATTTAACCGTAATCAATTTTATCACTTATATGCGAATAAGCTCAAAAAACATAAAATGTATTAGGTAATAGAATAATGTTTAAATATTCATAAAATTTAGATATATCATCGTTGCGACCGGATACTATTTTATTTAAAGATCAGGGTTTCACTACGAAAAGAAGAAGATTAACATAACCTTACACAATGAACTGTTCGTTGAGGGTCAGACGCCATTGAAGATGAAGATTTTAATGGTGAGTTTTGGTGGTTTTATCTAGAAAAGAGTGATTTCGCGCGTTATTAGTGTTAGTGATTCTATATCGTTATAATAGTTGCCAGAGACCCTGAAATTCTATCACGATTCTATATAGTGATTTTCGTTGTATAGATGTAAGTATCTTATTTTTATATATAAAAATAATGTTTGTGTAAGAATATGCGTCTAATAATATGAATTGTGTTTATTTAACTTCAATTTCCAATTACTGATTAAATAAAGTAGGAGAATAAGTTATAGAGCACGTGGGTTTCTTTTATTTATAATAGATAATTATTAATTTTTTGATTTCTGGGTAAAAGTATTACAATCAAAATAAAATGATACTAAGATATGTAATATCTCATTTCAAAAACTATAAATTTATTTATCTCAAATATAGATGAGTGATATAACATATTCAGAGAGATGGGGAAACAGCAGTTTTCATGAATTTGGCAATCTTCTGAAGTAGTTTATATAGTCATACAAGATTTATTATTTTATTACAGGTTGTAATTGAAAAAACTTTAAGTTCAGCTGGCTACCCTATTCAATTAGTGACTGACCTAACAGAAGGCTTAAACAGAGTGGAGTAGAAGGTTGACTCCATTTTATCCCAAACAGAATACTGCCAGAGCTCCAAATCAAAATGACAATTGGGAAAATATGCAACAAATTTTTGTTTTTAAATCAAATTCAAATAGGCAGATATTGAATAAAATTAAAACAAATTGTTGAATTTGAATTACCCTTATATATTTTTTTGTTTAATATTTTCGTAAAAACAAAATTGATACACATTTTCTTATTGTAAACTTGTTTCTTTTTCGAAAAAAATGTCTTTCAATCAAACACAAATGAAATTGTTTGAATTAGTTTATCACAATTCAACCTTTGTTTCAGAGCTGAGAGACAACAACGAAAAAATGATGTTGTAAATAATATAGGTTAATAAAAGTTCTTAAATTTGTCTACTTCATTTAAAACTACAAATGTGCCGTAGATGCTGATAAAAGTCGTTGACATCTATGATAAAGGAGGAAATGAATACCAGTAAGTCCCTGTGGGATATATATACTATTCTGACATTTGACACCCAGTTGTGACTTTAAGCAAGTTTCATATGGCTGACTTGGTGCAACTTCGATATGTGGTAACTAGCAAGTTTGCTTTATACTTGCAGCAAGTTTGTGAACTTGCTGTAGCCAACTTAATGCAAGTTTAGAAGTTTGATGTGTCAAATATGATGTAAGTTTGTAACAAGTTTAAATTGCTATTTGGGAAGTATATTGTTTTTGTTGCAAATTGTTTGCATCTGAAAAAATAAGTCAGTTGACCACAGATGGCCATTCAAATTGGCAAAATTTGTCGAAAACTCTAACTACTCACGAAACAAGTAGGTCACATTTGAACTCATTTATAACTTGGATCGAAAAAGTTAGAAAAGCAAACAACAAGAGATAGCGAACTTGAAAAAATATTTGAGGTTGAGAAACGACATTGGCGTGAAGTTTTAGAGAGAATAACAGAAATAATTAAATATCTTGCTGGGCAAAATTTAGCTCTACGTGGCTCCTCAGATGTAATTTTTGAGAGAAACAATGGAAATTTTTTAAAACTGGTAGAATTGTTTTCAAAGTTTGATATTGTTATTGCAAATCACATCGCAAAGATTCAGAAATCAGAAAACCAAACTGTTCACTATTTGGGAAAAAATATCCAAAATGAAATAATATCTATTCTTTCAAACCAAATTCTCTGTTCCATTGTTCAAATGGTAACCAGTGCCAAATATTTTTCGATAATATTAGACTGTACTCCCGACATAAGCCACACTGAACAGATGACAGTTATTATTCGATTTGTCCATAAAGATGAAAGCGGTAAGGTTTCCATAGAGGAACATTTTGTGGGTTTCATAGAAGTGGCTGATTCTACCGGAGAAGGTTTATCTATGTATATAATTAATAAATTACAAGATCTACAATTAAATATCGAAGATTTACGTGGGCAAGGTTATGATAATGGGGCCAACATGCGTGGTAAACACAATGGGGTTCAAAGACGCATACTGAATATGAACTCTCGCGCCCTTTATGTTCCATGTGCGGCGCATACCTTAAATTTAGTAATATGTGATGCTGCCAAAGTAAACACTGAAACAATAGCTTTTTTCAGCATTGTCCAAGAAGTTAATAATTTTTTTTGTGGTTCGACTAAGCGATGGGATGTCTTAAAATCATATACAAAAATTACCCTCAAACCTTTATCTGACACCCGCTGGGAATCTAGAGTAGACGCACTGCGTCCACTAAGAAATAATATTGGAGGTGTTCTAGATGCCTTAATTGACGTCCACGAAAACAACAAAAATTATGGGAACACAAAATATGATGCCAAAGTTTTATCTTTGAAAATTAAAGACTATGAGTTTGTTTGTTAGCTTATAATTTGGTACGATATTTTAAGCCGGGTCAATGTTGTGAGTAAAATGCTCCAAAATTCGAGTACCAGTTTAAATGAATCAACAAGGACTTTACAAAATTTAATAAATTTTTTTCAAGAATTCCGATCAGATGAACAGTTTACATCTGTACTTGAAACTGCAGAAACGTTAGCAGGAGATTTGGAAATTTGTCCCCAATTCAAAGAAAATACATTGCACAGACGCAAAAAACGTATGTTTGATTATGAAAGTCGGGATGAAACGCCGAATAATCCGGAAAAGAAATATAAAATTTCATTTTTTCTTCCAATTGTGGATACTGTACTCAATACCTTAAGTGAAAGATCTGAACTTCTAAATAGTCATTCCCAAAAAATTTATTTTCTTACAAATTTTAATGAACTTTATAACATAGATGATGAAACTTTAAAAAGGAGTTGTGATGATTTACAAATTGCCTTAAATGACGGCGAAGAAAGGGACATAAGTGCTTTAGAATTGTTCAACGAACTCAAAATATTTAAAGACACAGTAAAGGAACCAACGAACAACTACGATGCAATAAACATGTTGCAATATATATTCCAACGATTTATTTAGCGTTTTTCCAAACTTTCTTTCTTTAAGGATACTGTTGACACTTCCAGTGTCAGTAGCAAGTGGCGAAAGATCATTTTCAAGACTGAAATTAATTAAATCGTACTAACGGTCTACTATTTCCCAGGAAAGATTAGTTGGACTATCAATGATAGCTATCGAAGCTATGAAAAAATTGACATGAACAGTGTTCTGGATGAGTTTGCGTCTTTAAAGTCCAGAAAAGTTAAATTCTAAAAATTTTACGTAACTTTTTGTTTATTATTTTACATTTTGTTTTTGTCTTCTAAACTTTTTGGTTAATTGTGATTTAAGTATATTACTTTCAGTACTGCCTTATTATACCTATACTTCAAACACAGAATTATATTTATTTATTTGTTTTAACTAAAATTTATAGAAAGGGCACTGAAAAAAAATTGCTTCTGGGCGCCTGAAACTCTAGAGCCGGCCCTGTCCTTTATCATAGTGCACGACACGTTTTGGTTTAATTAATTCTGCTTGTCGTCTGTTCTTTGTCGCAACAGTTGCGGTTTCCAAGTGGCATGTAGACAACATCATTACGTCCCTCTTATCACGCCATTTCAAAGCTGTAACCCCCTCTAGTGTTTCTTTTGCGGTAATGTTACCTTTTTGATTTCAGTAGGAATATATTTTCTATTAGATCGCAGTCTACCTACGAGATGAGTGTTTCGCTCAAGTAATTTGTAGGCTAACGGAACGCTTGTATAATAGTTATCCACGTAGAGCGTACGACCCTCATTCAGCAGATCATTGATTAGGTTTAGGGTAACATTTATTAATGCTGTCCGATTCTGATCTTCGTTTGAGTCTTTTCCCACGTAGATCGATATATTCCAAGTGTATCCTCTATCTGTACACAACTTGTATAATTTGATTCCGTAACGATGCCGCTTTGACGGAATATATTGACGGAAACTCAAGCGACCTTTAAATGGAACCATCGTCTCATCAATACATATTCTATCACCTGGAGTATAAGCATTTTTGAAGTTTTGAACAAATTTTTCAAACACATTCTTTACTTTACGGGTGCGGTCTCCAAGCTCAGCAGTTGTATTATCAGCAAAGTGCCAAAATCTGAGTAACAACTCAAAACGATTCCTTGACATGGTGTTTTTTGGTAATTCAAAAAAGAAAAGTTTACGTGTAGACCAATAATTGGGAAGTTCTGGCACTCTCACAATTCCCATCCATCCAACCAATTCAATAAACTGTTCAATTTCCTTTGCATTAGTTGGTGTCCATTCGTGTAAACGAGAAGAAGGTGGAACATTGCCCGCACCTTCCAATGTATAAATTAGTCTCATCGACCATTGCCTGAATTATTTCATTAGTAAGGAATAGCGTATAATAATCTATTGGCTCCGCAAGAGCTAGTATTCCAGAGATCGTTCGGTCCATTCCAGTTGTTCCAGTAAATGGAAAAGATTATTGTCTTCCAACAAGATCATTCCAAGCAATATTTGTAAATCTATCTACAGACGACTGGTCACGCTTACGCTTTCGTGATGGAGGGTTAGGAGTTTGAGGAAGATTTTGTTGTGAAGTGCTAGGTTCTGTTGGAAAAAGATCCTGATTTTAGGTGCTAGGTACTGAGTTGATTTGGCTGCTTGGGTATTGGCTTTCATTGTCACTGCCATCATTGTCACTGCCCTTATCGTTACTGCCATCCCTGTCAGAGTTATCACAGTTACTATCACTGTCAGGAGAATAATTAGGGCCATCGCCTGAGTCTACATCTTCATCGCTCATATCGATTTCAAAGTCATCGTCATCGTTTTGTATTTGAACGACAAGCTTTTCTAAGTCTTTTTGTGTTAGGTATCGCTTCGCCATTATAATATCAAGACAAGTTAGGTACTATTTTTTACAATCAGTCACGAACTACTTGATTTTTTAGTCACTTTGTCTTTCGTTTTCACTATTGAATCACCCTCTCACTATTGTCTCTCTTTCTCACTATTTTCTCTCTTTCTCACTATTTTCTCCCTTTCTTACTAAGTTCTTTATTCACCTCAATCTTCTTTATTTGACATGTAACAAAACTTCATCACAGCACTGAATAAACACCAAGACAGAAGCGAAAGCTAGGTTATATCGTCTACTCTTTCCTCTAATTTACAGGCCTCACCGCCAGAGCTATTCGGCACCGACGCCTTCGCTTCTGTGTCTGTGATCAGAGCTGTGGTGTATCGCTAGGGATATACTCGGCCTGTAGTAAAGAACTGGTATGCTCAGGCCAAGTGTATCGTTGGGGATACAGCTTTTCAAAAACCTGACAGAGACAAAAAATTACAAATAATGGGTATTCACCAATGTGTAGTGATATACTGAACCGCATAATAAAACTAAAATGAAAAGTAAACCTTTGGCCTGTGCAGATAACATGCCAAAAACAGCTGGACAGGGAAAGTGTTAGGGCGCAAATTATATATTCCCACACTGTACGTGTTTATGGAAGATAACAACTGCAGATGTATGTCTGTTTTTCTAAGAATTGTGAACACTGCGTTTTGCGTTTTCATAATAACATTTTATATATTCACTTAAAAACATTTTCTTTCTGTAGTTTATAAAATAAAACATCAAAAAATTAAAAAAAAATTATTTGCAATCCCACGGAAAGTAATTAGTGCAGTCTGTAGGATTGTCCTACGCGGAACATCGGCGAATTCTCAACTGACGGTCTGATTTAGCGCAAAATAGTCGAAATAAGTTCACACCAAGGAAATCAGAAAACTATATATAATTTTGATTTAAGATAAATCAAAGGTAATTCAGAGAAAATTATGCCCGTTCCGAAAGTGGAACAGCTGGTGGTAACAGCCTCTGCTCGTCCCCACAATCGGTTTTAAATTTTTCAATTTGCCGGTCAGTTAAAACTATATATAATTTTAGAACTAAGATAAATCGCAGGTAATTCAGAGAAAATGATGCCCGTTCCGAAAGTGGAACAGCTGGTGGCAACAGCCTCTGTTCCGTCCCACAATCGGTTTTAAATGTTTCAACTATAGGCGAGCTAATACTGTATAGCAAAGGAATTAATTCCGAAATAAAGAAAATAGAAGATCAGTCGCAATAGACAACGTTTCTACCGGCTGAAAATGGGACAGCTGGTGGCAAAAGCCTCTGCTCTACCCCACAATCAGTTTTCTATTTCCAATTGTCGATTAAAATTAAAAATGTATTTGGGTAATTTGAGACAGGACAATAGGTATAACAATCTAAATCTAAAAATTGAAATCAAAATGCTATTTCAATGTATTGAAGGTTCAGTCACGAATTCCAAATAAGCGATATAAAGAACTGTAAATAAATTTTCCTATAGCTTAAAAAAACCCGGCTTACCAAAATACGGTACTAAATTTCTAAATAGTCAAACTACTAACTCGTTTACTGAAATTAAATATAAAACTTTTAAAACTCGACGTAATGTTTTATTCGGTTTTCTAAAAAAAATTTTCACTTACTCAGAAAATAAGGGACGGTCGGCACTGATAATTCACTTATCAATTTAACAATTTTCTGACACGGGGTAGCAAATTACAAAAATTTCCAGACGGCAGCAGGCAGACAGAGAGCCCCAAAACACTTGGTTTTTGGAATTTATAATTTAATTCCTACCTAAAAGTTTTGGCGTTGACGGTGGTGAGGGAATTAACTTGAATCGATTCACTTCCGACAAGAAATATTTCTAATATACTGGGCGGCTTTGGTTTTAATTAAAATAGTTTATATACCGGGCGTCCTTCATAATTTGAATTTTGAAAAGCTGAATTTAATAATTATTTTTACATTTCTTAGATGATATTTCATGGTTTTTGAATTACTAATAGAATAAATATTTAAATTAACGCTACGGGACTGAAAATGTACCAGAAATTAAAGTTGGAAAGTAAGTAACGAGTTATATACACTTATTAAAATTAAAATATCATTGGGGACAATATAAAATCAATCAAAAATGCTTAAAAAAATAACTCGTTACTAACACAAATAATAGCAATTAACCATGACCATCGTTCATATGTCGATGACCAGTGTTACACTTACGAGTATGATGTGAGTGTATGTCAGTTTGGTAGAGCATAAAAGGGGTTGTTAGATATATTTCTTTATTAACCTATAATAATTATCTACAATTAAAACCTAAAATTCTTTACAATAAAGATATATATTTTTCGGCCGTCCAACTTCCTCACGGGGACGTCAGGTTCCTATAACCAGAAGGGGTGTGTGTGTCAGGGTCGAGATCCCGCGTTCAACGCACAACGTGATCTCGGAGGTCGGGAGTTTGCTTTCGTCCCGGGCTCAACGCGCTCCGGAATTTAGGCTAATCGGGAAAGGCCTCGGTCCTGCGCTCAACACGCTGCAGGGCTTGACCTAGGGTAGTTGGCATCCGTCCTAAGCTCAACACGCTTTAGGACTTCGTCCGATATGCAGGTTCGCTCAGCGTCTAGCCTCGAGTTCAACGCACATCGAGGGGTCAACGAGAAGCGGGATATTTATCTGTTCACAATTCCGAGCTCAACACGCTCCGGAATATAGTGCAACACTTCGGTTATTTTCAGTTGAAGCTTCCTATCGTCATTCTACGTAAGGTAGAGCTTGCCTGGTATCACAGAAAACAGACCAGAGGATAGAATGAAAAGTGCCCTCTTGTAGAGTAGATTTACAGTTTCCATTTTTCGATACTGCCGCCATCTGGCGGCAAATAGAAGCCAATATTTATTCTACTGTCAGTACCTCGAAGGTAGTAAATTACATTAGATTTAAATTCTGAAGCTCAAACCACAGAACATGGTTCGAACTTTCAGAATTTGAATCAATGTAATTTACTACCTGCAAGGTACAACAGAAATATAGGTAGGTCTCAATTATACAATCAAAATTAAGAAAAAATGCAATAAACTGCTATCCAACTAAATGCATGTTATTAACTGCCTTATTTTTGAATGTATAATAAATTTACAAGCTAAGTGTAGATGAAATAAAAAAAACTTTTATTTATAAATACAAATTTGTGTTTTTTATTACAGATACATTAAAAAATTTACAACAATTACATTAAAAATTATAGATACATATATTTTATTTTCTACCTAATCTTAAAAGAATTATTACATTAACTGTTTTAAATCGAGGGGTAAGAACCACAACGACGTAACAGAAAAAAATGCCATAATGAGTTATTGGCACTAAGTTACTTCAAATTACATCAAAAACTTTGTAGCAGAACAACGTAACAATAGGCTGATGCCACGTGCTAATTCACGTTTAACGTAAAATTATTCTATTGTATTTCTTGAGAGCCAAAATAACGAATCAGTTTTTACGTTAAACACATTTTTAAAAATGTAATATAGTAATATCTCATTTGACGTAACAGAGTGTATCGTTTAATTAGAAATTATCAACAAGTACGATTGAGGGCCTAATTGATGTATCAGTATGATACGTTAGTTGTCTCCTAATTTTACTTTCGTTTTACACTGTACTAATATACGAGACTACAGTGATACGTTATGTACGTTTTTCTGATTTCTCCACCAATTCGTTCATTGTAATGCTGTATTGCATAGTATTGTTTGTATCCGCGTGCTGCATTAAACAAGCCTGTGCGAGCTAGTGAAACAGTTGTTACTATTAGCCGCAATCATTCAGATTGATTACCTATATTATTAGCATGGACAGGGCGGAGAAAATTTTGCAAATGACATTAGGCGACAATACTGCTGCAACAGCCTACCTATAATAATTTTGCGTAAATTAATAAAAATTTGAAGTAGAAAAGCTATGTTACTACTACTTATTAGAAAGTTCATTGAAAGTATGTAAACAAGTAAACGCCTAGGAAAAATAAAAGTTGGGAAGAAATTAATTTTTTCACCATTTGGTACAATTTGTTAGCCTTTGGAGTCAGTTCTACAGATCTTGACACATTCAAGTTACGTAGAATAGATTTTTTCTGC